>VWZG01009763.1:115166-170950 GCA_013396735.1 Grallaria varia | reverse complement strand
CTGCAACGTTCCCAAAGCAGCAGAGCTTCTCTGTGAAGCCTCCGCCATCCCCCCAGTCCCCCGTGCCATCCGTGGTGAAGCAGATAGTGAGCCAGTTCCCACCTCCTCCCACCCCACCTGCCACCGAGCCGCAGCCTCTGAAACCCCTGCCACTGAGCGTGGCTCCACAATCACCTCCGGCAGTGAAGGCAAAGCCCAAGTGGCAGCCCGCTGCTGCTCCCTCTCCAGATTTCCCCCCTCCTCCACCAGAGAGCAGTTTAGTGTTTCCTCCTCCACCTCCTTCCCCAGCATCCTCTGCAGGTTCTCCCCCCCCTGACAAATCAGGGTCTCCAGTCAAAAAGGCCGGCAAGACATCAAGCCCTGGAGGGAAGAAACCTCCTCCAACACCTCAGCGCAACTCCAGCATCAAGTCTACAAGCTCCTCAGAGTACCATGAGTCCAAGAGGCCTTCAGTGGACCGCCTTGTCAGCAAATTTGCACACCCACCAGAGCCGTCAGGGTCTCCTTCCAAGGAGTCATCACCTCCTCCTGCCCCTCCAAAGCCGGGAAAGCTCAACCTTTCTGGGGTGAGCTTGCCCATTGTCCTTCCACAAGGTGGGATCCCAGCCAAGGCTTCTGCTCCGAGTATGTCTGGAAAGGAACCTGTGGTTGAATTCCCTTCACCACCCTCTGATTCAGACTTCCCACCACCACCACCTGAAATAGATCTTCCTCCCCCACCAGTAGAAATTCCATCTGTGTTTTCAGGCAGCACCTCTCCAAAAGTAGCTGTTGTAAATCCCCAGCCTCAGGTGTGGTCAAAACCATCTGTAAAAAAAGCCCCACCGCCTACACGCCCCAAGCGGAACGACAGCACCCGCCTGACGCAGGCGGAGGTCACAGAGCCACCAGGGTCAGCTGGCCCTCAAGTGCCCACTTCACCCAAGTCCAGCCTTAGCGTTCAGCCAGGATTCCTGGCAGATCTCAACCGGACGCTGCAGCGGAAATCCATCACGCGGCACGGCTCCCTCTCCTCGGCACGCGTGTCCCGGGCAGAGCCCACGGCCACCATGGACGACATGGCCCTGCCGCCACCGCCGCCGGAGCTGCTGGCTGACCAGCAGAAGACGAGCACCTTTGGGGGCAGCCACATCTCGGGCTATGCAACGTTACGGAGGGGGCCGCCCCCCGCGCCTCCCAAAAGGGATCAGAACACCAAGCTGTCGCGGGACTGGTAGTCAGTCCCCGGGGGCCACTGCTCTCCGTGACTCGTGGGCTGCTCCGTGACCAGCCAGCCCCTGACTTGTGCACTTGGAGAGAACGTGGGGATGAGGATGAAAGCCCCATCAAAAGAGGTGATCTCAAACTGCAGCTCAATGTAAAGACATTCCCCTCTCATGGTTAGGCTAAAAAAGTTGGGGGCTTGGGGGTGTTGATATTTTACTGGAAAAAGTGGGTAGAGAGGCATTGGCTTCATCCTTTCAGTTTCTTTTACTCTTCATATGGATTGGACCAAAACCACATTTTCTTACTTTTTCTGCATTTAGGGGAGGGGGAGGGAGATAATTTTTGTAGTGTCTGTCCACGTGAGACATGTTTGTGCATGTATTATACGTGTAGGTATATAATATATTGTGATATATTTCGTCGCAATTATAGAAGATAACCAGAATGTTTTTGTAGAACCGTATTTATTGTTTCAGTCAGTATATTGCCTGGAACCGGACTCGGACTGGTCAAATCTTCCCACAAAGATGGAGATGTAGGGGGCACTTTAAAGAAAGGAAATAAAAAAAACAAACCCACGAACTTCTCAGCAGTTTGTGGTGAGTAAGTGGTGCAGAGCTGAGGTGTTCTGCTGGTAACTGTACATTGTCCATTGATTGAAAAGTACAGATGCAACATACCAAAACATTCTGGTCATAATACTACTGAAAATGAGTATGTTCTGAGGGAAAAAAAGATTTTATATATAGTGGGCTGGAGTGAAATATATTTATACTATAAAGAGCCTCCCCCTCCTCCCAAATAGTTTGAAAATATACACTGCTACAAATTATTTCAAAGTTATTTGTCCATGCAATTAAGTAGGATAAATATATATTATTCCAAACCAGTCTGCATTGTAACTGATAATAGGCTCAATGGTTTGTTTCTATGGCTCAAGGTGAATATATTTGTGTTAACCCCTTCTGAAAGCTGCCAGGACTTCCACAGTCGAAAATGCTGCCAACCCAGCAGACTGACACACGTTGATCCATCTCTTGTCGGTGTAATTCTTTTGCTGAATGAACAGGTAGGTCTCTGTAGAAGGCATTCTGTTCTCGCACAAGCATGCACAGCATACAGTCTCACCTGGTCTGTGCCTGAGAAGATGTACTGTCTTTACAAAAACAAGTCTCTGGAAACACGTAAAGAAAGTTTTGTCTGTAATTCATTAGAAATTGTCAGGAAACTTTCTCTTCTAGAAAGAGAGAAGGAGTGGCGATTTCAATCCAAGCAGAGTAGAAATTCGCTCTTCTTTGACCCGCCAGAGACTGTGACCAGTGCATTAACCTGTCAATTATAAAGGTGCACTTCTAGCAGTGAAGGAAGAAGACTGGAAAAAAACCCACCTCAAGAGGCAATAACATTTGCTACTAATTTAATTTAAGGGCCCATGTGAGTAGAAAATAGACTATTGATTTACTTTGGTTTTTTGTGAGTCATCTATTTACAGTCAATCTCCGGATCAAATACTACAGGTCCTTTTTCTTGTACTTCAGCAGCTGGATTGTACAGTCTTACCCGTGTATTCAGACTTTGTGATAAGGCAGTGTAGGTAGTCTAAATGGTCTTCTGTATGATGCATGTTCCTTACGGGAGGTGGTACAGCCTTTTGTAAGACAACTGAAATACTCAGACTGTACCTACCCCAGCTTCCCTCGTCACCGCAGGGATACTGCCGGCAGGCTCATGGAGCAAATCATTTCACTGTTTGCTTACCTTTTCTCCAAAAGCAAACTTTAAATGCTTTCCTTTCCCCAAAGAATGAAACAAAGGCAGTGGCATGAGCTGACAGTAAAAACTATATAAAAAATCCCGTTAGAGTAATTCAGGATGATAGATTTAGGAAATATTTTGAGTGTCCCCCATTCCTTTTTTTTTTAATAAAGTTTTTTTTTAAAAAATCCAGATACTAAAATAAATGTCTTTGTTAGTATTTTATGAATAGGAAAAAAAGTTTGGGTAATTAGAGGGGGGAAATGACACATCTCTAACTATATAGTTTTAAATAGGTGCATCATGAATAGAGAAAAATTAGTGGTGCTGTCTCTGCTGACCCGTTTCATATGATATTTTAAAAATCTATTTCAGCACCTCTGGAAATTGTTTTAATATTTCAGACTAGTTTTTTTGAGCAATAAGAGTATATACCATTGTGTGCATTTTTAAAGCACTGCTATGGAAAGGCACTTTTTTTGTATCTTTCAAATTGTTCACCAAGTTTTGTTTCTACTATTTTTGTGCTTACAAAGTGTCCTTAAAAGCATTTGCATTGTTGAGTTTAAGCATGCTCAGTGTAGCTTCACAGGAAGGTTGTTAAGCTGTACTGCAGTTCATGGGTGCTGTAATTGTCAACACTGGTCCTCTTGCTGCTTTGCACTGTGTGCAGCTCCTGAGGCTCAGACACACCAGGGGAGCAAAAGGTGCACAGGCACAACTGCTCAGCTGTTGCCCTGATGGGTAAGTGGGCATGTTCTGCTCCCTGGCAAGATGCATCTGGGCGGATGCAGTGTGTGCTCCCAGGTGGGAGCAGTCAAGGGACTCTGTTTGCCCCACCTGCTTTGCTTTTCCCCAAGATAGCTCCGCTGGTGTGTGCCAGTTCCAGCCCTTTTGCTTTAGTTCATTTAGTGCTGGTACCTCCAGGCTTTGGACTCAGCACAGCAATGTTCTGAGTGCAATTTCTTCAGAGACATTCAAACTTTGTTCTCATTTTCCTGTGCCCACATTTATTTCCCCCGTGTCTCTCCCTAGGCAATGAACCTGCAGGTTACTAACAGCTTGCTGGGAGACAGATATTTAACTCTTAAGTTTGCCACAAAAAGGATGAATGTCAGCAAAGGTGGCACCCTGTATTCCTTCTTGTTAGTTTACTTCCTAATAGCTGCTAGTGATGCAGAAATGCAGTGAGTGGCTGTAGATTCTCTCAGCTGAGCACTGAAATTAACTACAGTGTGGTTCAGAGAACTTGATTGCCTTTTCAGTTCATGAGACACCCCCCCCCCATCATTGTAACTTGCTGTTTTTCTGACAGTAAATATTTACGCCTTACTTGCAAGTAAGTTGTTTTCCCTTGTGTACACTGCTCTTGTAATTGCACCATTATATTTGTTTATATCAGACAATTAAGGGGCTGGATCTCACACAGAAAGATGCTTCCTGCTGCAATCAGAGGCAGTAATCCTTCTAGCACTATTAAAATGAGCATGTGAAAGCTGAATTTTCATACTTGGGACACAGATCATGCTTTGATCCCAAAATACTGAGTGTATGGCTCCAGTTGTGTTACAGGAGGAAATGCGTGGCCTGTGACACTTGGGTGTCAGGGACACCCCACTGCTGCAGGGGCAGCTGAGAGCATACAGCTGCTTTTGTTCAGCTGTTCCGCATTTGGTCGTCATTTTCTCATTCATGCAGCAGTAGCATCCACCTCTGAGCAGCAGGATGACTCCTGTTCAGCCAGGTTCCTCTTTTGCCTGCAGCACAGGTGTAGAAAGCAGGGAGCTATAGTCTTCTCAGATACTTTCATCATAATTCCGATGTTGGGAATTTGCTTTGAAAGGGAAAACTAGGCTCTTCTATCAGCACTAATCTTAGAGGAGAAATTATTTTTAAAAACAAAAGAACACAGGTTCTGAACAAACCATGGTAACATGTTGGAGGTGGCTATGCGGCGTTCCGATTAGTATTTTGAAACCTGGGTCTGGGAGAGGAGGTTAGGCACAAGTGTCTAAATAATCCTGTTATTTTCTGTGGAGGAGGAAGGTTCCTGCTTCATCCTGCACAGTGGTTTCTTTCTGTGGCAAACCACCACTGACTGCTCTGACTTGGTGCATGACCTCAAAGCCAAAGAGCTCCTCTCCTGAACTTACTCTGCAGTTCCCTGGAGGGCTTCAGTGACTGACACATCAGGGAAACAACATGAAGCTACCCTGGATCACTTTGATTTCAGGTCTGATGGGAGAGAAACAGTTTTTTCAACAAGTGCATTTTAACATTTACAATTCTGGGCATGCACATTTACAGGTTTTCCAATTCCTTCTTTCTGTGCCCTTAGGCAACTGGATAAATCCAGTAAGCTCAGAGATAAAATGTGGGCAATTTCCCTCTGAGTGAAAATTATTTTTTCCACTGTTTAGGGAACCAAAAGTGCCATTTCAACAGCAGAAGGGCAAACGAGAAATTTTCCCCTTTTTACAGAAAACAGCATAGAACCAAGTTGTTTTGCTTCAGTGGTAGCACTGCAGGTGAATTTGTTTCTGATTCAAAGTAAGACTGTAAGTGGGTCTTACTATGAGTGTTACTTCAACCAGTGTCATGTTAAAATCAGGCGCACTCCTGGAAAGCAGTGTGAACTCCTGGCGGAGAGTAGTGAGGATACAGCCCGAACTTGTGAGTTTGGTTGGTTGTTTTCCTTTTTGCATTGTTAAGGTGTAGTTTATGTACTTATCAAACACTGCTTCTCTTCTGGAGGTGAAAGTTAATTCCTGGGGGCCAGGTTGTGGCTCCTGCTGTTTGGTTTTGCATTCCCTTGCACACTTGGGGCAGACTCCAAACCAGAGATTTAACACTACAAGGGGTATGTTCTCTAAGATGTTTTTGTGATGTGCTGGCGTCTTAAGCTTTATTGTAAGTTTGTCTTGAGCAATTTCCCTTTCTGAATTCTTTCTTTCCTTCAGTTAAAAAATGTCCATGAAGACTAACCAAACCAGGGTTCTGTTGCAGGGGACAGCACTCACTAATGCTGTGAGCCAATGAGTCACAGGATTGGTCTAGTTTTGAAAAGTTTAAGACACTAAACTGCAAACGAGATGACAATGCATGCTTATCCGCACAATGTACATTACAGTAATTGCCACTAACACGGGGAAAACAGGGACCTGGGTTAATGATTATTTGGTTCTGGGAGGCACTCAAGGGGGCAAGGACTCTGTGAGCTCTCTGTTCAGCAGATGTGTGCATCTTTGGTAGCAGGAGTTAGAGAAGGTGGAAGACCAGGAGGAACAGGAACTAGTGCTGGATGCACAATCCCCCATGGCAGGGACTTTGATAAATGAGTGAGAAGGAAGGAACTTGAGTAAGAGATTTTAGACACTACCCCCCACCCCCTTATTTAAATGCTTAAAGGCAACTTGTTTTAGGCAGCTTGTCTTCTAGGAGACTTTGGAACTGAAGCAGCTGTTACCTACAATGGAAAATAATTTCCTCCCTGCTTTCCCAAGATGCCAAAGATCCATTCAGAGCTAGATTCCAGGTACGCTGAGGTGCTCACACCAGCCTCTTGAGAGGCCAAGGTGCCAGGAGCTGATCTGCTGCCTGTGTTGGGCAAGAGAACACACAGGGTGCCACTGTTAGACACTGTGTATCCCTTGCCTTTACCCAGCACTGGGAACTGGGTACACTCCTGCAGGGGGCAGGCGCAAAGGACAGTTTAGCAAACAACCCTGTGCCCACAGTGCCCTGCTGCTGATTTGGTGCGGCACACTAGAGCTTGTACTTCTAAGAGGAAAACGAAATGCTTTGTTGCAAGTTGCAGTCGGAAATCTTACGCCTCCTAGTGGACTGCAGTGGTACAGAAATTAAGTGGAGCAGCACTTTACGGTTTACACTGTTACCAGCCACTGGGAACATTCTGTACAATACTGGAGATGCAAGTGTAAGAAAAAAAAGTGTCATTGCGATGATGATTTGTCTGTGCAGCAAACTTGTGCTGAGTGCTGTAAATACATTCATGTTTACTGCTTTAAAAAGAAAATTGCACATTTTATCTTTCAATGGGATTGCCTCCCATCTTCTTCCCTTTCCAAAAAGAAAAATCAAAGCTCTTTTAGACTGATAGCTTCAGGTTGGGGGGAGCTTTGCCATATTATAAATATATATATAAATATATGTAAAAATATACTTTTTTAAGCATGAGAGAGGACAAAAGATACTACATTATAGAGTACGCAATATAGATCATTATACAATGGAATATGCACAATTCAATAAAGATGTAGTTAAATTTAATAACTTGTTTTAATACTCTGTCTTGCAATTTTCCTTTTTTCTGAGTTCAGAACCCACTATGGTCTCAGGGCATCAGCGGTGCCCCCTGTAGAGTCAGGTATTTGATGGCCTACAGGTTACCACTGATATTCTCACTCTCAGTAAAATCACTTTTTATTCCTTTGCACAGTTCTTTCCAGTGGGTCAGAGCTGGCTGTACCTGTACCATGGTGCACACCAATAAGAGGACCCAGGGTCAATGCTCACCTTTTCCATATGCCTGCTCCCTCAGTCTTGCAGAGTGCTGTACAGCTCTGCTCCCAGGGGAACAGCTGCTGGTTGGTGTGTTGCTGCAGCCCCTCCCTGGGGTCCACCGCCGGGAATGCGGCTCCATTCTCCCTCGCTCTCAGGCTGGCCCTGCATCCCTCAGCAGCAGAAACGGGAGACTTCACATGAGCAGTTACCAAAAAGAGCGGTCATACAAAGGTGCAGAGAAGAGCTGCTGCAGGCAGCAGGCTGGATGCCCAGGATCATACTTTTGCTGGGGGAAGTGCAGTGCTCAAAGATCCCTGGGGATCCACTGGCCCTAGTGTGTTGAAAAGTCTAGCCAAAGACAAGGAATGTGACACAGCTATAGCACGCTCACAGAACACAGGGTGTGTGCTTTGTTCCTTTTATTTAGGGCTTGTAACAAGAGGGTTTAGTACACAGCAACAGTTAATTCCAAGTACAATTAAAAAAATTTAAAAATTGGGCTTTGCACTCACTGGAAGGTGGTTCAAATGGCACACACAATAAAATGTTACTGGCGGCATACAGCTCCCCAGAGTCCTGTGGGCTTGGTCATTTACAGTGGGCTCTGCACTCATCCACTGCATCAGCAGTACCAAAAGCAAAAGCACAGTGTGCTACTCCTCCGACTGCAAACCAAAGGGGGGTATTTGCTTTCAGAAAAGTATGCATGGACAAAATCCATGTTAGACACTGACATCTCCAGAGAATTCATAGAAACTATTTGTCCATGCAAGTTGCAAAAGACACTTTTTCAAATGTGAAAAGAAGCACTTGTCCTTTACAAAAAAATCTCAGACATGTCAGCACTTTACCAAGGCGCTGTAATGAAATGAATTTGTACACAGCTCTTCCTGTTAGTCAGTAGTGGTAGGATTCTTCTGAGGTGTTAAGAGAAACCAGAACAAATGCACTGCACACCTCTCAGCAGGGTCACCCTGTCCGTGTTCAGCAGTGTTGCTGGGTGTAGGCTGACCTCTGGACATCAGGCTGCTGCTGCCCTCCCTGTTTTGTAGTATGTCTTGCAATAAGCACAGGTGCTAATAAAATTAGTGTATTTAAACTACAAAAAGAAACAAACTCTTCCTGCATGGGCAGAAGATTGAACAAAACACAGGGGTGGGGTTTTGGGTTTTTTTTTCAATAAAAGCAGCAGAACACCAATTAATCTTTCTAACAGCAGTTGTCAAACCCTGGCTGCATCAAGATTTTGGCAACTTCCCCATGGACATGAGGTGCAGGTCCCACTAAAGTTTTAAAATCAGATTTTGAGCAATAGGACTGTCACTAGACACTGATTTCACCTACAGGGAGGAAAAAAACCCAAACCACACCTTGTTCCCTTCTTGTACTGTTCTGACCTCTGTAAGGTAGCAGTGCCAAATACTGGGAGATGCCAAAAGATGGGGAAGGTGAATATACCTTTTAGCACAGTAGATTCTTGTAAATACCCTGTAAGCTGTAGCCCATCATCTGCCTGCTAATGCTCAGTTTCCACCACCATCTTCTCTAGAGAACAGTGTTGTAAATACTTGCCTTAGTGAAAGCAACAGTGCTGTACATTTTCCACTCCCACCGTTGCCAACACGGGAACTGAAGTCTCTACCTGGTGTCTGTAACGCTGCCTCAAATGCTGCAGTGCTTGATCAGTGACTCTTTCTATATTTTTAATGCAAGTACAGCTCCTAGTAAAGCACCATGGACTTTTCCACAGCATCCTCCAACAGCTTCCAAAAAGTTGGCCTGCAGAGAACATAGCACCTGTTTTACAAAATGCCCCATCCCAACTCTGGGAGGCGAAGCCCTGTAAATGCTCCCAGTTTACTAACCCACATAAAGTTCCATCCTTTCCAGAAAGGAAACACAAGTTTTGCTTTATGCCTGGAGCCCACAGACAAAACTAATAAAAAAACAAGCTCATTTCCAGCAGAGGTGCATCTGCGGCATTTGCTAAGAAGTGGCAGAAGTTGCTTGGAAGAGCTCAGCACTGTCACCATCAAGCACAGGTGGGAGACACCACAGCAGCACAACAGTATCGGTGCACACCCCTCTTCCACCTCTAGCCAACCACATGCACAAACACGGCAGGCGGGCAGCCCACCCGCCCTCTGCCAGAAACTGCTCATCAGCCCTGCTGCTGCCTCGTTGTCTTTTCATGATCCACTGAAACGCCCTGGATAAAAGTGGCACTTTTCAGAAGCTGAATCACTGCCAATGTCAACTTTGGCTAACACCGAGAACCCTCAGCAGCAAAGAAAGAAAATGCCCAGCAGCTGTGAAAGGAGAACAAATTGCTCTAGCAAGAACTAGCTGGCACCCACACGTAAGCCACCCAGCCATACGCTGCAGAACCTGTAGCTCACAGCAGCAGCAAGCTCCAGCCACTTTCAGGACCAACTCCACTAATGGCAAGGACAAGCTGAATTCCAGGAATACGGCCAGGCTCCTGGTAACACACACCATGCTCTGTCATCTCCCTTGGGGCCATACCACACCTCTTGTCCTCCAGTGCTCTTCAGTGCAGCAATATCTGTGTCTCACCAGTGAGACCTGCAAGTGTTCATGCATTGCTTCAGCTCTCTGGTGCCTACTCCAGCCAGTGCACTTGGACACACCCTCAGGACACTCAAGCATAAAATTTGCTGCTTGCCTCTCCTGCCCCTCTCAGCCCTCTGCTGCAACAGCCATTCAGAGAAAAAAGAAAAAGGAAGAGGAAGAGAAAAATATGGGTGAGACACATGCAACCTCAGTCATCTCTCTTATGCTGGAAAGAAGGCACCAAAATTAACCTGCTTCGGCACTAGATGTGGACAGACTCAGTCAGACTTCCTCTCATACAGGCACATGATGGAGAGGCAGCTGTAATTAACAGCTTTGTCCCTGGGGCAAAGAGGAAGGAAAAAACCTCTGATACAGGAAACCAAGGCAAAATACACTGCTAGAGGATGCTGAGCAATATATGTGCACAATGAAAACAACTGGCTGGGCTAAGGCAGTTCTCACAAGGGGAGAAACATATTCATTTTGGCCATACAGCACTCTTTGGGCTATGCTGGCGCATCTCCTTCCCCCACCTCATGCCTACACACTCCTGCGTCAATAGCCTGTGATGCTGAACACCCTTCAGGCGTGGCAGCAGAATGCAGCAGTGAAGAGATGTTGTGCACCTATTCAAAATACTGAGGTGTTTCTCTCCCCCACACACCCACCCATTTGCCACCCCTTTTAAGGTAATCCTATAAATTAAAAAGGAGTGGGGGTGAGAAGGTTTTGGACAAGAAGTACAGGGGACAAAACTGGAAACACAACCCTCACTGACTTTACTAGCATGCAATCTATGTAACATTAATATACAAAGCCTGTTTACCTTGGCCTGGTCTATGACCATTACACTACATCATCCCCAAACAAGCCACAGAATTAAAACCTGTACAAAATAAAAATATGCATAAAACTCAACAGATTTCTTTACATTAGTACTGCATAATAAAGCATAAAACCAGCAGGCGGTGACCCAGAAATTCCATCCACAGCAGTTCTTGCAGGATAAACAATTCCACATGCTATCAGCAGGGACCAAACTAACCCCGGCCCATCAGACCAAAGCCATTTCTTCAAGGAATGTCACACATTCCACTTTCAAGCTTTTGCAGCCTCATCTTCTGTGCTGGGCTCTGCCAAGCATTTAGCTCACACTGCTCCACTCCTGCAACACAGAAAACTTGCAAAATGTCTGAATGAAGATTAAGGACAGATGGGGTGTGTATCACACAGTGGGGTACACACGTACCCCCACCCACCTGCCAGGGCAGTTCAAGCACACACTCTGAAACAGACTGGGCTAAGGACACGTTTCACTGCTGCGTGACCTGCCAGCTGGAGTGTGGGTGCACAGGCACATGGGTTCTGCTCTCTTAGTAACTCACCACGCTGCTCTAATGATGCATTTGAGCACTGTGGGCTCAGTCCTTATCATTCACATACCCAAGCCAAGGGAAGCCAGGAAACCTCTGACAGTCCTGGAAAACAGCCACCCTGTAAGCACCAAAGGCTTGTGAGTGCTGCTGTTCAATCACCATCGCTGCAAGCAGTGCCTCCCTGTGCCAAAGTGTAGATCTGCCCAATGACACTAGAAACAGTCATTCCAGTGACTACACAACCAGTGGTTCTGGGCTCACTCCCAGAGAAATGATGGGCTGAGGGAACTGAACATGGCTGCATTTCCTAGTCTTGCTGCAAGACAAGTTTTCAAAATGAAAAAGGGTATCTGTTCTGGCAAACACACCCAAACAATAATGCTGTCAGCTTCCAGAAAGAAGACAACAGTGCTTAGGCTACACATGGATCAAACAGGGGACAAAGTAACTTCTATCTGCACACCAGCCTCTTCAAAGTTGTCCCTGCTGCAGACTAAAATCAAACCAGTTCCTCGCGTGCTGTCACCTTGCACAAGCTCACAGCAGGTGAACACATTCCTCCAGGTCCTGCAAACACACCTCACCTGTTTGTTTTCTCCTTCTTCCCCCGTGAGCAGTTACGGCACCTCCCTGCCCAGGTTTGCACCAAACCTGCTTCTCCATCCTGCTATTGCACTAATTACCAAGCAAAGGATTGGGTCAATTACCTGTCTGTTGGCAATACCATCACAAACCCAGCCCTGTGCTCTGGTTCACACACAGGCCCCTTCAGGACAGCTGCAGCATCGTGTCACCCTGGACAAGCTACCCTTGGTACCAGCTTGGCCAGGTGACAGTCAGGAGTTGCCCAGGAAGATGCCCTGGCCCAGGAGGCTCTCATGATAAAGGATCAGCTCAATCTGCAGGCTAACAAGACTCAATAGCAAATTTAATCAGTTAATGCGTAATATTTATCCAAAAGTTAGAATTTAGACCTTCCCTTAGACAGTCATTTAGTGATCACAGAGCAGAGTTTTTAACTGAGACTAGATGAAAAAGCCAAGTATCATCACAAGGGGCTACAGAGCCTTCAATTGGTGTTACTCCACCCCAAGCCACCAGTACAGCTCAAAATATTTATTACAATAAACAATGGAGGGGGCTAGGGGAAGAGCTAGAACTACTACTAGTTACTGCTTGGATTTCCATGGGAAACCAGTACACACAACAGCCCTTTTTACTTCCACTGAAGAGATTTTGGCAACAGACATGAAGACGACAACTGCCGTTTGTCCTGCCTCTGCACAGGGCTCTCACAGTACGTACGCAAATCTAGTCATCAAGTACAAAATAGCCAACTTACAATACCTGATTGGATTTTTAAGATTATATTGTGCATAAGACTAAAGTCTGGGGCAAGTTTCTCTAGTGCAAGCAGGCATGAGTAGATTTGAACCTTGGTCCACACCCCCTAGAGTTTATACTCAGACCCCAGGAGGACCTGTAAACTTTGTTTTGCCTTCACCGTCAACGGCATCTGTGAGTTCTGTTTGAACTGGCAGCAACCATGGCAAGGAGCTCGCTGTGGAGAGAAGCACATTTACATCAGTGCAGAACACAAAACAAGTATGTGGCAGTCAAAAGATGAGGAAATGGGGGCAGGGGTCCTCTGGGCTGCAGCCATCTGAATTGTCTGAACTGAAAGGTGAGTGAATGAAAGCCAGCTATGTGTGCCCCTGGGTCAGCCTACATGTGCAGAGCAGCTGCAGAAGTGTTTATGCTAAAGATTTATCCAACTATCTGGAAGTCAGTTACAGAAACATTTCTGTGTAGAAATCCCAGTGTTTGCTAGGACACGACTGTTCTTCCAGCTGCACAGGAGTGTAGTGTAGAAACAGGAGGGATGTCCACTGGCCAGTAACCTTCACCACAAGCATCCAGGACATCCCCAGTGCCATGCATTGCTGCCAACAGTAGTACCATGAGGGCACACAGGATTCCTGAGACAGATCCCAAGGCCTGTCAGAAGTCAGAATTTGAGTGAAGTATCAGCTACTCAACAAGTTTGTTACATCTGAATGGGTGAGCTTAATTCAAAGTCAGATGGCTCAGGATAGCCTCTGCTGGCCACTGGAAGAGCCATTTGTTCAAACAACTCAAATCACTATTGGTTTATAATAAGGGAGAAAAAAAATTTAAAAAAACCCCAACAAAACAAAACAAAACAAAAAAAAACAACCAAACAAACAAAAAACCAAACCCAAAAGAGTGGTGGTTACAATTATCCTTCATTCAGTTATACTGGATAGGGCCCCAGAGGCTGGTGGAGATCTGGGAAGCCCTGACAGCTCCTGCAGGAGGAGATGCAGTGTTCTGTCCTCTAGTCTTCACTCTGAGTAATGCATGATCGACTCCACATAGTTCCCTGGGAAGAGCCCCGTCACTCCATTCATGACCCCTTCATACCAGCCATCATCATTCTTCTTGATGACATAAATGATGGCACCTTCCTGAAATGAGAGCTCATCTTCTTTGTCCTTAGTGTAGTCATAAATCGCCACCACTAGGAAAGAACAGAGCATGACTGTTAGAAAGAGGCACAGGGAGGAGGAGGGAAACCAAATCCCCCTGCCTTGTCCAGGTAATCCCAGAGAACTGCACTGCCCTGCCAGTGTATGTGCAGAATGACCTGCTGAGAGGGACAGTTTCTTCCAACCCCTTTTGTAAGAGCTCATGCTTTGAAGTACATGAACCAGGACTCCTTTGACTCTTCTATTCTGGCTATTTCCAGACTCCCCAGAGGAAGTTTACAACTGTATGTTAAATTTTTGGTATGGAATGATACAAGGAGGTGCATGTAACCACTCAGACCTACTCCAAGATTCATGTTTTAGAAATATGTGTTAAACCAGATCTCAGCACAACTAAGACCTAGAAAACATGGAAGAAGGAGTGTAGCAAGAGTTCTCTTCAGATGACAGTATGAATGAGCCATTGCTGATGTTCCAGACTTCCATTACCTTAGCTACTTCCACATTTAAATCTCTAAAATGCATACATGCAGTCTCAATAGCCAGCAGCCACTCCCAGGGGATACAGCACCAAGATGGGTGAATCCTGTTAGGAGTGATGAAGACAAAAGGTGGAAACAAAATGTCCACATACTGTATCAGGACATTTTCTTATAGCTGTGGAATATTTCACTGAAGGCACAAAACTTGTTGGAAAAGTCAAAGAAATTGGACAATATAGTGGCAAATATTAAACAGAACATTGTCCTGAAATGGCAGAAAATAGACATTAACTTGATATATTTTTTTCATTCTCAGTCCTATCATTATGTGTTCTCTACAGAAAATGAGCTAAGTCAGACCGAGTACTTTAACAAATAGCATCAATCGCTCCTCTGAGCATTTGGCATGAAACATGTAGCGCTGCCATTAAAAAAAAAAAAAGGATGTTGGACAGGGATCCTAAAATCTTGTACTAGGGATAGATGGGAAGATACTCCATAAACTAAAGCAAGGATTAAAAATTAACAGCATGTGCTCATAAGCACACTATCCAAGAGTCCTACTAAACTTACACTTTTCAAAGGGGAAGAGGTCATTTCCTTTTGAGGGAGCACAAGAATCAACACAAATATTTAGTAGGGAAACCTGGATCCAGAAGAGATTATACAGATCAATCCCAGTGGAGAATCAGAGTATGAACAGAGATTCTTTTTCTGTTTTAGTATTATTTGACTAGAGCACATTTTAAAAACAGATGTTGTTGGCTCTACACTTGTGCCAGCAGTTAAGTAACTCATTCTAATTACTTTTAGAGATATAACTCTAAGCAAACAAAACGCAAATGGAGAAATGAGTAAATTCTTACTGAAAAAGCTTAAAAACCAGAAGTCACTGTATGAGCACATGATGCAAAGTCCTTCGAACTTCCTTTTTAACTGTTAATTTTAAAATTTCTTCCTAAAGTCACTGTACTATTTTTGTTCATTCTCTTGATAATAATAATCCAAGGCTCATGGTAACTTCCAATTCCTTTCTTTCACATATGAGTATACTGTAGTGCCTTCTGATACTGAACAGATTCATTATTTCATGATCACAAGAATGATACTCTTCCTTAAGTTTGTGAAAATTTGCTTCTTGTCAAGCCCCTTATAACATTACTTGAAGCTTGGTTTTGTTTTTAAATCCCCATTACCTCCTCCAGCACGTTGGTTTTGTACTGGCAACAACAACTCTCTCTAAAAGGCCATTTAATCCTTCTGTCTGTAGTCCCACCAGTTCAAGTTGTGAGCTTGTCACATGCCACGAGTTACCTGGAGTCCAGGCCACTACTGCAAAAAAGGCTCCAGATGGACAGGAAGCAGCAGTACTGACTCAGGAGGTGGCATCCTTCCCTGGGAGCCTGAGCCAGAGCCTCTTCTAGTTTCTATCTGAATATGTTTCAATGCAGTTATGAAAAAGAGAATTACTCATTTAGGTTGGTATTATTCCAACCTGTGACCTTTCGTTCTTCAACCATTACACAGAGTTTGGCTAAACTCTGTTGCATCAAACTGATCACAAATGCAGACCAGGCTGATTATCCAACTGAAATCTCATAGCTGTGACTCCACACTTTCTCTGTGTGGTATTAGGGCAATTTTTCCTTCTGGATAACCATTTCTATTCATCTGATTTGCAAAGCCAGGAGATTTTCTTACATTTTCATGCCACACATTCCAACACAGAGCTCAATGGAAAACCACAGTGCATGTCCCTGGACACTTCAGGTGGACTGTTGCTATTAGTCACGTGGCAGTGTCCTCAAGTTCAACATGCTCAGTAACTATATCCTACCTATGAACTTCTCCATCCACTCAAAATGGATCTGCTATTCACTTCCTTCTCAGCTTCAGGCTAGAGCATATCTTAATGTTAAAGGTACCTCCCCGTGCTGCTTGACCCCTTTACAGAACAGGGTCATACTGAATCCCATTTCAATATACAGCAACTCTCTACATTCAGCACCTCCTTGGGTGTCCCAGCTTCTATAGCAAGGGTCACCTACCCTAATCATACTAGAATTGCTTTCATATGAACTTAAATAAGGGAATGGTCATACCAAAAGAACAAATACAAATCCTAGGAATAGCTACTCTACTTAGTGGGGGTAAATGTGTTGGAACAGCCACTTCCTTCCATCCCTTTTGTCAGTGTTGAATCATATGGCACAGAACACTATTTACAGGAACTTAGGAAGTTGCTACAGGATAAATTATTTTGCAGAAGATAAAGCATTATAATTCCCAGCAGGATAAGCACACACATTCTTTGAGTATGAAAGCCTTAGCATGGGGCTTTTCATTAACTTCAAAGCTCGCTACAAAAACTCACAGCCAAGCACTTCTTTCCCAGCTCCAGCACAGCAGTCAAATCTCAAGACATGGGCTGAATGTAAGTAGAGCTACTCATGTAACTACAACAGAATCCACACCTATGTCGATACCTCTTTCCTTTGGTATCTTAAAACTACTGCTTAACAGTTCCTCCTATATTGAAAGCACTTCAGTTTTCTATAACCTTTATGAGTGTTTCTAAAAACAGACCAACCTTTTAGATATTTTAGACATCTAGTTTTCAAAATACAGATCAAAATCATGTTTTTGCATGGGTCTCTACACCAATACAAGACACTGTTTGGCTTCCTATACTTTTGGTCTCTGCAGGAAAAATGTTCTGACTAAAAGTCTGACTTTCTCCAGCTTATTTTTAAAGACTCCCCTATACAGTTTTGCCTATCCTGTGTGCTATTCCTTGTAAATATCAAACTGAAGTGCTTGGAGTGCCTGCTGAGATATAACAGATGCATACATATATGCACCTATATAAACTATTTTAGTTCAAAAGCTCATGTAAGTCACACAGGAAAGTGGAACAGAACAATATGCTGTCATTCAAATGTCATCCTTTCTTCAAATCAAAAGCTGTTTTTCCAGACCACGTGAACACACACACACACACCCCTACCCCCTTTGCATTAGCATGAGAAACTATACAGGCAGTGCATACATCAGGGTCCTCTTTTTTCTCTTCTGCTCCTAGCTGAAATGCCACTGAGGTTGTGCTGAGGGCCAGAAACATAACAAAGATAGTGGTCTGAATGTCGAATTAGACTATAGAGTATCTTATGCCTGAAAAAACACAGAGAAAAACCTTGAGACTTACTCTTCTATCAAAAAGTAATGCACCTCCAATCTTCATCCAGTACAAAATACATCATCCACAATGAAACTGAGCAGATACTGTGCATTCTCACATCTGCCTGATAACGAGGAGTTCATTAAGCAATGCAGCACATCCAGTACTTGCTGAAATGACCTGTACTGATCCCAACCTGAAAAGAATTTGTTGTCCTCCCCCAGAGAAAGAAATATGACATCAGGAACCCCACTGCACTCCAAAACCTGATTTTCTGAAGCCAGGTAACTAATCTCAATAATCAGAAATACCCTCCAAACTGCAAGATACCTTTTCCCCTATCCTCCCTCATGGAAAAAAGCTTCCCTGACCACAATAATCTGAAGCAACTCTTAATCAAGTAACCCACGTGCATCAACAGAGTAACAGTGTCCCTTTCGGCCAAGTTAGGGTTATGGAGAGGTCAGTAGATAAAGCAAGTCATGTAAACGCCCTGCAAGTCAGCCACTTTGTGCTTGGCAGCAAAGCCTGGGTACTCCTTGCACAAAGCACACCAGCTACATGGGGAGTGGGGAGTAACAAAAACACTCCTGCATATTCTTCCATCTTCCTCAGGAACAGTAACATCTGCTTCAAGCTAGAGTTGGCAGAAGGTGCCTCTTCCACCTTTTCCCATCCCCTCATGTCCTGTACTGGGTTTATCTTTGTGGCATTCCTCATTGCCCCTCCCGATGCAGCCTGAATGGATCTAACAGTCACCTGAGAGGCCTCGTTGCTTTGTGCAACTAGATTTTATATCGCCCTTTAGCAAGAGGTACATGATCCTGTTTCACAGGAGAACACCAGGCAGTAGATTTGTTCATATTCAAGTGCCCCATCTGCCTACTGAGTTTATTTTACCTGTGTTTGTACTCCAGCATTGTTTCCACACACCTGCTTCAGAAGGGGAAGACACACAGCAGTGCCACCATTAGTCAGTCCCACAGAGACCTAGCATTTTCTAGCTTAGCATGGCCCCACACTGATGCAGCATTGCAGCTTCCGGAGCCCCAAACACAAATGAAACACTCCTTCATTCACTTTTGACCTCACAGGAATATGATTATCAGGATTAAGCAAAAAGTGAGTCTTAGATAAGTTACAGAGGAATTTAAAAAAATGTAGTCATCCTTTGTGGAAAAAGGGGTAAAAGTGTCAGACTCGGAAGAGTAGCTTAACGTTCGTTCTTTTAAGCTGCCATTTGGAGGAGCACCTCTACCACACTATCAAATGCTGACTATGAAGGAGTCCAGGCAGACTCCATGCCCAAATGCAAGATAAGAGGAGCTCATAAAATATGTTGTTACAAACACAACCCTCCTGTCTCTACTTGCTCTACACCTACCCTTTTCTAAGTACGTCCTTGGTGCCCAAGGAGGGTCCTCCTCAGCATAGGGATCACTGTACTCCACCACAGCTGCTTCCTCCTCCTCGTAATCCTCTGGAGGTGGGGGTGGAGGTGGAGACTCATCAAACACTGCCTCATCCACAGGCGGTGGTGGGGGAGGAGTATCTGAAACTGAAATAAGCAATAGTACAACCATGAAAATGTGTCTAGACCACAGTAGCAGCTTGAAGTAATACTCCCTATCCCAATTAGTTGCACTGGACCAACAGTTACGGCTCACGAAAATACACTAGAGACAATAACATTCAGAGAAGAAAGACTCAGGTACCTCCAATAAAATTATTTCCTTTTCTCACCCTTCATAATTTCAGATAAACTTGCAGAGGCAATAGAGAAGGCAGAATTCTGGCTATATACAGTCAAATCTTTCAACTCAAACCAAAAGCCACATCCAGTAATAAAATATAGCACAATGAAGCAGCAAACTTACTGTTTTCTTGAACTCTGGCCACAAATCCCATTAGTGGTAACTGTGGAGTTACCTGTAGGATGGAGGGGGGAGGAGGAGCAAGGGATGCTGCCACAGAAATTAAAAAGAAAGAGGCATTCTGTTAGAAACACAACAAAGCAGCAAACAGGAGAGTAGACATAATCAACACTCAGACAGTGTAGCAGGCTGCCAAGAAGCTGAGACAAAAAGACTGACATTCAAAGAAAAACTGCTCAGGTGGTTTAAGCATATTCCTAATCCTTTCTTCAAGGCTATTTCTCTATTTTCAAAATTCCCAACCCAGATCTTTTTCGTGATATTAAGAATCCGTGTCGAAATATTTTTCTGACTTACCTGTGAGATGCTCTTAAGCTGAAATTAATTACTGCAGAATACAGCACTTCATGAACAGACCAAACTAACAAATATATCAAGAGGACTCTGTCCCTATAATCCTCCCCCTTTCAGACCTAATTTATAGAGGTGACTAACAGCATCCACAAATACCTAGTAATGAAAATGGATATAGCTCTTCCTTTCCCCAAAATGTAGGCTAAATAAAAAACATCAAATGAGGCAGTTATTTCAGACAAAACAGAAAAAGATGCCTTTTTAGAACTGTGCATATCTGAAAGACAGAACACTTCTGAGTTTATTGGTAGAACAGAGCACACTGTGTTGCTACCAAACCACAGGGTCTATTCCAGATGTGCTGCCTTGTTTCCTTCCCACTTGATTTCACAGACCACTGCACTGAACTCTGAACGGCCCTTTTAGTAGTACCAGAAGGGCTGTCTTTGTGCAATATATGTGAATTCACAGTTAAAGAAGATACTTTCAGCCAGTTGCAAATGGTGTAACACTGAACTGGGGTTTAAGTCCAGAACATGAGTTTCAGTTATCTAGTTAAAAAAACAGGTTTTATCTGGGTTTAGTAACACTTTGAGTAATGCAGTAATATTCTTCAAGCCAGCTGTGAGAGTACTTTTCAGAAAGCACACATCAAGAAAAGCACAAATAAATAATTTCCTTGTTAGTATGTGACAATGTGGCATACGAAAAACATATAATCATGTCCAAAAGGATGAGGGAAAAAAGGTCTACATTTCATGTACCAATACATTTATTTAGCTTGCAGACAAACTAAATTAATTTCAGAGTAATCCCGGAGCTGGTAAGAAAACTGTCAGATATGATGCAGCATTTTTCAGAATTAATTCACATCATCATAACAAGAGGAAAGAACTCGACGGCCTTTAAAATCATGTCTCAAAATTTCTTCTGTTTGCTTGTTCCAGTAACCACTATTTGAAGTGCTTGAATTTCTTCTGTCACTCACATTCACATTCCTTTCATAGTCACACACCATAAAAAAAAAAAAAGCCAACAGCAACCATCCTTTTTGTTGCAAAAAAATCCTTAAACCCCCCTATAAAGTAAGTTCCATTATCTCACCATATAACTGGTATCTCTTGAGAAAAACTGAAATACCTTTCTGATTACAGGTTCTTTGACTTGAATGACACGACCTCAGAGTATTTATTCTTTCAAGTGTAACCACAAGTAGCTGGGAAAAGATTTGGTCCTGCATTTTTTCAAAGCAAGAAATGGGAACTTGAATTTGAAGTCCTACTGAGAAGCAGTAATATTCATGAATTCAGCATTCTTGTGCAACTGTAAAGGCCCTGTTTTTTAATTCTATGTGCTATAAAAATGTTCTGTTTCAAAATGGTTCCTCTATTCAACATCATATGGATTCACACAATTCCTGTCTATCACAGGAGACTAGCTTCAGTTTCCTGATCCCTTAGTGTACTTTGTTTGTGAATTATATATATATTTCTTTGAAAGAAAGAATGAACTTTTCCTTGGAGAAAAATAAATCGCTTTAGACAAGCACGCCAAATAAATACCAAAAAATTCTCTTAGTTTAGTTTGGGTTGTATAGTTTAATCAGAATAGTGATGCTAGCACTGGCTGACATCACTCCTTGTTTATCTTAACCCTTCAGTTTGTGCTTCAATCTCTGCATTGTGGAGGGACTATCATATTATACTGTCTCTATATACTATACAGTGACTAATCTAGCTTTGACCTTTAGGAGCCAACACATTAAGTATTTTATTAATAATGATTCTGTTTATACAGTGCATCAGAAGAACTTCAATGTACCTCTGCCATCTCAAAATATGAACTGAATACCACCTTAAATGTTGCCTCCCACCTTCCTTCCATACTGACCACTGATGGATTCACTACACAGTTGCTGTAAATTAATTCAGAAATGCTCAAGAGCACCTTTCACTAGGTTGCTTCAGGCTGGTAACTCAGCTGTACAAATAGGATGTAGTGCCAACCACCATCTCAGTACTTACCCAGTTGCTCCCACAGGGCTTTAGCCTGTGCTGAGCTCTACACTGCTTAGATACTGGTATCTAAGGCTGCAAAGTTAAAACACTTGTTAGGTGGCATGACTGGCAAGAGTGGCTTTGGGACAGACATATGCTGAGAACATTTAGGGTCTGCACTTCTTAATATTTTCTTTTCAATTGTTAAAAAGGTCTCACTATGAAGTAGAAAAATTATATTATCTTAGAAGTGGTATTCAACAGAACAAGTATACTGCATCCTCTTGTCAAGTGAATAAACAAACATGACTATGCCAACATACTAAAAACTGGCACTGGAAATAACAGTACTGTGTCATTGCCAAACAGAAGCCACATCTGGCACACTCCTCTACCTGTTGTAAGGCCTTTTTCACCTCTCGTGTTTCTGTTTTCTCCCTCTCTTCAGGAATGCTGAGAAGCAACTGTGGCCTCTGTCCTGTCACTAACTAACCCTGCTCCTTGCAGACACAACAGTGCCTCTGTTCTTAGAGTCTTCATCAATTATGCATGCTTGAGCATCCTCTCCTTTCACAGAACACACCAAAAAAAACTTGGTTTAGTGCAACTGCAAAGCTAATAAATTCTATATTCTGCTAGGTATATTAAAAAAAGTGTCTTACTAAAACTGTTCATTTATACTGCATCAGATATGCCAGTATAATGGAAGTATTTTGTTTGTGATTTACAGTTCAAGCGTCTAATCACCATAATCATTGTGCTCTTTCTGGGTACACAGTCTGAATTGTGCTTATGTAACTTATTTAAAGTCTATTTGGCATCTCCTATGATTACCTACCAAAGGCAGTTTGCAGAGAAGTATCCTTTTGATAAAGCAGAAATGCACAGTAGTTACCAAAAACACTTTGGATATACTGAAAATCCTCTTTATTGCAAATGTAATCCTGAAAGGTTTCTTTTATTGCTATTACCCTTTCCTTCTTGCCTTTCCCCTTCAGCCTTCAGTGTGCACATAATGTGTTTAAAAAACCACTACATATTTCAGGTAACTGGCTACAATTTAGTCACATAACCTTGTTCTACTCCCCCATCCCCAGCAGGACTATCCACTTCCTTCTCAAGTTCAGCACACACATCTCTCTGCGGGGTAGCTCATGAACAGTAATATCTGAACCTGATCAAACCCCTGAAATGCAGATTGCAGCATCTGACCTAATTCCAAGGTCAGTGCTCAACTTTAAAAAAAAACAAAACCAACACACAGACCTTAAAACCCACCACGACAACAACCACAAAACACCAACACACTGTAGTGCTTGCAAGTCAACATTCAATCTTGCTGCATCTTCCTGTAGATTTGTCAAAAAAGAAATTCTCCCTCACTCTGGTATCCAAACCTTCCCATCTCACCTGAAACACGGGAGAAAAGGCTCAGATAAAAGGCTGCTGCATTATGCTGACACACAGGACATGCCATCCCTTTTAATATCTCACCTTGCTTTGTAAAGTCACCCATTAAAATAACATCGCCAGTAGGTTTAGAGAATGACACAGCTCCCTTGCATCCCACACCAAACACCACTGGTGTCTCTAAGGTGTTTAATGCTTATCCTTGTATAACAAGTGCAATTTCTTGAACTGTCCATTAACAAGAAGGAAAAAGCACACAAAATAAAGACTGATTAATCAGCAAAGTCAAATACCCATGCCACACCAAAGTAGGTTCATGGTACAGTCAAGGACTAAAGCTTGTCCAGTGGGGACTGTGACATAAAAAGTAAATTATTTGGCAACAAAGCCAGTATTGTTTTAAGCTGCTTGCTGCAGTGGAAGCTGAATGCTCTGCATTTGCACTGCAGCTTTGGCATGGCTACCAGCAACATACTGGAAGTGCAATATATGCAGTGGAGACAGAACATAACATTTCAGAGACCTGAAGGTCATTCTGTTCACCACTGTTGAGTTTCATGGGGCAGACAAACTTTCTTACCTGGGTTCTGGTTATAAAAAGGTCCTCCATTCATCTGGTTCTGAAGGCTTGTCTGTGATGTGATGGAAGGAGGACGCCGATATGGCAAAGACCCCCCTATTGTTGGAGGAGTGTGTCGAGATGCAGGCCTGTTCATGCTGTAGAACTGAACTGGGTGACCTAGTTAAAAAGGGAAATGTATTAGTGAAGAGAAGAACGATGCCTGTCTTTTTTGTATCTGCACTCAAGTTGCAAAGGCTTGGAAAGGTTTCTGGGTTGTTTTTTTTTTTTTTTTTCTTTTAAGACAGTCTGCATCCTAGAAGAACTCAACCACTTCAGCTGGCAGACAGGCTGCAGGACACTGGCTGTCTCAACAGCAACACAAAAAACAACTCCCCAGTGGCCTGTACTCAGCACTGCTTACAGAAGCCAGTATGAAAATATAAAGTTGTCTACGCTACAAAGCTTCAGAATAAAAGAAAATAATTCCTAGTTATCTATTTTAAATAATGGATTACAATAACCTCTTGTGAATTCCGTTATTTATAAACCGGCAAAAAATAACACTTCAGAGTCCTGCAATTAAGGAACATACATGTAAAAACTGACTGTATGCCATTTCCAGGACTCAAGCTGTTACTTTTCAGAACTGAAAAACACAATACTACCTAAGTTAGTGGTGGTTAGAAGACATGCAGAGAATCATCTCAGGAGAAGAGAATGTTAGAAGCTGCTTGAAGGATGGAATGAATCAAGTCATACTCAGAAACTCTTTTAGGGAGCTGTCAATTAAAACAACTCATTTAAAACCTCCTCTCTGTTTTCATTACTTCCTGTATTCAAGTCATGAATCCTGAATCCAAGCAAGCAATAAATGAAGCAAGCTATATTCTGTGCTCACATAAAGTTCTCTGGATTTCATACTGTATGTAACAGTAAGTTGGATTTATTATACCCATATGGGTTATCAGCCCCCACAAACTATTCTGTCTCCTCCATTTGTCCTAGAAGGGAATTTCAGAGTTTGCAAGAAAACAAAGGATGGTCACCATAGTTAAGGAGAGAATCAAATACGGAAACAGAACAAAGAAATATGCAATTTTTTTAAAACCTGCATTGTCTCCACTATGTTTTGATTGCCTTGCAAAACTTCACACTAGGTCAGTAAATGAAAATGCAAGTTGTTTGCTCTGGTATTTGCTTCTAAGAGCAAATGCATGACCTAGAGATTCATGTGCCTCCTGCTTTGTACAGATGTGTATATTTATAAAATGCACTTTTTACAGATGAGGAACAGCTAAAAACCAATCCACCCTGTGTACGGTGTTTTTCACATTTTCCTGATGCATCTTTCTAATGTGTCTGCCTCTCTGTTACTTAAGAAATTAGAGGTGATTGCAGAGAAGGGAGGAGATAAGAAACAGGGATAAGAGGTTTTTAAGGATCAAAAACTACAACCTCATAAACAGTGAATTATCCAGTGTCTTCAAATTCTTTATTTCAGAGAAGCCATACAAGCAACCTCACTAATAGCACAGGGAAGCAAAAGATCTTAAAAATAGTAAAGAACCTGAAATTTCTCTTATGGAATTGTGGATGTGAATTAACAGCCATTAAAATATTAATGTCTGCTTGATTTTGACTTGTTAAAAATACAGAAACAACATGGCTTAAGAACTGGGACAGTGCATCAAAAATGGAAAACTGATTGAGACCCTATATGCCCCAGCTCATCTTCTAAACATGAAAGTAGCTTAGACATCAGGATCATCTTCTGATACCAAAATTCATCACATTTTAGAAAGTTCTAATCACAGTTATGGATTCTAGTGTGTTTTATAATTTCATATGAACCATAGCCCCTCAAACTAAATGCAATTTCAAGAATGCTTCTGGAACCTGGTGCAATTCTTTCTAAGAGAGATGAGCACTAATAAACACAGAAACCAATTCAGACCCTTGTGAGCAGCCTCGGCTATAATGAGAAGCAACAAAGCATGCCGATAGCTACACAGGAGTTTGGCTGCCTAAAGGAGATCTCTACAGTGCACATACCTCCTCATCAAAAGGTGACACAGGACAGTGGTGTGGCTGCTAACTACTACACACTGCAACTTCAGCATATGAGAAAATGAAAACTGTAGCACTGAAAGAAGGAAGTTGCAATATACGCCCTAAGTACCACATATTAAAACAAAATGCTTTAATATTACTCTGCATAATAAAAACTTATGCTTTACCTAATACTGAACGCAAAAAACCTGCTCTTTTCATCCGTTCATTGAAGAGAGACTTGCCATTTGAAAGCATTGAAGAGACCAGTCATATAAATTATACTTTGCTAGATGCACTTTTTATTTATTCCATTAATGGAAGAGAATAATCAAAGCCAGAACTATCAGTGCTGGTACCCTCCAAACGCAGTTACTATATGAGGTTCTCAGTATCCAAACAGAAATAAAATTATAATTCAATAAATAATCATATAACTGTGAAAGTAGGCAAATTACAAAATTAAATTATTGCTGTTTAGAAAACTTCAATTGTCTACTATTACCTTATAGTTGCGTAGTAGCAGATATTTTCTAGTTATAACTGTTAAAAAAATTATTAATCACTCCTGCTGAAGTAACTTTGCTCATGATCACACCTGGGTTCATCTGCCCACCAGCTGGAGCAGACACTCACCTGTAGAGGGTGTGGAAGAAACAGCGGGGGGAGTTGGAGAGGTGAAGCCATCAGCAAGGGGCTGAGCTCCTGCAGCAGCAGCAGCATCTGGGGCAGCAGAGGAAGGGGCAGGAGCAGGAGGAGTGGGGGCAGGAGCAGAGGTAGCAGGAAGGGGAGAAGTGCCAGCTGAGCCAGCAGGGGCTAAGTGAAGAGAGGAGGAAGAGGTGGAGTTAATAAGGAGGTATGTTAGCAAGGATTAGAGAAAGCCTTTGACTATTCAGTGTTAGCTATTTATTAGCTGCATAGTATTTCAGAATGCAAAAGATGAGAGAACAATGGAGCTGTTAAAGAAAAGCTCATTCCTATGTAGATGGTAAATGAGGGTCAAGCAAATCTACTTCTTTTCAGATCTGAAGGGAACAACCCAGAACTTTTCACTGAAAGCCACTACTTTTGAAAGATGTCTTTACATTTTGTTATTTATGCTTCAATCTGCAGCATGGTCCTCTTTAGCTTTTGTATGAATTAGAAAATATAAAGAGGAAAGCAAAAATTTCCATCCGTTTCAGAAGCACCACATATTTCAGATCATGCTGCAAGCCAACTATACACTCTTCTTCACTGAAAAGATCGAGCAAAGGAAAATACTAATAAAGTACTAATAACACTTCCTGTTTCTGGAAAGACAGGCCATTACACTGAATGTATCTCTCTGTGCAACTCAGTCTTGCATTAATGTACTAAAGATTTACTCTGTGCCTGCTTCTCAATTCATCTAATTTTCTAAAAACATGTTTCTACCTATCTGCATAAACAGCCAATGAAAAAAATTCATTTGCTTAAAAGGACAGTGAAAAAGTTTCCCTCAGCCCACTGAAAAGGTGCTGTGTCCCACCCTGTCACATGCAAGCAGTCAGTCAAAAAATTCTGATAAACCAGTTAATACATAAAAGGAGCATAACAGCACATCAGACACTCTCAGAAAAGATACTACTTGATTCAAACTCGTATTATCAATAGCAACAAACTCTCAGACTTTCCTTGGAGTTTAGGAAACTACAAATGCTCAAGGTTACTGTTGAGTCAGGAGGAACAGCAAGTTTCCATTTACCTGGATAGACACTTGGAGGAGACGGTGTGGGAACAGCAATGGGAACACCGACACTTCCACTTCCACTGTTCTCTCGACTGCTGCTCCGACTACTTGGGTGGCTTCCTCCACTACTGCCACTGCTGCTGTAAGAAACCAAAATAACCAGGACATGAACGTGCTGCTGTGCATGCTGAAACATAAGATCCCTCACATAGCACCTTGCTATATCAGAGAAATAACAGGGAACAAGAGAAAAGAAAAAAGGATTATACAAACCTATATAAAGCTGGATTTTTCTACAACTCTTCATTGACTACAACACAGCAGGTTTTTCGGTTTCCCTTAGTGAACTTGCCCAAAAATGAAACACTTCTGGAACCTTGTCCAAAGTACATCATTCCAGCATTGTTAAATGCCTATGGAGCAAATACAGACCTTTTTCCTATGATTTTAAAACATGTGGACTGCTTAGACTGTCATTCATATGCTTTCATATGAGAAATTGCAATATAATAAAACAAAATTCAGATTTCTTATATTTTAAAAGTCCATCTGTTTAGCCATCCTGAAGTAGTTATGATCCTTAAAAAGTAAATATTTCAAGGGAAGTATTTAGACCTATCACTTCGTGACACTATCCCAAAGAAAAAGCTAAGTCTTCTGCAGAATCTTTGGTAATACAGGTCAGCTTTATTCTGTATTTGAAATTATCAATATCCTTAAGAACACTGTGCTACAATTTCAGCTACACAATCTATAAACATCAAAGGCTGTTAAAAAATGTCAAGTATAAGCATAAGCATACTACATAGCCCTGCAACTTGTAGAAGGGAAGATGTGCACAAAGTCTTTCCCCAGTTTTGTAAGCATTTAGTAAAACAGTATCACAATCTACCTCCCTGAAAGACTCCACAACTTAGTCATTCATTAAGTATTGTAACTACATGAGAGCATAATGCGCTACTCTGGTTTTGTTAGTGCTCGCTCTCCTGGTGCCGCACGGCATTCCCGGCACACACGATGAACCGGGACGCGTGCCCGCGGTGGAGGTGCGGGTGGGTGCGATGCCTGGCAGAGCCAAGGCGTGCCGCGGTACCTGTAGGTGCGGTTCCTCTGGTTGACGGAGGCTGTTCTCACGGGGCTCTGCTGGGAGGGTGCCATGTTGCGCGTGGGGCTGGGCACGTAGTCGTTGGGCACCACCGGCGGCCGCACCGGCTCCAGCGTGCGATACGGGGAGTGGCGCCTGCGCAGACACGCACGTTTCAGGGCCAAGTTAAGACAGAGTGGACAGAACCAGAATTTTTCATTCTTTAAAAGACAGCTACACGCGAATCACTAACATGAGCTAAACAAATGGGGTTGTTCTATAACCTTGTAGTACCTACTTTGTAGTATGAGAAGAAAAAAAAAATTAAGGATGCTTTTCATGTACTTCAGTCTTCCTATTAATAAACTTTGTGTTGCACATCCCATTCTTGTTTTAAAGGTAAGTCATTATCTTGTATTAAAATAAAGCAACACAGTCTGTATGTATATACATAATCACATACCAGCAAACAGCTTCCTCCCACTTACTACATGTTTTCCTAAGGTCAAAGTCAAGTTCATAGACTTAACAGAAAAGTACTTTTATCACACACAGCACAAATAATTAATGAACAGGGCCTTGTACTAATTTTTCAGTTGATTAGCACCACCTGTCAAAGCCACACAGTTAACGACATTCTACGCTAAAGCAGGCAGTGGTAAGTGTTCTGTTATGAGAAAAAGGTTCCTGTTGGGAATAGTTGATGATGCTCATTGTATTCTGGCAGAGGCACACTAATATATAACACAAACAGTGTAAGAGGATGAAGATTTAACACCTCTTGATCTTTGTGAATGGTTAAAATAAACCCCAAAAACCCTCACACTAGAGAAAAAGAAGGCATCTTCCCTCTTTTCCCTTCTGTTCACCAAAGCCATTTACCCATTCAGTAACTGCACTTACCCAATAGTTCCTTTCCCTGACATTGGTGGACTTGGTGGCTTCTGGGTGGGTGGTGTTGTACGAGGAAGCCCACCCATCTTCATATTCTGTGTGCTGACCTGCAGGAAAGAACGGGGAGAAAAACGGCCTTCACTAAGCTCATGTTCTGGGCTAGAGACACTGAGATGCCTTTAGCAATTAACTCTAAGTAGGGAAGGTTCAAACAAACAAAAGAAATTGAGAGGCCATGCGTTTTATATGCAATTTCCACTCTGCTAGAAGTCAAGAGTTGTGCTCAAAGGACTCTTTATTACATAGGGTTTTTTAAAATTGTATATACAAACCAGTGAATTTGCCTTCAGGCTATCACATAAACATGAAGGTACTGACAATAGAGACACTGTACCTAACTTGGCTGAACCTCCCAGTTATCTTCTGAGATAAAGGCAGTTATTTCACATTGCAATACTCAATGGTAAATTTGCAAAAATACTTTTGAATATGGTTTAGACATACTAAAGCTTATCTAATAGGCAGTAATCAAGTGTGATTTATACAGAAGTCAAAGTAATCTATCAATACGATCTGTTAATGTTTTAATGTTTTCACAGCATATAAATTTTTAAGATAATATTTATTGTAAATATTAGTTACGTACATGTAAACAGAGAGAGAAAGCTATACTGAGAAAAGTACAAATATGCACTTTTTTTTCCTCCCCTCACCAAATTTGTAGCAATTTAATCTCTAAGAATTTATAAATAAATGGACAGGGAGAAAAATATTTAGTAGTGATGTGATGTAACTGCGGTTTGTCCACTCCCCCTCTCTCAGGTTAAGATACTAACAAATTAACTTTTACATAAAATAATTTACTCTAACTTCCTTCAGAAACTCATTTGCCTTTCTGACTGATTGGTCAATCTAGGAATCATAAACAACAGCTAGCAATTTTCCTTCTCTGCAGTCTGCCAGCCACGCGTAACTCTCTCAATGCACATATCCCTACAGGAGTCACTACATGGTCTGCTTACGAAACAGCTTGGATTTATGAATGTTAAAACTATTGCTTAGACAGATACATTCAACGAACCTAAACAAGCATGCTTACATCCCTTTTTCTGTTCTTCCTGTCATGCTCTATTTCACAGTGTTTCTTCTTTCCAAAACATAATCCTGCCCCACCTCCCCTATAAAAATGAGGCAGTGATCAAGGCACTCAGAGTATTTGCAAACATCATTAAAGGCAAATTACTCCTTTAAAATTTGAGAATAACAACACACTTAAAACCTTGGCAATGTTTAGATTTGTGAATTGATAAACATTGACAACAGCGTGAAAAGTAATATATTCAGTATTCTAATCCACTGAAACGTGATTTTCTGGCTCTAAATAATCCCAGTGCTACCACATCTTCAATCTGCTGGGAGGAAAAGAAGACCAAGCATTGGAAGTGGGTGGGTTTTTTTTGTCGGATTCAAAAGCAGATGTTTGGATTTAGTTGTGTAAGAGTACTTTGTAATGTCAATTTAAGACAAAATTATTTTGCACAGCATTGTAAAGTCCTTTAAGCCAACTCTAAGCAACAAGAAATCTAAAGTTAATTCAAGTGAGGGATGAGGTAAGCACTGATCTACAACTACTTGAAGGGAAAAGGTAAAGTGTAAAATGAAGTATATTTTATTCTATACACAGAACATTTAAGGAATAGCAAAATCTGATTTTTTTTTTTAAAGTTGCAGCACCCCCTGTATTTCCTCTTTCATTATACATGCCTGTTTCACCCACTTACCTATTTGAATTGTTCAGAAAAGCCCCAGAAACAAACAAAGTACACCTGAATTAAACGCTCACTGAACTGTCACTTGCTGTATTTCAAGCAGCCCACTCAGCCTCTGGTTTTTAGATGACAGCGAACAGACCAACCTGTGCCGCTGAATAGTCCACTTAGGTGTTTTAACTGGCTACACTATTTTTTCGGGCCAGATGACTTAACCACTTTACAGTTTGTATAAATCTAAAGTTTATGTTAGCTGTACAGTTAATATAACATTCCACATATTTAATGGCAGAGAAGCTTATTATTTTACATACAATCATTGCACGAACAAAAATGAACTTGGGACTACAGCTACCCGAAAAGAAAGGACAGCTGAGGTGGAGGATGCCGTAACATCACACCATATACAGTAAAAAGTGGAGCTAATATTTGCCTGGCTAACATGGAACTCCAGTGACTGCTAGATAGTTCGTTAACACTGCCAAAAAACATATCCTTGACAGAAGACGGGGAAAAAGCTTCAAAAACGTGCCCAAACAAAAAGCAATCCCTTTTAGCCCAGAAACTTAGTCCTAAAGAAGCTATCCCCCAAGAAAGACTAAACTGAATGATGGGGAAGCGCACTGACAGTAAGCTTAGTTTCAGGACTTTTGAAATGACTTTTCAACATTGAAATTAAAACGTTCAAAGAGCAAGTAATTAAAACTGACAGGGCTGTCTTCAAATCTGACAGGACTGATGACTTAAAGACCAGCAACTCTAAATAAAACAACCCTATGCCAGTAAATTCCTTTTGACTTATTGCCAAATAATTGCAGAATAGAAATTAAAAATATAAAATTATTTCACTGGTTCTGATCAAAAGGGACATATTTGTGAAAATAAAAGTATTCAAGACATTAAAAGAAAATCTAAAACTATACAAGTTGCAACTTCAGCTAAGATACGAACATTGTAAAATTTCCAGCTGTCTCCTGTGAGGAATTCTACTTGGAGAAACTAAAAGGAATGCCATTACTACCCACTCTCTTCCAAACTTCACTCTATTGCCTTTTCCATTTTGCACATATGGTTGTAAATATAATTTCCATACACAAACCCTCATCCACACACATCCCTCTTACAAACTTCTAAAATCCAAAGCAACTACCAGAACTCAAGGTCATTTGCACTTGCTGTCAAGTTCCAAAAATCTGTTTTCTGGAGTAAGCTGGTATTTGCCAGAAGTTGCACTGTTTCTGACACCCTTTCCCCTGATTCTGCCCTGCTGGAACTACCCAGATGCAGCTGATTTAAGGAGAGGGTGAGGGCAGACAAATGCACCTGTCTGTCGGTGGTTTGTTTGACTGCAGGACCCCAAAGATTGAGGGTTCATTTCTAGTTTAAAGCTTGCAAATCATTTTAAGAAAATGCGTGACAAAACAGAGCCTGCAACCAGAAACACAGAGGAGTATCTCTGCCTTTGCTCACAGCTGCCAAAGCAGGTAACCACTGGGCTGAAACCAGAAAAGAAATGAGAGGAGGTAATGGTTTGGGCACAAAGCTCAGGAAAAAACCAAAGCTTGCTGATGTGAAAGCAGGAAGACAACCCTGTGAGCAGACAAGTAGGGCACAGGCCTGTGCAGAAAGCATGAAAGGATTTCCCAAATTTTATTTTTTTTGTCTCTTCCCACAGAAGAAAAAAACGTAAACCAATTATTACCAACTGAAGTTACACAGTGGAACACTAAATAATTCTATCAAGAACTTTGTTAAACTTTTTTTTTTGCTGGATACTTTGCTTTTTATACATGAATTAGCAAGCACTTGCACTACAGAAAATAATGTCTTCTACCAAAGCTGTAACTTTTGTCAGTAGCGGAGCTGGAACTGCAAGTTTTGCTAAGGAAGAAACTGCAGAAACCACTTAAAAAGACCCTTGGTAAGTAACACATCCTGGAGGATGTTCCAAGATCCAGCCCCTCAGTAACAGCCATAAAATGAACTGCACAGAAATGGAACCCTATAGACCATAAAGGGTACAACGTTTCAAAAGGGTACAATGGTATTTCATTCAATATTTTCTATATTGAGCTACAGTGCCAGTTCTAGAAAAGTACCATCTTTAAGACACAACACAGCACTGACTCAAGCCCTTAGAAAAACTACCATTTTAACTTTTTTAACAATTAAGAAGTATTTGTCTGATTTCTATTTTTGGCAACTAGTTTTTCATAGATTCCACTGATTCAATCACCATCTTATGGTCCAATATATATGACTAAGTTTCTTTCACAGTTACATTTTATAAACATTCAACACAATGAGTTTCTTTTGCATTCCACATTTTAAGAATTTTTTAGTGAAATAAGCTGATTAAAACTGATAAATTCTGCAGTTCATTCAACTTAATTCTTGGGAATGTTTCCACAGGCAAAAAAATTCACTGAACAAGAAGTGCAGAAATACACAGTTGGTCAGATATAAGAGCTGCACAAACTATTTGCACCCACACCCAGTATTTATGCAGCTGTGAGGCACTTACCTGCAACAAAGCTTTCAATGCACAAAGAACATCTCATTGTCACATCAATTACCAAAACCAAGTGAGGTTGTTTTTTCTCTTGGTTCATAGGGGTTTTTTTACAAAAATCCTGAATACCAGGTATTCCACACAATCAAACCTCAGGAGCTACTTTCTAAAGCTGGACTAGGCCAGAAATTTTTAAGTGGTGCTTTACTGTCACACTGCATTTTCTAGAACTTTCAGGATGTTAAGAGAATCATCTTTTGCCCAAAATCTAGTAAGAAAAAGTGTCCCATCAGTGATGTTTCACGGATTATATTCAGAAACTTCAAGCAGCTACTCAATCTTCTTGAGCAATTTTATATCCCATTCCAGAAAAAAAACAAACCAGGGCTGAATGAAAACCACCTTCCCACGCCTTGCCTCATCTTGTTAACGCTACAGAGACGATGAACAGATTTTTGGCCCATCATCTGCTACCTCAAAGCAAATTCCTTTTCAGGCTGTGCTCAGCCACTGAATGAATTACTGTGCATGCCTATATGCTTCTCAGCTGATTAACCAGTGTACAGGGAAGTGAAGTGTGCAAGTTGTAACCCTTTTTTGGCAAATGGCCACAAGCAGAAGCTTCAGCAAGTGAGCCTACTTGTTTTACCAAATCCACCTATGTAAAGGAAGGTAAATACAAAAAGGCTTAAACAATGTCATTATCAAGCAATTTGATGACAGGAGATGCTACAGATACTCCCTTGCATTGCAACTGGAATTTTCTTCAAAATCTGTTAAAAATTTAAGTTACTCAGATACAAGCATAGTTAGCCCTGCTACAGTCAGTTTAATATTGTAGTTGTTAGCTAAGACTAAGGTTTTTCTGCAGCCATGAAAAGTAAATGCAGGCTAAACACTTCATATCCCATCTCTCATGGGTGGGAGAAAACCACCATTCACACAGACCTAGGGTTACCAAGTGCCTTGTAGCTTTCTTCTTTCAGCCTGATGCACACTGGCTATGGTGAGACAACAACCAACTCGGGTACACTGAGAGATGCTGTGATGCTTTTTGCCTTTTTTTCTTTTTCACTTTTAAACCCCCAGGTTTTGGCAATGAGAAGTTGATTGACATACTGTGATTTCTCAAATCAAATTTCGAATCGGGTTCACTCCAGTAAAAATAAAGAAATATTTTAACTGGTGTTATAATAAAAAATGTTATTTTCATTCCAAACCCATAAATAGAAAAAAATTGCTTTCTCTGAAAAGCTGAAGAGACTTATCACCACTGCAGATGATGCACAGATATGGCAGTTCACACACAATCTCTAATTACACAATTTAAAAACTTTTTTTAGGATAGTTATTACTTGTTTATAACTGCAACTGCAGAGAGCAACAAAGAAAACTGAGTTTTGGGGTTTTTTAGGAACATTGAGAAAATCATTTCCAACACGCACTGTGTCCAGAATAAGACATATTCAGCATTAGAAGTATCTCTTATGTGTAGACAGACAGTACAAGCCACGGAGGAGATATATTTTGTCATTCTCAAATTAAAGGCATTTAAATATTATGTGAGTTGAAATACTGTATGTCTCACATAATTAAGTAAAAATTAATTTCAAATGACATGAGAATTTTCTCATTTATTGTAAGTTTTCCATTGTCATCACTTAAATACCTGACTAAAAGTACCATCTGGCCAATTTCACAGAGATATATACAGAAATACCTGGTTTTACAGGCAATCTTCTCAGGAATTTGCAGGGTTTTCTTTTAGCTTCTTCCACTCACAGAAAATACTAAAAAATATTTCACATGAACTTGGAACTCCCTGTAATTCATATCCTCATACTACATAATAGCATTCTATGTTCTAAAATACAATTCCCTCTTTAAAACTGTGGCAACTTCTACTAAAAATCTTTCATTCCCACTTTCCCCAAACCAGTTGCACTTCAGACAGAGGAGGATATCATAATAGCCAATAAAGGCTATAACCTATCAATTAATGTGCTATGAACTCCACCATAATATCATATAATTTCATTTAACTGCTTGGCTAATTGATTTGATGCTTTTTATTGCTTCTTCTGCAGCTACTAAGACTACTAACATTTAAACCTATAAGATCCTCGAGAATCAGACATACTTCAGCCTGAGCTTTTTGATGCCCTATTCATTTAATATTCAACTAAATAAATCATTTAGCTTGTTATTTAAGGGTTATTAAGTATTTTACACGATTATCAAATTTGTGAAAGTTGCCATGTATGAGCGCCTCTCAGTATTTAAATACTGCTAGCAGTTTCTGAAAAAACTAAGAATACTGCAACTTTAAAAAATAATATACAGATTTGAATTCGTAACACACCTCTGGGAGCCCATTATCTGAGCAATTGCACACTGAAACATATCAAACCATAACTTACACCGTATATAGGATAAAAAGAATATTACACAGGGGGAGGCTCATATTCAGCTGCTATCTACTCACTGTACCTTTTTGTCTACACAACACCATTCCCTTGTAAATGATCTGGTAGATATGCTGAGGACAGTCGATATTTTGCTACAAAGCTTTTAAAATTAACTGTGTTAGCTTCGCTTCATAAACACATCAATTTATAGCACAAAATGCTTATCTGCAATGAAATCACTCCACTGAAGTTCTGCTACAAAGAAGGGAGAGGGGGTGTTGTTCTAAACAATCAGTAACATTCATGATAATCATCTCCCCGTGTGTAATAATCTCAGAAGAAGAAGAATGGAAATCCAGCCCTGGGGTTTCTTACCTTAAATCTAAGCAACCACTTAATGCATAAATGGAGCAAATAAAAGAGGTAAGGAAAAAAAGCATTGAAAGGTTAGTTGGAACTTCAGGATATGAAGAGAAAGGAAAAAGAAAGAAAAAAGTTAAGCATTCAGCATTAACAAAATAATGTATCAGTAGATCACAGAAAGAGTGGTTAAAGCAGAATGTCATGAACAAAAGATCTTCGAGCTGAAACTTTTAATATACATTGACCACAAAGCCTTTAGATTAATACTTTGAAATTGATGCTCAAATGCTTGTACACTGTTTATTCAAGTTCTTACAGTGCTAACAAAAAGGCAGCTTCTTTCAAAATGAATCATGAGATCTAGATGGATTAACTTCAGAGATTAATTTATTTGAGCTGTCAAAGAATAGCCTTATCAATGAGCCTGAGAGCTCACTTAAATTGTTTACATGCATTAGCACATTTACTCTTGGCTGAAACAGAAGCCTCTAAAATATTAAACTAATATATGTTCTTTCTGAGACAAAGTGGTTAGTTAACTTGATGTCAAGAGGTTTCTCTTGAACAAACATCAAGAGCAAATCATTATGTCTTGTATGAAGTACAGCACTCTATATGGATACTGCACCACAAATCCACATTTTCTAAAGTATAAATTAAGGCTTTAACCAACAGTAAAAGCTTATTTTAAAGCCTACGTGCTAGGTTTCTGACACTAAGTCCTGCATCTTACTGGCACAATACCATACACCTTCCTTCCCCGTAATTTCTCTTAAAAATACAAGTCTCTCCATTTGAATGATCTGTTTTCAGTTCAGTTAATCTAAACGTATCATTAAGTTTCTTACATTTTCTGTAACACCAAACATTAAATATTCAGAATCCCAATAGTAGAGCATCCAGAGTGACTAATCTGTTTCATCCATTTAGAAGAGAACTCTACTGTATTAAGAAAGAAACACAGTCTGATTTACTAGAAAAATCTCCTGTCTTTGATCAATGAACCAATATGGTCTGTGCTTCACAGAACTACTCTAGAAAGCGAGGTTGCCCTGTACTGGTCAGAGTGCTCAGTTACACTGGAAGGTCCCTGAGCAGAGACCTCAGCAGCACTGCCTGACAATTATAGTGCCTTAATAGACTCCCTTCTGAATTGATCACTTTTTTTTTTTATCCTCTTGACTAAAGAACTCTTTGGAGGGAAGAATAGATTGGAAGCCTTTGTAACTCAGGAAACATTTGAAAAAAATAGAAAGCAAGTCTCTTCCACACAAAAGATTCTTTAGATTTTTGCAGCATTGTAGCTTCAGGGCAGGAAGATGAGGAGCGACTGCTGGATGATACAGAGGCAGTTGAATTCTCACATACCTATTATGAAACCATACTGTAGAGCACTCTTTTCTTAACATGGTATTTGCTGCTAGTTCAAATTTCTGAATGGAAGGAATAAGATGTTCAAGTGCTTATAGTACTTCTCTCAGCACGGCATCCCAAATTTATTGGTCAAGGATCCTCCCTTTTTCTCCTGTATTATTCTCTGTTCAGTTTGCCATCTTTCTCAGGGGTTGCAATGGATGCCTGCTGCATTAGCATTCTGACTCCTGAAAATACATAACTCTGAGTCCATGTACTAGAGGGCAAGCCCTACAGCAGAAAAAGGACAAAGTATGCAGACCTAGACACCCTGATGCTAACTGGAACTTCAATGCTATTTATGCAATAACTCCTTCTGAATGCTCATTTGAAGGGAAAAGTATCACAGTTGAAACAGTAAAGACCTATGAACAGGCCAATTTAAAGCTTCTATCTCTTTTTTTTTCCCTATCTGTTCTACAGCCAAAGATCTAGTAAAGTAATCTGCAGTTACTCAAGCAGAACAAAATCAAGAGATTCATAAGCACAACTGGCCACTTTTTCCTCATCAGCAGGAGAGTTGTTCTTTCTTCTGTCCTAAACACAGGATTAACCTGATCGGAACACATCTATGATTCGAAGGATAGCAAGATTTCAAGTTCTCTGCTTATTGTTTCACAAGTATGCAACACTTCTTCATTTTCTATATAAATATAGCGCATTGTCAATATCATTTGTAAGATGTTACAAGCGTAACAAATGGATGTAAATGCACATTTAAGTCATCATCCATTCCATGAACTATGCTCTTTCAGAAGAACATTAATTCATTAGAACACAGTGAGTATGATTCTGCTACACTGAGGTAAGAGGAATACCAATTATAATGATTTAGAGCGAGTGCTAAATAAGACTGTGCTGCAGAGAAATTAAAAACTATTATTTAATGAGTTCTAAAATTATCTCCTTTAAATAAAAGGTTATTATTAAAATATAAGCAACAGCAATCCTACAGGTTAATATGCTCCATCCATATCCAGGAGTTCTGCTGACCTGCATAAATTCAAAATTTGAAAAAATTGGTAGATTTTAACACAAAAGTGATAATAATTTCCTGGTCAAAATTGTAGTTCTTAACATTGGTACGTTTTTGGTTTGGTTTGGTTTTCCAAATCATGCCTAAAGAGTCATTTGTCTTTTTTATATCTCTTTAGAAGTTGACTCTTTGGATAAGAAATGGGGGGGAAGGAGACTTCCTGTTAACAGACAAGACGTTGAGAAGACCTTTACGTGAAATTGCTTGGGAAGGATATTTAAACCAAACTGTTCAGAATTTACATTTTAAGAGTTACATTAAACAACATATTGCTACTTAAATGGCTGCCTAAGCAAACAATTCAAATAGAATAACATAGATAACCTAATGCAGTTAGGAGTCAGGCAAAAGAAATTCTGGTGTACTTTGACTGGAAGAAGCATCTTACCTGACCACTACTCAGCAGGTTTACAGATTTGTTAGTCTGTCATGTAAAAATGACACCACTTTGTATTATTTACCTTTCATTTCCTGGAACTTTAACACTGTCAGTGTTCTCTTTTCTGTATTTGTTTTCCTGGCAGCATAAGTTAACAATGAGCTCACACCTGCTAAGACTGTGTTTACATTCAGGATGTGCTTTTAAAAAAGCACATCTAATCTCACACATGACATTACTGCTGTTGTGCACGATGATCTAACAGCCACCAGTTGTGTCTCAGTCTGATCTTTGCCCTGAAATTCGTTCTTTTTTTCTAGTCTTAAAAGGGAGAACCGCTGGCTTTGAACTTGGCACTAATATTCCCATCCCAAAACACCATGTGGCACAGAAGTTGTAGAGAGCTCACTTTAACAAAGCGTATCAATGGATTTGTGTATAACTGACTCTGACAGAAAGAAGAAAAGGGAGCACATAATACCTCTCACACAAACCCTTTCTTTGGATGAGCTTTAAAGTAAACCAGTGGCAATTACAGCTGGATCATACTTTGCGGTGCTGATTCAGGCAGAAAAGTGATGGTCATTAGCCTTTCAGTCCCCAGGTATATCCCTGGCAACTGACTTAAACAGTAACAGCAGCAGCATCATAAGCTAGCATTCAGAAACATGTCAAAAGGTGAGACTCAGTCCCAAGTATCCTAAGAAATAAGATTCCATGGGTTTGGAAGGTTTAGAAACACTGGGGCAAGAGAAAGGGAAGGGGCAACTGGAAATTGGACAGGACTCTTCTTATGTTTACAGACACACTGTCCAGGCAAGGAGAAACTGGTATATTACCATAAAAAGCATCAGATTATTTTGAAAATATACAAAGACAATGTATTTGCAGTTTGGCTGTTTTAACAATATCACCTACCTTCACTCCATGTCCAATATCATCTAGAATTGTATAATCAATAGGTTTCCTGATGTAGCGAACTGGTCGCTCCAGGTTAGCTGGTGCAATGATTTTGTGAGTTCTTGAGGTGTTTTTGTTTGTAGTCAAGATACCAATTTCTCTTCTAGCAACTTTCTCTTTGTGAATGTCCACCGTCTACAAAAGACGCAGTGTATTTACTAACAGTGGTATGCATTGGAATACAGAGTCAGTATTAAAAATAAATTAAATCAATTCTAATGTTTAGAAGATCTCTACACTATGCGAAACATATCACTACATATACTTGATTACATCATCTTTCTTGAATTCACTGTTGACTTTGCCACCTCTAAAGCCACAACAATAGCTACGGGTTCTTTGGGTCTTCTGTTACTCTTGTTCTTTAGTTTCACAAAATTATTTCACCTTTCCACTCTTAGTAATTCACATCAATTTACTGACACTGCTTTATAAGATCTTCACTTGTCCTTTTTTATTTTACAATTGCTCTCTAAGGTCGTCTTTGAAATAGGCTCCAACTAGATAAAGTGTAAGGATACCTTCCCAAACCTTAATTTTATGACCTGAAAAGCAAACCATAAGCAGGTTTTCTTACACTGTAAGAGTTTGCTGAAGTAGGACTGGTAATCATGATAGTATTAAATTCCACTAGGACAAATTGAGGAAAAAGCATTTCAGTCATTACAAGTCACTCATCACAAAGTAATTATTAGACTTTAGAAGGTGCTGCATACTAACTTATCCAAAATAAAGCCAGAGCTTAAGCCCAGTGTCTTCATTTTGAATGCCTACGGTCAACACTGAAAAAGCCCTCCCTTTACATATTAAAATTAGTACCACAGGAGAATGTTTGGTATAAGACAAAGCTCTGCCAAAAATTTATTGCCTAAAAACACATACTTGAATCTTATTCGGTAACAAGACTCAGGAAAACGTTACCGAAAGGTCTGTCTATCCCTTCCAGGAAAATACCCTCTCTTAAATCATGGTCATGGAGTTGCTTGTCTCATTTAAAAAAAAAAATTAAAAAAAATTTCCTTGTACACAGAACACCTTTCCTTATAGGCAATTTGCCAGAACTGTGAAAAAACAGTTTTAGCTACAGGATTAAAAAACAAAAGTAAGAAAACAGCCAGAATAACCAGCATCAGGATTTCTAAACACTCATAGGATTTCTTGTCACCACTTCTGCGATCGTGAATGGCACGAGCAGACAGGCTCTGCAGTATCTGAGGCATGGGTACAAATGAGAACTCATTTTCATAACACACATTTTTTTTCCCATTTTATTTTCTTATGGGCAGGGATTGGGACAGTGGCATTGGTTACACTGTTTTACCCTTTTGTTTGTGCTACTGATGGCAAAGCAAGCAAAATGGAACCTCTGTTACCTTGTGCAATCATCACAACCTTTATAATTACACTAAAATAAAAAAACCCCACCAAAAATAGACAAAAAAACCCCAAACTATTTCCAGAAATTTGTTTCTTCACATTATTTCCAGAGAAGGGTTTCCACAAATACCAGGGACATTTTATGGAAGCTTATATTACTATCATCAAGATTACCTAGTATTTCCTGGCCACATATTTTCAAGATTTTGCAGCTTTGCTAAAATTAAGCACTGAATACTGCTTTGTCAAGTATATTTCTGCCACCTCTAGTTCCACCTGCCTAGAACTGTAAGGTGTCCACTAGAGGTGCACAGCTACTTCTTAAAATAAAGCTATGGAAAAATAGATTATTCAAGATCAAAATATGTTGGCAAACCTCTCTTTGGAAAGCTCAAGTTTGTTCAGCAATAATTTGAAATTTAATAGGGGTATTTAAACTATCTGGGACGCCCTCACAATCCCCAGACATGGCCAAACACATAAACTCTGCAGAAATCTACAGTTCATCCAAATTTAACAGAAACATTTGTATTTCTGCAACTACTGCACAACTAAACCACTATCCAAAGAATTTGCCAAAGTCCTTCCTGAAGCCCCCTGACATGACCAGGTCTATATACCCTCCTCCAGTACAACAGCACAGATCAGATCTTCACAGCACTTATGGTACTACTGATGGTACAAGCACCAGTGCAAACAGAGCACATCAACATTTTCCAAGCTAGAGCACCAACAGTGCACCATTCCACATCCAGGGAAGATGCAATATTTTATCTTCCATCACAGGATTTTATCCCTTCTCTGTGCCAGACTTTTTTTTGCAGTACAGGAGATGTCCTGAAAGAGATGGTCTACAGACTTCTGACCCCATCTGTTGAGGAGACAGAGAGCACATACTTTCTCGATAAGCTACAGATATGTGATTGCAACATTTTTGATACGCCTGAAGAATTCAACCTCTTCTTCAGACTTCATCTGTGATCTAGATAAGCCACTAGAGAATTTCAGAGACATGACATAGACTCTTGTATGTTCTTTGTCTCACAGGTCACAAGAGCAGCTGCACTTCAAATGTACTGGAACACCAAAACCTTATGGGTCTGAATCTGGTCATTCAAAATCAGTTTATGCCTTGGATACTACACTCAGAGCCTTAATTTCAACCCACAAATCAGAAAGAAAGTAATTAGTGCAGGGCTGGCAAGATGATTTCTTACTTTATACTTCTAAAGCTGCAGTGCTAGAACTCTGCAACTTTAAATATGCTCTCTCAGTATCTTCTTATGCAATTATCTATTAGTACAATGTGAGTCCCGGTATTTAATGCACGTTATTGCAGCAATGGTATCTTGGCACCCTGGAAACCTGTTTCCATGCATGAAAAGCATGGTTTTTCAATGGGAGCTGTGAGTACAACCAGTTTCCTGAAGGACTATGGTGATTAGTAAGACATAACTACAGTAACAAACAATGAAATGCATAAAAACTGATTAAAACCTGCAGTTCATCTAACAGGATTTCTCCTGCACTATGCTTCAGAACATCTCCATTAACTTAAATAGCTATGGAATGACTAAGACTATAAAAACTGCATATAATTCTGGTCCATACACCTAAAATTGTATTGAAAAGCATGATCCTGGCAGTTTTTCAAAAATTTCATTTTCTTGTTTAGTAGACTGCTGAAGTTATGAGATCTTAATACATCTATAAAACAGCAGAAACGAACACTGAAGTATTTGATTAGTAGAGGAAGTAAGAAATATTAACCTGCTACTGCAGAAAATGAAAACATTTATCCTCAACACATAGGTAATTATTACCTTCAGTACTAGCATAAATCCCTTAAGGGAGACAGGAGAATGCTAGCAGAATGTGTTTTCAGCAGTTTAGAAAGTTCAACTGAGAAGTTCTTGGGATTAAATCTGGACTAACCAAACATCTGATTTGGAAAGTCTGTTAGGAAAAGGAGATGGGATACACTGCCCTCCTATAACTTAAACCCCTGCTTTCTAACACGAAATGTTGGAATCCTGAGAGCATTATTATGCTCTTTAAAATTTTTTTCACACAGTTCCATTCACTTTGGCAAAAGCTTTTAAATAACAGCTTGCTAGAGATTAGGCTCATTACTGTCATCTTTTCATATGCTCTCCAAGATCCCTGCAATAAGACAAGGGTCAGTTTAAGGGGGAAAATAAGTATGAACCACTGCATTTTTTTTCTACTAAGAATTTTCTGGCTGTTTTAAAACAGGTTTCCATATGAAAACAGTCTCAAGAACTGTAAACGTTAAAACAGAAGAAAGCATTAAATAACCTCTGGGATTTCTGGTAAAGTTAACACTATTTACAGTTGTCTCACAGGTCAACTGAATTCGTGAGTTTTGAGAATTATTCTCTTCTACTGGTAGGTGAAATTTCTTGAAGTACTAAATTAGCACTTGTGCTGATTTTCGCTGGGACAGAATTCATCTTCTTCACACTATGAGGTTATGTTTTGGATTTGTGCAGCAAAACAGTGTTGGTAACACAGGGATGTTTTATTTACAGCTGAGGGGAGAAACAGTGTTGGTAACACAGGGATGTTTTATTTACAGCTGAGGGGAGTACTCAGAGTCAAGGCCTTTTCTGCTCCTCATCCCACCCCACTGCTGAGTAGGCTGGGGGTGCACAAGAAGTTGGGAAGGGACACAGCTGGAACAGCTGGCCCCAGCTGGCCCAAGGGACACACTACACCATGTGGTGTCATGGTCAGCTGCACAAAGCTGGGGGGAGACTGCCTGGGGGGCAGCTTGGGGACTGGCTGGGCATCGCTCAGGTGGTGGTGAGCAATCGTTCTCTTTTGCATCATTCCTTCTTGGGTTTTATACTTCTCTCTTTGTTATTTTCATTTCTACTGCAATTTATTATCAGTATTATCATATTTCAATTATTTTTTTATCTCAAGTTTTCTCACTTTTACCCTTCTGATTTTCCATCCACAGCCTGGGAAGAAGTAGTGAGTGAGCAGCCAGGTGGTGCTTAGTTGCCACCTGGAGTTAAATCACAACACCACTTTGAAAGTCTGAACTGCAGTGAAATTCCAGAAATAAAACTCTCCAGAAGCTTTCATTTCTTCCTCCTCTAAAAACATTTTAATTTAAATTTATCAACTTACTGTTTGTTGGTCTAGCTCTTAAAATTCAGTTTAAAAAAAAAAAAAAAAAAAATCTTAGAAGAAAACCTTGCTTAAATACAGTGTTGCTGGGACTTTTTTTTTTTTAATTAATCTTACTTGATGCAATTCAAGTCAAATGCAAATTACCTCAAAAATTGGACTATTACTTTAAAATTAGTAACTGCCTAATTTTGACATGTTAGAAATGTGATGTTAATTGTCTCAAGTTGTGTGTAATTTACACACAAAGGAAAAGATCATAATGCTACAAAAATGCTGAAAAGCTACTTGCTCCATAAACAGGTAGTATATACTGTGTAAAAATAGCCCTGAATTACTATTTTGAAAGAGTTTTACTATTCTTGTACTTTGCAATACGAAGACAACTGAACAAGGTTACAAGCTTTACTGACTTATCAATGCAAAGTCCAAGTGAACTTCCCTACAGTGACCAAGCAGCTCACACGTGTTGCTCCACCCCAGCTCAGCCACACATGATGACTACAGAGAAGTGCAAGCCTGCAGTCTATACAATACCTTTCTCACGGCCAGTATTGTGGGAGGCAGATTCTGCAGGCAGGATGCAGCAGGTTTCTCCATCATGCAGTGCCATTGGAGCTAATTCATCACCACCATTTGTGGCAACATGTTTATTTATATAATTAAAAGTTTTAAAAATCACCTTGCTATGTAAAGAGATTCTATAACTAAACCCAAAAACATTTCTCATCATGCAAATACGAAAATCTGAAAATCTGCCAGATTAATTTAAAGAATTTGGATGTTAGCAACATTTTAGTGTCTGATAATTTAAAAGCTGTAACATAATTTTTTTACCAAGTATAAATACTTATATATATGATCTGTATTTAGGATTTAAATTCTTAGTCAAATATGAAACACTGCATATCATCTTGTTCTGGACAAGGTTCAAGAAGGCAAATAAGAATAGACTCATCAGCTTTCAGACCAAACCAATTAGGGAGGCCCTGCAGAGAGACCTCGGCAAATTGGAGGGCTGGGCAATCACCAACCATATGAACTTCAACAAGGGGAAGTGCTGGATTCTGCACATGGGATGGGGCAACCCTGGATGTACAGACAGACNTGAGCTACTGGACAGTATCCAAAGGAGGGCAAGGAAGGCGGTGAAGGGCCTTGAGGGGAAGCCGTGTGAGGAGCGGCTGAGGGCACTTGGTCTGCTCAGCTGGAGAAGAGGAGACTGAGGGGAGACCTCACTGCAGTTACAACTTCCCTGGGAGGGGAAGAGGAGGGGCAGGCACTGATCTCTTCTCTGGAGTGAGCAGGGACAGGACCCAAGGGAATGGCCTGAAGTTGTATCCGAGGAGGTTTAGGTTGGATATGAGAACAAGGTTGTTCCCTCAGAGGGTGGTTGGGCACTGAACAGGCTCTCCAGGGCAGTGGTCACAGCACCAAACCTGACAGAGTTCAAGAAGCATTTGGATGATGCTCTCAGGCACATGGTATGTCTCTTGGGAACGGTGCTGTGCAGGGCCAGGAGTTGGACTTGATGACTCTATCTGATCCCTTCCAATTTCACACATTCTGTGATTCTGTGAATTCTAATTTTTAAACCAATTGGATTTAATCACTTGCATAAAAATAGTTTCAATAGTAACAATTTCCTTATTCAGGATCTATATATAAACTGAAAACTCACAAATCATTATCAGCTTCCTTTTCAGCCCTTTGATTATGTTGGCATTTAGAAGAAAACACAAAGTGATACAAATTGGCATTTTATCAATGAACAGAGAACCAGAATATTTTATCTTATCAAGCTAATCACACCCCTTCCGGTTTGAGCTACACTTGAAAAAAATCCAAAAAAACCCAGCACTTTTTCTTACTAAGTGCCCAATGATTTTGCACCCTTCTTTGGAGAGTATTTGGAATTCCAAATCAGAATTAAAAGCAGGATTACATATCCAGATATCGTAATTTGCATATAGTGTTTTCTACACTTAAATACCAAGATGTACTGACCACAGCACTAATGCGATAACACACTGTGGGGAGATGGCAATTACCAAACTGTTTTCTGTTCTGCGATACTTACAGCACTTCAAGTCAGACTGAACGAAATCATAATTTGGCAATGAGGTATTATACCATGATGCATTCTAAGTGGTAATAGAAAAAGTCCGCTAAACTTTACACCCAACATAAAAAAGACCAAGGCAGTCTTCTGCAGGTTAGGCTAATTTCAGAAGTTAAATGAAATTTCTTGAAAATAAATTATTTATTTACACAGACACTGTGAAAAAATAAATTAATTTTTAAAAGAAAAATAACCATTGAAATTATGACAGATACATAATCATCTACAACACTGGTATCATGGGATGAAGCCATTTCTGAACACATTAATTCAACTCCAAGTTCCTTGGACCAACACACTTCATGTGTAACATCCAGAATTCAAATACTGTCTGCTTCCCTGATATAATTTCTTCCATGAAGATTTGGGGAGCATCCAGGATGATGCAAGCTCAAAAAACATAAAACAACCAAAGAAACAAAAGCAACCAAAGAAACAAAAAACAAACCCAAACCCAACCAACCAAACAAAAAACCAGAAACACCACACAATGTCCCCCCCTCCAAAAAAACAACAAACAAACCAACAAACTAAATTTTCGATTTTACAGCAATATTTAAAAAAAAAGAAAAAGAAAAGAAAAAACACCACAGCTTTTGGTTGTTCAAGCACAACCTATGAAATTTGGCAGATACATCTTCATTAGGTGTTGGGTCCTGCTAATTCAGTGCTCCACTTTAAGTAACTAGCAATTTTGCACACATGTCAGAGAATCTAATGTGGCATTTCAATCTGCATGAATCTCAGCTTCTCAGGAGGAAAAAACTTAAAATGCTATGGTTCTTTCCACAAGAGCTACTTTACAGAAACTGTGTGACAAAACGAATTTTCCACATTTATAAAATGCAAAATCCAGTGAATTCAGAATATTTTTATTCCTATACTGTCTTTTGCATCAGGCTGTCACTTGCCTGTGAAGAAGCACATACATACACGGCATACATATATATATAGAGCATACAGACATACACAAAGTAATTCATGACATTTTCTGGGGAAAAAAAGTTAAATTACTTGTCCTAGACTAACAAGAGGAGAAGAAATCAAACTTTGCAGCTTATTTTTGATATGATTTGAGACAACTGAGGCAATCCAATCACATACTACTAAGAAAAGGGGAAATCCTCCCCACCCCTTCCTTCGTACCTGCTCTGGAATCTGACCCAGTCAGAGCCAATTCAGCCCATGAAACCAGCATAAAATTATTCACTTCTTTTGCTAGTTCAAACCTGCACTAGGCTTAGCAACCCTTGCAGCACAAGCAAGTTAATAGATCAGATTGATCTACTTATATCCTACCTTGCACAGCCCCTACTTTCAGAAGTTTTTCTAGATACCACAATATTTTTTTTGTATAATTTATATTGTCACATAGAGATCAAGAAACCCCAGCAGCCAAAAATGTATTGGTCAACGAAAACACAAATTCAGCAAACAAAAAAACAAAAAGTGCTGTATCATTGCTCTTAATTCTCTTTTAAACCATCATTGGCTGGTAAACCTGGACTTTATCATTCATTTTCAGCCCATCCTGGCAGTCAAAATTCTTTCCTCAGTGTGGTAACAGAACATGGGTGCTTGGTTGTAGTAGCTTACTTTATTGCCGCTCAGAAAAACTGCAAACAGTGGTAGGAGTTCTGTAGCCATACACAAATTGAAACATTCATTTTGCCCTTTGTTCATGTCACTGCAAAGTACATTTTAAGAACAGCCAAGAGCAAACCATTTTTGTCACCTATGCTCTTGTCATTAGATGACAGAATTACAGAACCAGGAAAAGTAAGAAATAATGTTTTCCACTATCTATTTCATATTTCTTAACATAATAATCTGATTTCAGCATTTGCAATTTTTCTGTGCTTTTCACTTATGCAGAATGGCCCCCTCGCCAAACAATAAACTGGCTAAGAAAACATTTAAGCTGTTATCCTATGCAAAATGCTCACACTAACACTCTTATAAAACCACATAACAAGACCCAAACCCAGAATGAATATGAGAAGAAATGCATCCTTCCTTTTTATCCTTCCTATTTTCCTCATTCACAGAATGCCAGTTCAAAGTTTTACTTGGTATGTAATACCCAGGGCAAAGAGAAAAAAAAAAAATTAGGAAAAAAGCCTCACTTGTGAAATATGGTTGATTGAAGATTCCATGCGTCGAAGTTGGGATGCCTGGATATCCAGCATTTGGAGAACATTGTTGGCCAAAGTGTTGATCAGATAGGCTACGCTTGCTAATGACTGGGTTGTGTAGGCTTTGGTTTCTTCCAGGGCTCGCTGCTTATCTGCTGACTATAAGGAGAGAGAAAAAGTTTATTTAGAATAAAGTCTCTCATACAAAGATTCTTGGCATGAGCTCCCTTTTGCCTGTCGTTATTGATAAAAGAATTACACAAGTCAAACCATTTCTAAATAAAAGTTACTATTTTTCCTCCTTTCCATTCGTTCCACAAAAGATACTTTGTATTTTAATAGTTTCTATACTTTATGAAAATGATCAACCTTATTTTTTCTTAAAATGTGCTCATTTTCTCTTGAAATGAAGTCCATCTTTTTACTTTGTATTTTAGCAATTAATTTGAAAAGCACTCTGAGACACTTATTCTTCATTTCTCCTATAATTCATACTTTTCTAAACTTGGAACTTCAATTAGAACTCCTAACAGCCTGCAAGGATCTGCCAAATACCATATCTTTCCCCTGTCCCAATTATTTAGACCTCATTCTGGTCACAAATGGTCATTCACAGTGAATGAACTATAATTTTTCCCTTACAATGGTAGCTGAATAAACAGAGGAGTCATTTTTAAAAAGAACAAGTCCCTGTTTTCTTTTTAAACACGCTTCGTGCTTTTTCACATTGTCCGATTTTTTTCTAGATTTTTTCATTCTTCTCGCACCTAAAAGTATTTAGGCTATCAATCCACAAGATATCCATTAGAAGTTTAAAAACATAAATACATTGCAAACATTACAAATAATAAGCTAAGAATCTAATTTTTAGGGTTCTGTGTTTCTCCTTGAGCAATAATTAATATCACCAAGATCTAAGGACAAAAAAAGACAGATTAAACCACTGGTAAAACAACATAACTAAGATGGTTAAGAAACTTTTCAGTTTCCAAGGCTTTGGTATACTCTGGGTTTCACTTTTAGGAGATCTTCAGCCACCTCACAGGCTGATGGTGCTGTTTCTAAAGCAACAGTCGACAAATGTTCTCTACTCCCACCTGCCATTACAGTACTGTATTTCCTTTGCTTTATATATTATCCACATAGGTTGGGTATCAAGATTCAAGAAATGTGCTGTCATTAAAGAGAGAATATAAAGTCATTCCATATCTTTGAGCACAAGCCAAACCTACCATCCAATTTATTACATGTAATTTGGGAAACACAAAAAACAATTGTACCTGTATTCCAGAAAAATAATTCTTACAGTCCAAGATGTTTCCCAAGACCCTGTAATAAGACTCCTATAAGAAGATTGCTAGCTTTCAAGTTAAAAAAAAATCCCACACGTGAAAACAGGCACAGGACTTCAACTGAATGCTCCCACGAAAGATACTCAATACTTTTTCTTTCCTGGCAATCTCCTGTGTCCACAAACAACAATGGAAACTTAGCTGGCCTGTTAGCAGGCTACATTGGTACCAGTTCCTCATCTGCCAGGAAGGAGGCTAGCAGAGGTTGCTGTTCATCCATACAAGAGATCCCACAATGGGGCAGGAGGGGAGGAATGCTGTAGAAGGTAAGCATTCTTGCCTGGCTGCTTCTTTCCCGTGCAGCAGAAAACACAAGACAACTGAAGAAGCAACTGAAAATTTTAGGAGACAGCTTTCTCAGCGCACAGTATGATGATATTCTCCAACAGAGCACACTTGTAAAGGCTACATTATATTCAGCTATAAAGAAGTTCAATAAATGCTATCCTATCCCCAGATCCCCTTTAAGAACTCATGACTTTTAGCCAGCTGAATAGTACGCCTTGTATATAAAAGAGCTCCAAACTCAAGGGCTCCCAAATGAAGGAAGAGAGAGCTCTTTACTCTGAAACTGATGGCTTATAAACGCGCTTTTCTTCCCCTCTCCCTGCTCATAACCTCAGCTCAGCCTGCACACACCACTGTGCAGGCACACCTACCACTGCACATTCACAGCCATTCAAAACACTTCTCAATGACAGTAAGAAAAATGACCAGAAGCTCCTCAGATTTGCTCTGCAGCTGCTGACAATCTATTTATAGAAGCAGAAACTGCTGATTTCCATTAGCACACTGTGCATGCAGAACAGCTGAGTATAAGCCAGCATACACTATATTTTTTCATTAATAGCCAAAATGTTTGAGAACAAAAGGTAAACAGTCTGTAATTTTGGATATTATGAGCCTCTGATATGGCTTTTCTGCTTTAAGAAGCACAAATATGAATACATGTTCTGACCTAGTCCTTCCACTGATGTAATCTAACAGCAAAATTCCAGTCACGTCCAGTTCAAGCCAACAAGGAACTGGCTTCTCAATGTTCAAACATATTAAAGATTTCACAAAACAACAATTCTATAAACTCATTTGGACCTGTTATTAGCACAAAACACTGTTTGATTGAGAGGTCTAGTTTGTGTATTTGGCTGATAACTTAACTGTGATTTGCTTTCCTTGCCTTTACATAGAGCGCAAAATTCTCTGAGGCGAAATCCACTCATGTTTGGCACAGCAGAACGGAAGTTTGAACTTTCTTACTGCATACTTAAAGATTAAGAATGTGTTGAATTTTTGCATTAAAATGACTATTTGAGCCTGCTGTTGTCAAGCCCTTTCACAACAACAAACAGTAATTAATGACAGCATTTTAAAACAATCATGTTTACTCTAAACACTTTCAAGAGATGAAAACCTGAATAGCTCAGAGCAATCAGGAAAAAGTCTGGAATACTTACAGAAAAATCTCAAGTTCTGCTGCACAGATATCAAAATAAATGTCAGTTAAAGTTTAACTTGAAAGGGTAAGTTGTGTTTAGTGCAAAATCTTTCAATTTGAAAAGCAGAGTTCTAGAGACGGCATCTTATCATATGCTCCTATGTAAGAAGATCCCCATTTACATTCCCCCTGGACACCGAATTAGATTGCTTACAGCTGCTGCCATGCTCACTGATACTGAGTACCTATGTAAATAAAGGCATTTCTGGAAAAAAGATAATGGTTTCAAGTGATCAGTAAACGAAATTCAAACATAACCCTCAGCAGTCAAAGAGGTGATACTCTGATCTTCATAACATCAAAATACCAGCCAATATAATTCACACGTGACTGCAAGGTAGACAAAAAGTTACCACAATTTCCACACGTACCGAAATTCTCTAGTAAAAGAAATGAATACGAACTGGCCCTAATCAAACTGGTAAGACTCTCTGTAGTAGTTTCAGTAACCTGTGGAATATCGTTTCTGTATACAATAATGAAAACAAGAGAAACATTCTGCCATATTCCTTACAACAAAAAGAAGAGTTGCTACTGTGAATAATTAAGGATATTAACCAGAGACCTTGACGTCCTTCAGTACAATGATCAAGTACTGGTATCAAGTGTTTTTAGTGCCCTGACCTAAATTAAATGCCACGAAACAGACCATTAAGTATCCCTCCATTTTACTTTTTAAGCATCTTTAGCACTTGCACACATAAAATTATGCATTACTATGAAAAAAATGGGCTTACAACATCTATTCACACACCATGCTTAGGGAAGCAATGCTTTTGACTGTGAGATCAGTTTGATCTGTACTTTTTTAACGGATATTAAATTTAAGAAATCAAAGCTACTGTTTGACAAGCAAGTCTTCTGCAACACTGCCAACATAGGCAGCTTGTCATTCCTAAGCCTACCATATCCATCCATTGTGATAGCACTGTATTTGTAGGGCGGCATGGTAGATTGAGTGCCTAATCTAGTTTATAAGTAACTTCAGAAACAAATGGTTAATTTTAAACTCCAGTCAATGCCATTATCTTCCCTGCCCCACAAAATTGGTAACACTTGCCCTAGTAAAACTCAGTAGATGCCACAAAAGAAGAGCAAATCATCTTACTGAATTATGGTTTGAGCAATTAATCATGATATTATGGAGACTCAGGTTCTACTTTAACCAGCAGTACCTGCCAAAATAGAGGCTGCTCTTTGCTGCAGTGAATCAGACAAAAAGGCAAGTCCCAAATGAAAATTATCTGATCCATAAACCTAATTATAAGTTTCCCCTCATTCAAACCACTGCAGAGCCACAGAAACACAAGGAAGTATAAAATCAAGAACAGAGGGAGAACCAAGCAGAGTTTTTAGGCTTGTTAGAAAAGCAACATGTGCTGGAAAGCAGACAGCACTGCAGTTTTGCCAGTCTTCCACTGCTTATAGTTGTGGGTTTTTTTCACCAGGACTGTACACACACTGCCTCATTTATGTTCCCCTTAATATTTTTCCACTAACAGCGTTAAGAATGCTGTCTCCTTTACACCTCTTCAGCTTGCTTTGGCTTCTCAGTGTTAACATACTTGAGTATCACAGCTGGATCATCTTCACAGCCTTAAAAAGAAATGTTTGGATCACATATTCTGTGCCCATGTTATGGAATTTTCATGCAGCAGCTTGGCATCTACTCTGTTGATCATTTTTCTCCATACAATGCGCACATCAAGTGGTCCATACTTAGTCACAGGGCAGCATCCTTTTCTCCTGCTCTCAGCAGTAAGAGCACCATTTTAACTCACCACAGAGAGCTCATCTGATGCTCCTGCCAGCCACATATGGAGTGAGGATGGTGGGAGCTACTACGAGGACATACAACCTCTGCTGCAGCAGGAAGTGGTACCCCATGCACCCAGACACAGCAGTAGCCATTACCCTCCCCAGCTCTCCCATGGAGAGTGTTTGCTCTTTGTGGAAGCACCCAGTACTGAAACAGGTGGTTTGCCTCCACCACTAAACAAAACAAACTATTAATTAGATGGAAATATTTCACAGGATAGATCCAGTCTGAGAGCTACAGCATAGACTATAGTGACTATTCCATACAAAAGCTGGGGCTTTTAGATAACAGGAGAAGATCAAAGTCATTCAAGTCAGCTACAAATGCAGAGACTTCACATTCAGTCAGAAAAGGCATGTATTACATCCACAGTGCAATAGTGTGTGCTTGCCTTCAGACACAGGAAAATTACCAACAGTTACTACTTTCACACGACAGTCCAACAATGGACAGCAAGCCTAACATAGCTCAGAAAAGATCACAAATGTTCACCTAAAAATATTTATCATTTTTAATTAGACTGCATAAATCATTGCTAGCATTAGAAAAGATACAGAATTCAACCTGCACTACTTTTCATGTCAGGATGCAGAGCCTAGACATCACTCTTTCTTCCCACACTGGAAGTTCTGTTTACACTGCATAATTACATTACCATATTTCAATAAGAAATGGCATGGACTGGTGACTACATAAGATATCCTTCCATTTTAGGAATTAAATGTCTCAATGTTTATTCACCTGCCTAGGGAAACACAATCTTTTGTACTTATACAAGCAATAAATAAAAAAAAAAATACAAAGAAGAAAAAAGGTACTGAACAGAGTTTGGCACAGATGAGAGAATAAAACATGCAGCAAGGTATCCAAAATGTAAAGATAATTTGATTATATGATCAACAAAAGGAAATCTTACATGCATATGGAGCATAAAAAGCAGGGCCAGAAAGAAATCAAGAATTTAAGGCACTCTGCCATCCAAAAGAGAGATCAGTCAAATCACAGTGATAAAGCCTATGAAGGACTTGAACACTTTTGTACAGAAAAACAGCTAACTAATGAATGGAGAAATTCTTCAAGGAAAAATGATGGGAGGCAACATGAGCCCCACATTAAGATTTACAGAACATCAACCCAACTAGNCAAAACCAAAAAAAAACACAAAAAAACCAACCCCAACTGTTATATAACCACTAGTCATTAGCAACTTGGAAGTTCAAAGTTTTCAGTTAAGCTAACAAAACTTACACAATAAATTCTTTTAGATGAACCAAAAAGTCTAGACCTATGAGTTGAGAAAGAAATTGTGTTTCTTATTCCAGAAGATTAACATAGTTGTTGCCTTCAATATCGACAACAACAAAAAAATTCTTCCAGATTNAAAAAAAAAAATACAAAGAAGAAAAAAGGTACTGAACAGAGTTTGGCACAGATGAGAGAATAAAACATGCAGCAAGGTATCCAAAATGTAAAGATAATTTGATTATATGATCAACAAAAGGAAATCTTACATGCATATGGAGCATAAAAAGCAGGGCCAGAAAGAAATCAAGAATTTAAGGCACTCTGCCATCCAAAAGAGAGATCAGTCAAATCACAGTGATAAAGCCTATGAAGGACTTGAACACTTTTGTACAGAAAAACAGCTAACTAATGAATGGAGAAATTCTTCAAGGAAAAATGATGGGAGGCAACATGAGCCCCACATTAAGATTTACAGAACATCAACCCAACTAGATGAAACAAGAAATGGTATCAAATTAGAAGAAAAGGAATGACTTCAAAGACAGCAACATTTTAAACAAGAAAAATACGTTTCTCATGAATTGGAAAGAGCAAATCAAGACAGGTCTAAAAGCAGTGCATGAGAAGAAGTATTGAAAGCTGCTGTTTAGTTTGTTATTGTAAGTAGGTTTCTTTCCTGCTCTAGTTCTAAAAAAAA
>VWZG01009763.1:63431-114896 GCA_013396735.1 Grallaria varia | reverse complement strand
AATTGTGTTTCTTATTCCAGAAGATTAACATAGTTGTTGCCTTCAATATCGACAACAACAAAAAAATTCTTCCAGATTAATATTTACTGCTGAATTTAAAGGGGGGGATAAATAGAGCTTTTCATTCTGGAGGCAACTATCATTCACATTCGTTAGAAAAAGGAGTTCTGAATGGAAAAAAACCCAATTCATATTCAAATCAACTCTTAGGCATACAATGCATTTATGCAGTGATACCTAGGTATCAAAGTGGAAGCTGAGTTTAAATAGTTTGACACTGGACCAACTACATAAAAAGCTATGTCCAGAATATACTAATCACTTTCCCAACATACAGAGCACATCTCTTGCTATTGTTCAAACCAGTACTGTTTAGTCAAACAAAACTCGTATTTAATATATGTGATGAAAAAGTAATAATAAAATCTAAAAAATGAGACAAAATTAGTTTCATTCAATCAATATAACAGTTGGGAGGTTTTTTGATTACTTTTAACACAAACCCAAGCTGGCATTTGTCTGAGGACGAGCTAGCAAAACCCTAAGGTTTCTGCTGAGGTTGCATCAGCTTCAAGAAGCCCCAAGAACAAAAGCGTTCAGAGTTCAACAATCCTGCATTATTCAGTACAAAATGTGCCCAACTGTGATACTGACAAAGCACACTTCAGCTTTCCTGTGAAAAACAGATTGAGCTCTTATATCATCCCTTTCACTTTAATTGTTGCTGAATTCCTTGAAGTTACTGGAAGCCTCATACATAATTAAATATTTTACACACTTTTATTCAACTGCACAGATGGCATTTGCTCACCCCATCCAAGTGCTTCCTGAGGTCCTTTTGTGCACTACAAAAAATGATTAAGAATAAAACTGAGCATCATTAATCCAATAATTATGTCAAACATGCCAAAAAGTTACATAACTGTCAGTGAAAAAAACAACAGTTTTCTGTTTTAACGAACTTGCTCATTAAATACTTACTTGCTAAAGAATATCCCTTACTCCTCTTTCACTACCAGAACTGCTCATTTCCAGCACAAAAAACATATACCATCCAATTCATAAGTAGCTGGTCTGTAACACGCAGGTGAAACGAATGCAAAAGCAGAGGCAATCACTGACATGTTAGAACAGAAGGCAACGAGCTCTCCCACAGTTCTTGAACAAAAATAAGTGTCACAGAGCTCTAAGGCATTTATTCTATAGCACCAGAAAACCCCAAAATTTCCCTTTTGGATGAGCAAACCAATCCATGCATTCTATTAGTACACTGAACACTGGGAAAGTCAGTTCTTTAGTATAACCAAACCTGCACAGTACTTGGACTTGGGAGTGGGTTGGGTTTTATTCTCTGACAATTATAATAGGATAATCTCTACACTATTCATTTTCACGTGTAAACATTTTTCTCTATATAACTGGCTGTTCACATAATTATTGCTGTTGTCATTATCTTAGGAAGAAGGAAGGTTAGCTTGATTCTTTTGTCATCCTGCACAAATGAATCCAAATTTGTTTTAAAATTAAGGAGAGCTGGTAGTCACTGGCCATTTACATGTACTTTATACCCTGAACATTATGAATTAATCAAATGTTAAGCACATAAGCAAACAACATTTTGGACACAGATGGAAAACACTTCTTCAAATGTACCTTTCCACAAACCCACGGATAAGTTCTCTGACAGCTTTCTATTATTCTGCACAATATACAAGCAGCAACATACACTAAGACCTGAAACTGGGGAAGCAACAAGATAACAGGACTGGTAATTTGGCATACAACTTAGTAGAAATGGTAGCTCTAGACTTTAGTGATAGAATGTTTTTGCTTCACAATATTTATAGCGTGGCTTTGTCTGAACAGCTATGATTAAATTAACCTGCTTGAAAACTCTGTCCCATCTATGAAGAATGGAGCACAGCATGTTAAGTCTCCTGGTGACAAAACTCCTTTTTTATTAATGAGCTACTCTCAGAAGTGACAATACATAATGCAAGAATCAGCACTCAGTGAAACCTGAGTTGTGGGTGGATCATCCAGGCAGTCAGGCACCTAAACCACCCCACCCTGCGAACATCTGTCAAACTGAAAAGTATTTTCTCCACGATTGTATCCAAAGCCTCTACTTAATATCTACATGAAAACAATTAATTTGCCTTTCACACAAAATGTATGTAAACTTTAAACACCTTTAAATGTGAAGTTACTGAAGTAAAGTCTTTTGAAAACAACTGAAAAGAAATAGATTTAGGACTGTTTTCACAGCACTGTGAGTTCTATCTATCCTAAATCTAATAAAACACATCACCTTTTGACCAGAGCTCACATAGCAACCAACAAATCTGCATAAGGAACACTGCCAAAAATAATCATTACAGAAGATACTGGCTTTAGAATTAAGAATGCATCAAAACTATTCATTAGATTTTATAATTCAACAACATACAAAGAGCAAGTAATAAACGTGATATTTAAAAAAGAAAAGTAATTTTCAAATGCAAGGTTAATTACATCCATCTGATTACACTAATATAAATATAAATAATGTTATTCCCATATTAAATTAAAATTATAATTTACCCTAATTTATCTGCGTGCTAACAGCAGGCATATCATCTAAAGAATATACTCTTAGTATTCCTACTTCAGTAAAGCCTTTGACATCAGGTTATTCTGTTTTTCCAGATTATTAAAAAACTGTAATGATGCACTAAATGTCACCAGAATTTCTTGATTGCAAGTGTAATTTCCTAATTTTTAAGCAACCTAAAACTCCATATCAATAATCTACTAGAGTCTCTATGAGGTCATTTGCATTAAGGTGCAGCCTTCTGGTTTCACTGCAGTACATTTATTTATGTTTTCAGTTCTGTGCTGGGTCTCAAAATGTAGGTTTGATTAACAGCCAGGAAAGCTACCTTTCAAATAAAGATACGTGGAACCTAACCTCCTAAATGAAAAAGCAACTTTCAAAAATACACACTGCATTCAAGGCTGCTAGTGAGGGGAAAACTAACTCACTGGTTTGAAATTTGTGACAAGAATATCAGTCTACTGCACCCAAGAGAAAATATAACAAATTATAGCTGAGGACAAGCACAGCTTCCCTGACATCTAATCACTTGCACCACTGTTTTCATGCTGCCTGCATCACTGCAACAAATCTGCCACCTGTTTCCCTTAACCATCACCAGGATCAAACTCAGAATTTATCTCCATACATTTACAAGCACAGCTGACCAGTTTTCACACACAAATGTCCTGCTCTCACCAAAACTGGCAAGTTCCTGTTCCTTCAAAATAGAGCCATAGTTCTGCTTATGTAAAAATAATAAGGCATGCTGTATTCACACAAACCTACTAGACAAGTTTATAAGAAAGTTTGTTCAAAACATCAGTAAGAGTTTAAAATTATACATCACAAGATGTAACACAAGAACAGTACCCGAGCATCCAAATGCATTTACATCTAAAATGCAGTTAACATGTAGTTATATTAATAGTTATTCATCGCTGCTGTACAGCATCAGACTTAACTCTTGCTCAGGAAGGTTTCTCTCACTGCTGCTTCCTACTCCCCTTGTGCCTTTGAGACTCCCTTCTCATTCTGTTAAACAAATGCAGGTTTCACCTTACTCTGGTAGCTCTTCTGCAATAACACAGCTGAGAGAAGCGGATCATTTTCTAGTTCCTACAACATCATTAAGAGTTCCAAACACAAGGCCAATTTTGGCTTTAATACCAGTACAAAAATTAACATAGTTGTGGCCGCAAGAGACTAGGCCAATACAAGTGCATTGAATTAAGAACCTCAGAAACAGTAAAGTTTCACAGGCTTAACTCTACTATCTCATGTATCTGCTGTTCTACAATTCTTCATTCACCAAGGATGCTTTAGCGTGCAGAGGTTTTACTGAGTGTGCAAGTCAAAATCATTGATTAACTCAATTCAACTAAAATTTAATTTTACAGCTACTTGATAAAAACCAAGCAAGGCGTAGCACTTGCAAAAATTATTTTTCAGATGCAAAGTGGCTTTCAGAAGTAAGAACAAACAACAATCACTATGTAATTATATTCTGCTGTACAAAAAAATGTTATTTGCACAAATTGTTTTCTCCTTAGCAGTGTCAGATGAACACTTATCTCTACCATTTCTAAGAAAGGATGTCTATTTCAGCTCCCCAGATATTACCCAGTCACAGAGGTTTATGTAACATCTCAGTTATTTCCCAGCTTTGCCAGTTTCTTCCACTATAAATTCCCAATTCAGTTCATTACATAGCAACGACTGAGGACAGCTAATGGTTTCCATTTAGAATCACAGGCAGAGATCTGTGGCAGTAGAAGCAGATTCTGCTTCAAAGTGTCCGTTGCCAGATATCACAAGCCCATAGCAAGAAAAGCTAAGTAGGACACGGCCATATCCTCCAGCATCACGGTTTATAACCTGACATTCTACTGTAACCAGTGAGATGGCAGGACACCTGTAGTCCACCCTAGTCAGCCAATAGCTCCCCAGAAGAGAGGCAGGAACGTGTGGAGATAACACCCACATCAGTTACCACAGCAACACCGAGCTGTGCTGCACAATCCCACTTCCCCAGGCACTGTAAAAAGGAGTCAGGTAGCCCAAGGAACACAAAACTGTGGAAAGCCTGTCCTGTCTGTCCACAACAGATATATAGTCCTGCTATCCTCAGAATTCTTCCCCCACATTGTCAAGCCAACTAACACAAGTCTTTCAATTGCCATTCACTGTCTATACCTCCTTACATGAGTAAGTCCCCAAATTTTACCATATTAGATGTTATTTTACTTTAAATTAGCTACCTCTTACAACTATGGCCAAAAAAAAAGCTTTAGGAGAATTAGAGAGGTGTAACGACCAGGTAACAGAAGCGTGCATTTCAAAGACAGTAGACAGAGAAGAGGGCTTAAACTAACTGGGGGCATGAATTTGTATAATCACTCTTCATTTTCTAGGAAATAAGGACACTTGGATTACAAAAGTCCTTCACAGTAGTCAGTTAACCCTAAATTTGAAATTATTCTTACTTTTTAAAGCTTCTGCCAATTCAGACACCCTGAAAGGAACAACTTTTCTTCAGATACATGCCCACAATCTGATAGAACAAAAAGATATTTTACTTCATATGAGAAAGTAGAGATCAAAATAAGGACCCTTCACACAACAGTTGCAATATACAATACTCCTCTAGGAGGCAAAAGAACCATTGGCAGCATCCCCAAAACTGAGAGATTTAGTTAGCAGAGCCTGGGAGAGCTGCAGTGGCAGTTCATCAGCTCTACAGCATGGAACAAAAATGTCAGAAGTGTTTTCCTGCATTTCTCCATGAAAGGTCGCCCAATCTCTCCCTCTTTCTTTTTTTGTTGTTAAATAAATAGGACAGCTTTCCCTGCCTATCGTAGAACCATATAAAGGTCAAAGCCTCCAGCCCCTCCAATGCTACACCACCACAGATGTCAGGGTCTTACCACCTAAAACGCACATTTGCACCCTGTTACACCACCAGACACTAACATTCTTGTCTGACTTGTCTGAAAAATCACAACAGCCTACACAACTGACAGGCCTTTTTCCCTGCCCTCATTAGAAAAGCTTGCCAGAAAGAGGGCAGGTCAATTTGTTCTTGATATCTGTGTTCATCCTCTGAAAGCTGACCTCTGTTCTACAACCGACCAGCTGAAGGAGGTGGTAACACTCAGTGATACCCAACCATTACTGAACCCAGGACAAAGACTTCCTAAACAAACTATCATGATCAACAAAAAAGGAAAAGAAAGCTAGAAGTTCAATCCGAAAATCAAAACCAGTGCCTTCTTACTCAATAGATGTATTCCCCATATGCCCTAAGAGCAGTATCTGCTCATTCTTCTGGCAAAGAATGTTTTCACAACCTTTTGCTCCTGTTGCCATAGTGCTGGACAAAACATAGTATTGGCAAAGTGAGAATGGGATTCTGGCCTCTTATGCAGAGGCTGTCAGCCAACCCTAGATGTCTGTTCTGCACTCCTTGAGCAACTAGAGAACATTTTAGAAATATAAAAGTCATGTCATCAAGAGAGAAGTCCCAACCTAATTCCCCAGGACAGACTGCTGAAAAGAAGGGTTTTTCAGAATCCTTCATGTATATGTTTGTAACAGAGTTGTCAAGACATAAAAAACCATAAGGTTGCATGAGGCTCTTCATTTTAACTGGGCTCAAACTTTGCTCTGCTGCTACAATTTAAGAATCTCAGAAAATAAGCTGAAGACACAACCCTTTTGTGCAGGCATGGTAACTAGTAGCTACTCTTTTTCCCAGTTTAACAAGCAGTTTTGCTCCGTTTACTTCAAAATTAGAAGGAAACCTTCTGTCAATTGTTATGTAGCTCAAGAACAGCAAGCCAAGTTGCTATATTCAACCTGCAGCATGTAACTTAACAGCACAGCATCAAGTTTTCTGTAATTATTTCCAGCGAGATCTGTATTTTACACACACATTTTCCTAAGCATGACCTACATTCACACTAAGTGCTGTGTTTCTTAGCCAGAAAAAGACTCTTCCATGCAAGTGGTAACTTAACTTTCTAGAGCAACATAAGGCCATTATACATGCATAAAAGGATGTGCATTTGATTTCCATATTAACTGCACTACAACTGTAACACAGTCACCTCCACACAATCTAAGCACTACTTCTTTCTGCAAATTACCAAGTTACTTTTTAAAGAATTAACAAGTATCACACCGAGGTATAAAACAAAATAAGCCTGATAACCAAATCCAACTTGGGCAAAGTTTTACTCCAAATACAATCTTTTTTACATTCCCAGACTGGAAAATATTGCATTTGTGTTGCAGGTCATTGAGCCATTTCAGAATTTCTCTTAAACAATATGAAGAGTTTTCTGTCTGGTAANAAAAAAAAAAAAAAAGTCAGAACTTGAAACACAAACTGCCAGTGATAAGAGTCTTCTTGCTTAACTACAAAAGCCCATTGTTCAGAAGAGCAATCAGGATGAGCTTGAAGAGACTGTATTTTTCTGAAAATTCTTCAGAACAATATCAGAATTTCATACCATGAATGTTTACAACTTCTGTCTTAAAGCAAAGCACTGGCACTGCCTGGTAGCCAAAATAATGGAACTGCATCCCCCAGCAGAAGCTCTGTAAAGTCCACACGGTTGTTCTCACTCTTTCACACAAAGGAAGAAGATCATGTACCAGATACCTTCTTTGAATCAAAAACATAGGAGGTTAATAAATGAACATGACTAGCCCCAGGAGAAGGACTGCAATATCAAACAAGAGTTACTATTTCTAAAATGTTAGAGTTCCTTTGTTCTAATGCTTAAATGTCAGCCGAAGACAGCACTGAACTCATGCAAAAAGACACACAAGATTACATGCTAAGACTCTTTGAGAAACACAACTTCAGCAATATGCCAGCCAACATACAGGAGAAAATCTCTGTGCTGGACCTTGTAGAGTCAGCAGCCAAGGACACAGTTCTATCAGCATACCTTCAAAGAATCAATCAAGTTATTTGGGATCCAACAGAAGACAGAGCTCTGTCTGAACTTGGCAGCAATTCTAAAATGAAAAATAAGCAGCAGATATGACAGCACAAGAAGTTGCACAAAGACTGTCCTGAAAAAAGTTGGTTACCACAAAAGCTGAAACAGTGCTTCAGAAAAGGAGAGATTAATGAATCAGACAAGGCCTCTGAAAGTAGTACAGAGCATCTGCAATGCCCAAAATTAAGAGCTGCCCATCTCTGCCCATCTACCAATGATGTTCCAGACCTCAGCATTCACTGAAGAACTCTACCAACCACAAAGACACCTGTAGGGACTATTTTAATATTATTTCACCACAACATACAATGAAAAAAATGTTTTCATTTGGCTGTTTGCCTAATGTGAACCAGATTTTCACAAGGCCCTTCTGGATTTGTTCAGATACTGATTTCTACACTTACTAGTGCTGTTCTGCCCAAGACCTCTATAAATACCCCTCAGACTGTCCTATATCAACCAGGATGCACTTTTTTATAAAGACCCCCCCCTCCATATTTATAGAAATTTTTAGTAAGTATTTCCAATATTTATAGAATGGTAAGAATTCATACTGGACAGACAAAACACCATCTGTCACAGACATTTTGGCAGAGGCTAAAAATGTACAGCTATTTTTCCCCTACAACAGCCATATCCTGAGCAGTCTAATAAAACTTAAGCTCAGAACTTTCATGAAGTAAATTAATCCATCATTATCCTCACCTAACAAAATTCCTCTTTCAGATGCATCAGTCTTGAAGTCAAATTTTACAAACAATTTACAAAGGCAAGTCATATACAGGCTACAGCTGTCTCAAACAGGGAAAACACGTCCTTCCTTCTGTAAAATCTAAATTAGGTGACGAATATTTCAGGAAAAGAGTAACTGTAATCCTGCATTTAAGAATTAACATGGTGTTCCCCACCTAGGCCAAATCTCATCATTTCCAACTACAGCAGCAAGACAGCTTTAGCATTCTGATAACTCTCCCCATGTCAAGACCTCTCAGCCACAAAACACATCACTAAGACTGCACGTTACATGTAGTGCTGAAGGCAGCCCTCTCCATGTGACCACCAGCATGGCTGCAGTTACACAGACACCCCTAAGAGCACTACACTGCAATGTAGTGGCTACCCACATCATGCTTAGATAATGTAACACTGTTACATCAAAGGCACAGAAATGAAGGATTATAGGATAAAAACTAAAAGTGACTGCAAACTTGTGAAAGAAAGCAAAACTCCTCTCATAGCAGTTTTGTGCTGCATTACAGGGTATGAAGAATCCCCATGACTGTTTACATTCACCATAATTATGACACAGAATGAGAATCTCAGACTTCAGTTATTCACTCAATTTCAGTGTTTTTGTTCTGACAATTTTGAGCTCTTCGCTGTCACAACAACAGAAAAATTAGAGAAGTGCAATAACAAAAATAAGAACACTTCAAATGCTGAACACTTTTTCTGTCATAAAATGTTCTCTTGCCTTGCGGGTTTTTTTTTAATGTGAGTTCATTTTCAAGTTGTCTTAGCAGATTGTTACAACTGGATATTCATCAAGGTCTACTAATGTCAGAAAAGAAGGGCTTTCTCTATACCTTCATGAATTAAAAGTGCTGCACAAATAAGCTTTTCATTTGACAAGGCATGTTTAAGTAATAGCACCTCTCTACCCATCTAGCTGTGGCAATAAATAAAACTACGAACATTTGCAGCAGGCTCATTACAGTGAAAAGTTCTGTTTCCAAGGACCTGCATTTGGTGTACAGATGAGTATACAAATGAGAAAAACAAAAATTAAACACTTATCCCTCCCTCTTGTCTCAGTCATCAAAATTGAATCTGCCCTACTGTATTTGTATTACATATCGAATTATTGACTACAATAAATGTAAATACTGCATACATATTTAGGAAATATAAGATTTACATTTTAAGCTGATCATAAAATTGTAATGATTTACAATAGTTCTATTAACTCATCCTATCAAGTGATTACAGAAGTGTCCTCAATCCGGAGATGATTTTAATTATGACCACCAGACAACTATAACAGTAATTCAAAGTCTACTGGTAACTCTCTACCTTCCATTAACCAAACTGATTAATCTATACAGATGCACATATAGTCAGAATTTCCTCTTTCTTTCAGGAAAGGACTGCTCTTACAGCAATGCACGTGATAAAAAAGGCTGCAAAACAAAATCCTCACTTGTTCAGGCTGACTACACATTTCCCTGATCCACAGCTTCTGCATGCTCAATCATTCTGTCCCTTCCAAGACAAAGGCACTTCATGGGCATCACATCCCTAAGGACACAAACACAAGTAGGCCTAAATCTTAGAAGCTAATTTCTCAGATCATTAATAGGTGAATAAAGTGAGAAAACTGAGAAGCAGATCAGAAAACACTGATTTCTCATAAATAATAAATAAATGTAATGTCACACTTTCATGCTTCTCTACAACCCCATTCACTCCCAGTTCTCTAGTTATTAGTCATGCTGGAAAAATCCCATTAATTTCAAGATCACCATTTCTGCACTCACATATATACTCCATCATATAAAAATCTTTAGCCCTCTTTCCCACAAATGAAATTTATCTAGATCTTACTTAATTGACATGAGTAACTTGACATATTAATTCCCTCTCCTTGAAGGCCAAACCAACACAAATTTCTGCAGAAAGCACTTCAAAGAATACAGGATATATGGTACTCAGGATACAGAAAATACAGTATTAAACAGAAGCCAGTGAAATTAATTACAGTAGACAATACAAAATATTTCATGTAATATACATAAAACTTCACAGGAGAATAAATGCAAGGCAAAAACATATGAGAGAAAATGACAAAACTGCTTATATTCTTGTTATTTATTTAAAATGTCTAGCCTTTTTAAAAGACCATTAAATCCCGAGTCTTAGCTCATAGGCAATAATTCCACAGATTATGTTAAGTAGCATTATCTCTCAAACTAAATTTAGTATCCCTGCACTTTACCCAGAAAAGTGGTAAACTAGTGTACACAGGTCATACTTTACACAACATTGTATGAATAATCCTATAATTCATTGTATCTCTGTCCACAATAACAACCACTCTGTTGAGCTTCTGCTCATATGGGTGTTTTTCAATCTCTCTGAAGCCTCCTCTTTCACTGTCAGTATTGAAGGGGATAAGAGGCTGCCTTTTGTTTTTAGTATTTCTCCTTTTTGACATACTTATAAATAGTGAAAATTACTGTAAACTTTCTAAAACAGCAGGGTATCTTTACCATTCTAGTAAGATTTTTTTTTTTTGGTCCTGTCGGCTAAATGGCTAAATATTTTTTCTTTGTCCCTCCACACACCCTCCAGACAGAAAGATATATTCTAATTGGTTCAAGACAGTAATTTAAATTGGGGTATTTCACATTTTTGCACTTCCCATAAGTTGCAGCAGACCTATGACTTTACCCAACAAAAAGTAGGCAGACAACAAATGATGCATTTCACAGCAAACACTCTGCCGCACATATAAAGCTATAAACAAGCTCCACTTCTCATGCCAACTTACAAAGTTGCCACCTAGTAAAAAACTTGGATGAATTACAAATGTTGCAATACCCAACACTGCTCAAACTTACAGTTTAAAAGGACACGCTTGAAAATAATTGAGAATGTGCACTGTATATTCAGTGAACACATAATATTTAATGATTATTGTTAAAGCAAATCAAGGCAAATTAGTGTGCTTTGAATTCATACTAAACTATTCACTAATAAATGGCTTTGCATGTCTTGTTTGTTAGTCAGACTAAAATTTTCTGTATGAAAAGAGATCAGACTCAAGAATACTATTTTGGTTATGTTTGTATATTCCTGTCTGGCAAAACCAGCAGCATCAAACCCAGACTTTGATTGTTTCTGACACAGATTGCACAGAAAGACAAGCACTAATTCTGCTTTTAAAAGTCATATATTACCCAAGGGTTATCAGTCATGACCCTTCATGTTCAACAAATGTCTGCCCCTACTGCTTATACTTTTCACTGGGAGGGCACGGAAACAACACCTGACATTTTCACTACTGACCTTCAGGCCCAAAGAGCAGCACTGCTGCTGCACAAAAGCTTGAAACCTTGAGTTTGATACCTGTTACCTTGATGAACTTCGCACTTACCTTAACACTGCCAATCCAACAGATCACTGCCCTCAGCATGGATGGTCCCACTGCTTCTCTACTTCACTCCCTCCTCCTCCCTCACTCCCACCATGCCTGAGCAATGCAATGCTGCTGCTCTGGTCCTCCTTAGTTTAACTAACTGAATGGGCTCACAACGATCAGATAAGGAGCAGACCCAGGGATATAGTTTAGAACTCGAAGCAGAAAGACCTTGTATCAGCTCAGCAATTTGTCCCTCAACAGCTGCAAAGCCTAATACATGCAGCTCTTGACAGGTCCTGTTTTAATTCCCAGCCACCTCACATTCCAAAGGTTTCCAGGTGGGTAACCAGAAGAACTTACATACTTAGCTACTTTGAGTGCAAGTTTTCAATCTGAAAAAGCCAGCCTTTTCCAGAATGGTTCAGCAAGCAACCCATTCAATCTCAACTCTTCAACATTAGACAATTTGAAAACTGAACAGAATTAAAATACTTTTGATAACAATGGCATGCTGGCTGCAATGAGCATCTTCAAACAAAAGAATTTCAGCCCTTCCTAAAATCTGTTCACAGTATCAGCTGAAAGAGCAATTTAATAGCCATGATCTGATCCTGTAAGAGTATATTTTTAAAAACCTGATCTCGACAGTATAAATCACCTTTTCACAAAACAGCAGCCAGTTGAAAAAGTTGATAAAAGACCCTGAAGTTATTCTCAAGAATTTATACAGAGCTCATATACAGTATAGCAGTAAATTCACAACAAAGTTACAAAATGCCCTAGTAAAAACCCCTCCATTTACCTAGAAAACTTTTCAACTTTCAGAGAAAAATACTAAGTTTATGAGTTGACAGAAAGCTAGCTATGGCTCTACGTATAACCAACATACACAGGCCACCAAAACCCCAGAGCAAGTAGTATTTGTTCCTCACCCTGCGTTTCACTGACCATAAAACAACTTCACTACGGTAAGACTAAACCAATAATAATACAGCATGTGCTTATATTTCAAACTGAAATACCATTAAGAATAGATATTACAATGACATCTACTGGGAAATAGGCTACACGAAAATGGAATAGCAAGTACAGAGTCTATACTTCAGAGCACACCAGTATAAATTTGACAGAGCAACCTATTTATTGCACCTGGGAAACAGTAAACTCAGATTTCTCAATGAAATAGGCACAACACACTTGCAAGAACATATTAGTCCATTCACTTCAAGAAAGAATTGCCAACCTAATCTGTGGGAACCCTGAGAGGAGGAAGTGCTCCTAAATTCAGTGTACTGTGATTACATGCTTCACCTACTGGCACAGAGTTTTGCTTCATAAAGTAGCCCAAGGACTAAAATTCCCGATACAGATATCCAACAAAATTTAGAGAACTTAGATTATTAAGCAAGAGGTCAATTCCAGGTGTGCAATTAAGTGTGAAAAAACGGCATTTGAAAATGAAATTTAAAAAAAAAAAAAAAAAGGGCAAGCAGACTCTAGACATAGGTTCTACTGAAAATTTGCTGCAAACACAGTACTTGAATCAATGTTTTCAACAAGAAAATATTCTGCTGAATACAACCGAGTAGTATTTTGCTCGCTTCAAGCACTGACTGGAGAAGCTCTTGCTTTACACAGGGCACCATGGTGGGGCACCACTTCCAGCCTTAAAACCTAGAGCACTAAGCCACAAAGATAATGACTGTAAATCCAAGTAAAACATAAGCAAAGGACAATAAATTTCAGAAAGCTGATTAGCTGTAGGATGTAAAAGCTTGTTACTCTGCATTACAATTCTTGATCAATGTAATTCAATAATTACGATGTGAAAATAAACTACAAAAGGGAAAAACTAGAATGCCACTTGTAACTAACATTTAATATTACAACATTTACTTTATATTAGCAACTTGCACACTTCCAAATTTTATTTTCATACCTATACATACAGTATTACCACCAGCAAGTCCTATTGCCACTAATAAAATGACTCAAGCTTTTTCCATATCCACTCAACAGAGAATCAGTCCTGCTCTTCCTGAACTCCAGGTTGAACTTGTGGCACTATTAAATGCATTAAATTAGCTTTCCTGGCAAAACACAGCAGTCGATGCAAAGGAAAAGCAGACTGCTTCAATGAAAAATCCTTCACCAACTTTGCCAGCTTCACTGACTCACTGAAAAGGAAACAAGTTCCACACCTAGATTATCCTCACTCAACTTACCAAACCTAACACAAGCCACTTTAAACTTTCAGAATAGAGACATGCAATAATGACTTGTGTAATCATTTAGTACAGTTACAACTCCCTGAGGCATATACTGTGACTAAATTACTACCATGGAATTTTATTTCAGAAAATTGGAATCAAAGACACAAAAGCAACTTTTCAAATGTTGTAAAAAATACTGAAAACAAAATTGGTGTCACTTCAGAAGATTTTTCCTTTTATATACTCTGATAAGGCATAGAAGATACTATCTATCTCCTTCAAGCAACAGTATTGCCAACCTTACTTTAAATTATCAGGTCCTGTAAGATTAGACACTTGGAGATACAGTAAATAAAACAGGAGGAAAAGAACAACAAAAAAAAATCATTAGTATTATTACAGGTTTCTTACAATAGTACCAGAGCTCACCATCCAATTACTTCCACCTTTTACCTTAAGGGAAAAAGAAGAAAAGAGAATTATGCAAACACTTGCAGGCTGAGCACGAGAGTCCTTTCACTTACTTAGCCAGCTACTTCAAATTTGCAGAATGCATCACTTCTTCAAATCAAAAGAACATTGACTGCATATAGTCTTAGGAATTGCTATGCTTAGTCTCCCCTTAATTGCTGGAATTTAGTGATGATGACAAACACAAGTAAACATCAACCGATGGAGTGTACTGAAGTAATATTCCCTCAGGCACACGTACAGAGTTTTACATGACAAGGTTTTGGTAGTGCGTTGACTGAAGGAGCAGTCTCTGTGAGCTAAGACCAGGAGCTGCCCCACGTCAGACAGAGCCAGGTTCTAAGCCAGCTGCAAAAGAGACCCACTGCTGGCCAAAGCTGAGCCAGTCAGTGATGCTGGCAGTGCCTTCATGATAAAATATTTAAGAAAAGGTAAAAAGCACTGTGAAGCAGCTTTGAGAGAGAGGAGTGAGAAAAATGTGAGAGAAACAGACACCAAGGTCAGAGAAGGAGGAGGGGGAGGAGGTGTTTCCAAGCACTAGAGCAGAGATTCCCCTGCAGCCTGTGGAGAAAACGATGCTGGCACAGGCTGCCCCCCTGCAGCCCATGGAGGACCACAGAGGTGCAGAGACCCACCCACAGTCTCTGCCAGGGCAGGTGGATATGCTCTGAAAGAAGCTGCAGCCTGTGCATGGCCCACATCAAAGCAAGATTCTGGCAGGACTTGTGGCCTATGCATGAGCAGGTTTTTGGCAGAACTATGGCCTGTGGGGAACCCATGCTGGAGCAGTCTGTTCCTGCAGGACTGTACCCTCTTGGCAAGAACCCATGCTGGAGCAGTTCTTGAAGCACTGCAGCCCGTAGGAAGAACTTGGTTTGGAACACTTTGTGAAGGGTTGTATCCATAAGAGGGACCCCACACTGGTGCAGGAGGAGACTGTGAGGAGGAAAGAGCACCAGAGATAAATTGTGAACTACAGCAACCCCTATTCCTCATCCCCCTTCACCATTAGGGAGGAAAAGGCAGAAGAGTTGGAAATGGAGGAGCAAAGTTGAACCTGGGAAGAAGGGAGGGCTGGGGCAAGGTGGTTTTAGTTCTGGGGTTTTTCCTCACTGTCTTGCTTCTTAAATTCTAACTGGCAGTAAATTAAATTAATACATGCCAAGTTGAATCTGGTTTGCCCATGACAGTAATTGGTGAGTGATCTCCCTGTCCTTATCTCAACTCATGAGCTTTTTTTTCTCTTACTTTCTCCTGCTGTTTTGTGAGGACTGAGTGAGAAAAGAGCTTGGTGGGCAATCTGACAGTCAAAGTTAACTCACCACAGCATACTAGTTCAAATTCAAAATAACGCAGTTTTTATGAAGTCCTACCATAGCCTGATGGACCAGTTATATCCATGCATTAATTCACTGCATTTAGGAGTAAGATACTACAGCATATTCTCCATATATTCATTACCGTTGTTTTACCAGCTTCATAGGATTTTTTTAAGAGTTTCAACTTGTTAGCATCTTCCTGAACTTCTGGACTAATATTCACTGGAGCTAATCAATATCTACTTTTATGCCTGCAGAACAAGTGTTTTATCACTGCTAAGATTAATTACTCCTTCACCAAAGCTGGATTATAAAATAAACAAGTTTAAGGCACAGAAAAGGTGAAAACAACTTTCCTCCAATACTCAGAATTCTGATAATTAAATAAATGTTATAAATCTAACTCAGTTGCTGTTGTTAAGGTGATACATATCCTCAGTAAAGAGAATAGAGATCATTCTTGAACTTGTTTATAAACCGTTAATACTTGCAATCCCCTACACTTACGCAAGTTATATGCTGGCACCAGTCATTACAAGCAACTCCACCGAAATTTCCCATTACTAAAGCTGTAACTACTAAGTTGCCATTTGTAAAGGATCACCATTCCTGCAATTTAAAACTAGTACGCTAATGGATTCATTATTCTCCTGTTCAACCTACTAGAAGATGCTTCCAAATCCACAGGTATTTGGTTTATGTTATAAGATCTAAGTAAAATTAACAGGTATTTGGAAAACAGGTATGAAACTCACTGATCTCTGGACTGTGGTAAAATTACTGAGAAACAAGTAGTTTTCACCTTTATGTCTATTTAAATAAAGCTATCTGAAGAAATGAAAGCAGGTAACTTCTAGTAATCAATAGGACGTACTATTAAGAACATGAATAAAAATTACCTTTCCATCCTTCCCCTCACAGATACCAGAAGAGTGTTTCTGTCCATAAAACAAAATACAGTCATGACAACCTGAAGACTTTGAAGAGAGGAAAATCAGAAGCTCCCTCTTCCTTTTCACTCTCTAGAGCTGACAAGTAAAGCATAATAATCTTGAAAAACTAAGAAATACAGACCCTTTTAGAAGAATCTGGACAACACAGCACACATAATTGCTATGTTCCTTCTAAATGCTGGGCAGGGCACAGAGGCTCGGCTTTTCGCTCAGTTCTGCAGGGTAACTGTGGCGGTGGGACCACCACACACCCCAAATCTGTTCCTGCTCCAGACTTACTGGCTCAAATGCCTCCACCTGGTAGTTTTTTTTTTACTCTTTCAACAAAGAATTACAGACACAAGCATTCAGTTATTCTAGAATGCTCCATGCACTGCACAAAATGAAAAGCTCATTTTTTAAAAGAGAATAATGAGAACAAACAAAAGTTTATTCCAGAATAGACTCATGTGGGACAAGCTCAAAGAAACTGAGCAGGCCAAGACAGGGTTGGAATTTTTGTCAGTATATAAGTAATAAGATGTGCAAATCACATAATTGTGCAGTCTTGTTACTCATATTATCATAAGCAGAAATTTTCTTTACAATACCCTTGAACAAAATTAAGCAGGAATACGGAAATTTTGTAAACACAGCACACAATCCAGTATAACAATTTCCTGTTTTTTATGAAAGACCAGATAAATCAACATAGACTGCAAATATCAAGTATATCAGATAATCAAATTTTATAGAATTACTCTATTGCAGAGTTTAAACTGAGACTGAACTTGGTAACAGCACTAGCACTTAAAGCACTGAACAGTCAGTATAGAATTTAACCTGTGATTGACTTTGTGTCAGATACCATACAAACATCCTCCTAAATAAAAATGTGTATCTTCCCTTTCTGTGTAAGAAGCAGCATGACATAGAAATAGCTGTTTGATTTCTACAAGTTATTAGAAATAAGACCTTTTCAGCAAGAAAAGTTATTTCATTTCTGTAGTAAGACAAATAAAATGAGCAATTTATGTATTTATGCTTCAAACTGAATTATTTTTATCATCACACAGAAAATCTATTAAATTAATTGCTGTAATATGTAAGTTGAAATTATATTTTATTTTTTTCTTCTAAAAATTTATTTTCTTTTTTAACAGAGTAGCATCTCTTGAAAAATAGATCACCTTACTTGGTAACTGATTGGCTGGAGGACTAGGAGGATGACTGGACCAGCGGGAAATTTTAAAATGGACAACCATTGGTGAAGAAAAACAAATGAAAAAACTTTCTTTGCCTAAACAGCAGCCTCTGGTCTTTCATTGCTGTAGGTCTATTTTCTGTATTTGCTATCATTTTCCATAACATTTTAAGTAGATGCGTTCTGATATACAACTATATCACAGACTCAAGGGAAGGATAACAATTTATGTAACATTCCCTGTTGCAAAAATGATTGAGCTCACTAAAAATCAATCATAATTTGGATAAACACTGACAAAATTTTTAAGAACAGATTTTTCAATTCATAAGCAGAAGTCAAATGAGTTGCAATCGCCACAACTCTACAATTATGAACTTGTATTGAGGCCATGCTGCTGAGAATGCAGCTGCGCTGGGCAGGGCACGTCTCCAGGATGGAGGATCACCGCCTCCCTAAGATCATGCTCTATGGGGAACTTGCCACCGGCTCCCGCAAGAGAGGAGCCCCAAAGAGGAGATACAAGGACTCTCTGAAACAATACCTCAGCCTTGGCCATATTGACTACCATCAATGGTCCACTTTGGCCTCCAATCGGGAGGCGTGGAGACACACCATCCATAACGCTGCTGATTCCTTTGAGAATGCACGCAGAATCAGTCTCGAGGAGAAAAGCCAACGCAGAAAGAACCGTGCCTCACCAACACTGCCTATGGAGACTTTCTGCCGTGCCTTTTGCAACTGGACTTGCCTATCGCACATCGGCCTCTTTAGCCATCAGCGCGCTTGCAGCAAGCATGGGTAGAGCCCTTCCCAAATCTTCGTTCGCGAAGCCTAGCCGTGATGATGATGATGATGATGATGACAATTATGAACTAGCAATTTCCACATGTACAAGATTACATGTTCTATTAGTTTGAAGCTGCAATGATGTTGCTGGTGCAGAGAAAAAAATACATTCACCTTAGCACTGACCTTCAAATTCTCCGTTATGTGGACCTATGCCTCCAATGACTTCTGCAACAGTTTTGGTACTTGTCAATAAAATTTCAAAGCAGCAAATGGCACAGAAAGACAGTGGCTTATCTACTGACAGATACAGGCCAAAGAAAGGCCTTCAGCGTCCCCATCACCAGAGTGGCAACCATCCCTTGACCAACTTCATCTCTCAGTCACGTTCAGAGTCTCCCCTAGGAGATCTCAAGAATATCCACAACAAAACCTTCTGTCAACAACGAAACACTACAGTACTACAGACAGAATTAGTTCATATTCACTACATGACTTTCTGGGCAATTATTCTTTCACACATTTCAGAGCAGTCATAAACCCATGTTCCCCACAAAATTCAAGGTTACTATTTTGAACATAATCTGGACTTACTCAGACATAGTGACTTTGGAATAATAAATGTTGTTAGAAGCAAAATCACAAATATCCAACTAACAGTTATATCCATTTATCCATTCCCCTCCGGTAGAGAAGAAAAAAAATCAGCTTTGTATACAGATCTGGCGCAGCAGTTTACGTAGCTCTGGCACCATGAAGGTGGGGTGAGCTCACTGACAGATTTACTACTAGGACACTCATATCACTAAATCCAGAATCCCCTCGCACTGGAGATCTTCTCTACAATAAACCCACTCTACGATGTCTCAGAGAATTCATTCCAAAGGTTAGACCTAATAGTCTGGCTGATGTCTTCTACTGCCCCACTTGTTTAAAAATTTAAACATGTTCGTGCTGTGACCCATACTGCACCTCACAATCAATGCTCACAACACAATTTCATTCCTTAATTCTCACCTCCCCCTTAAAGCTCTGTGTTGTCATCATCCTTGGTTAAATTGCCAACAGTCAGGATACTGCTGTGTGGTGGTCAGAATCCACCAGGCTGAGCAAGAGGGCCTCATTCTTTTCCTTCATTCACCATCTGTCTGCATCTGTCTCCTCTCATTTCAGACTGCCCTTACGGACTGTGTGCTGTCTGGGGCAATAACCATCTTTTTTTCCGTTCGCTATTTGTACAAAACAGCATGGAATCCTCTACTGTAGTTTTCATTAAAACATTAAAAGCGGAGCTGTTCAACAGAGATTTTAAACTTTGTTTTATACAAAGAACACAAAAAAAGACCAACGGAAAAACAAAACCCCAAACTGCATGCCCTTCTTCCTCTCTGGTTCGGTCTTTCAATACTCCTCTCCCTTATTCCAGAAGAATCAGTTTCACAGTTTTCAAAAAAGAATAATTTAAATACACGTACATCAGGTTATAACTGTAAGAAAATATTTCAACATATGGCCCTTAAAATCCTAAATCACAGTAATTCAACATAGGGAAAATTACGTAATAAAATACAACTATGTCATTTCACTGTAATTGACACGGTTTGCAAATGACCCAAAATATGCAAAGTCTTCTCTCTAAAGGACAGCTGGTCATTCAGGAATTCAAAAGAAACAGTGAGAGCTTTTTTACAGGATCATTTTAAGTATTCTCTGCACTGATTAAATAGTGTCTCTCATTCTCACTGACAGAATAGTCTCACCACAGATCTCAACCCTAGCTGCCCTCTGGAAACACATAAGAACTCTACACTTCGGGGACTGAATGCAAAAATAATACTGGGAGCCTCTGTGGACTCCACAAATCCACATCGCACCCCTGCTTTTCTCTCCTGCACACTCAGTCCCTCTTAAGGTGTCTTTCTGGGTTTCTTTGGGGGCAAACTCTTTCACTTGGCCCTACCATCACAATCGAAGTAAACTGACAATATTTTGCTTTTCTTTTCACTGAAAAGAGAAAGGAAAAAAGCCAAATCCTAACATCAACCTAGCTTCAGAGCAGTCACCGCAAAAACCACACACTGCGGTAGCAACTTGTACTTGATCTTTCTCCCTAATTCTGTACCATCTCCACTACATCATGCTTTCATCCTGCACCTACCACTTGGTAGCTGACCTTCCTATGGAATTCCACAGCCCTGCTCGGGAAGGGAAATACGAACTGACAGGCACGTCCCTGTTAAAACATATCATTGTACCCTAAATTAACCGTGCTCGCACGAGTCAGCTATCCGTCGGTTTATCACCCCGGCGCCGATAGCAAAGGAGAGCGGAACGCAGGCAGGGCACGGAAAGGAGCGACAGAGACAGAATGCAGGATAAGCATTCCCTCACAAAAAGTGGAAGGAATTCAATTTAGGAATCAGTCACGTATTTAAACGCCTCGTCACGCCGGGGTAGCTCACGCCGGAGGTGAAGCAGCCTGTCTCCCCCATCCCCGGGCTGCAGCAGCCGCAGCTGCCGCCCTCCGGCCAACGCGGGGCCGGGGCAGCCCCGGGGGCTCCGGGGTGTACTCCGTGAGGGGGGCCCGGGAAGAGGGGGCCGGGAAGGGGTGCTGGGGGCGACTCGTGAGGGCGGGGCTCCCGCGGGGGGCGGCGGCGCACCTGGATGTAGTTGGTCTCGCAGTACTCGGCCACCCGCTCCAGGTTCGTGTAGCTGTNCGGGGCGCGGCCGCACGGCGCCCCCCGCGCATGCGCCGCCCCGCGCGGCCCCCCGCACGCGCGCCCCCACTTCCGTCCCGGCGGCGCGCGGGGGGCACATCCGGCGGCAGCGGATGGTGGGGCGGACCGTCCGGTGTGCCGTGCATCGCCCAGGCACGGAGCTGTGCCCCGGGTAACGACGAAGAGTTACGCGCGTTTGCTTCTTAGGAAGCCTCGGCTCTTTTTAAGTCGCTTTGCGCTGATTTCCTCACGGGCAGTGCTCTTGCTGCCGCCACCTGTGCTGGAGCCCTTGGAAGGGCAGCTGTGAGCGCCCGGGAGCCGCTGCTCGGCTCTGCGGACCGGCAGGTCAAGGGCAGCCTGTGTTTTGTGTGGGTCCCGTCTGAAAAGCTGCCGCTGTGCGGGGCACGAGGAGGGGTGCCCTCTCCGCTGCCAAGCAGCGTTCGGCTGTAAGAGGGAAAGGCACGTAGCGAAGGGTCAGCAGGAGCGGAGGAAGGACAGCCGGCCTCGTGGCCGAAGCCGTGAGCTGGGAGCTCTGCTGGCCCCGGTCCTGGCTTTAACACGGACTGCCTTCATATCCCAGAGAGCTCACTCCATAGTAGTGATGAAAATGCCCACCCTTAAGGAATGTGCAAGGCTTTCTCACTCAATTCTTCCACCTGAACCGAAAAGTAGCCTTCCCTCCCCTATCCCCCCCACCCCCCNACCCCCCCCCAAAAAAAACCCAACCGAAAACAAAACAAAAAACCCCGCCACACAAAAAGCCCTCTCAGCTTTCTCCAGGGAGCTCATTTGTCTCTTTGAAATGAATTGCAGCTGTGATTACTCACCTCATGTTCCCATGAGGCTCCACAAAGCTCTGGCTGGCCCTGTAGTGCAGCCCTGGGTTATGTGCTGTCCCTACACACTGACACTTTCCCAGCCTTCGTGTTACCAACACTTCCATGGTAGTCAGCCAGAGAAGATCCAGCACTGCAGGACCTGTGCATCAACCCGCTAGTACAGGAGTAGCTGTTCTCTTGCCTTGAAAGCTGTTGCAAACGCATCCAGCTCTATATGCTTGCTCTCCAGCCAACTTCTAGAACTGCAGATTGCAAACACCTGGTGGGGTCAGGCAACAATCAGGTAGTTTTGGGGGCCACTTCTTGGAAGTTTCTTCCCATAAAAGAAAAATGAGTTAGTAATCCCTGTCCTGAGGGGCATTTCTTCTTAGCTTGCTTAGTTCTCCCATATGAAGGATGAGTCAGGCACAGTGCTCATCATACTGCTGAAAAAAAACATTATATGCAAAGCATTTTTCTCCCATTTTAAAATGTGGACTAAAATTCACAACTTCAACTACTTGACTTTTCTACAGGCAGGTAAAGAGCCAAGAGCAAATCATATTTTTCAGCTGCAACCATCTTAATCTCACAAAAAGGCTTAAGAACAACAGAACACCCTGCCAGGGACCTCCTGCCACGATGTGTGTGGGGAGGAGAGAGGTGACTGCACTTGAGCGCTAGTGCAGGGCTGTGCCTGTGTGGAGTCAGGCTGCCTGCAGCTCCCCACAAGGTTTGAAGAAATGAGTGTCGTGCAGCCTTGTTCTTGGTGCCCTTTACCCCTAGAGTTTATAAATCATGAGTTATACATCCGAAAATACGAGGCTTGGGATAGTTAAAGAATAAATCATGGTTGTCAGCTCCCCTGCTGATTGTTAATGCATCTCTTGAGAGACCTGTTCAGAGCCTTTGCTGCAATGGCTCCGGGAAGGAAACCAACCAGACCAACTCACGAAGGGCTGCTGTACAGTGTAGAGCTCCAAGCCTTGTCCCACACCACCAGGGATCATCCACGGCCAGGCCTCCACCTCACCCTAGGGCCTGCAGCTGACAAGTAATGCTTTCACACTTTGATACTGGTCCCCATGCTCCCTCCTCCACAGTAGCTCCAGCCTGGACTCTGCTCATGTCACAGCTGCTGCTGCAGCTCTGGGGGTTGCTCATGCCCACGCTCCCGGGACTCTCAGTGTTTGTGCCAGGCTGGAGGCAGGCTGAGACTTTCCTTCTCTCTTCATTCATTTGCTTCACAGGTGTGAAGTCAAGCTGTCATTTGGCAGCTTCCCAGTAAACCTGCATGATCTTTCCCTTGGCAAAAGGAGAAAACTGTCAAGATGTAAAGAAGAAGGTTCTCCAAAGATGCTGTCAGGAGTTTTAGCTTGGATTAGCAGCACCAGTCTGCAGGGAGGGGAAATTGTTACTTGTGTCAATGGGTGCCACCAGAGCCAGCTTTCAGTGGAAACCTGTGAGAGGGCCAGCAAACCCCCTTACAGGCAGCTCCTCCCCTGTAGGTCAAGCACCTCTTGACCTCTCAATGGCTGTACTTGTGGGGTTTAGGGTGTAAGAGAAAGCATTATCTGAAATACAGGCACCCAGCTGTTCACCAGAGTAGCTGGACTAACCTGTCTGCATAATCAGGTGCTTGTTATCACAGCATGTTTACATTTTAATAGGGTAATCATTTACAGATTTAAATTTAAATATGAAGAGCCCTCCTGTCAGAATAATGGCCATGATATAATCCTCTGTATACATACCAAAAATAATTAGAAATAGTCTTTAAATCAGACCAATTGAATCCAACCACCATTTCCCTAAATTTACATAAATGACTTCCCATCTGTCAAGTGATGTGCTAAACTAATTTATGTTCCCTCAGCCCTAATTTATTACACTTTAACTTTTCAAACTTTTTTCCAATCCTCTTCTGCAAGATCTTCCCTTAGATCAGTATCTTCAAGTCTGAGAAGCAAACTTATTTGCTGTTCAAACAGTCACCAGAAAATAGAAAGGCAAGCAGTCTAGGGAGATTAAATTGGAGGTCAAGATCCAAAAGCACAGGGAGATCACATTCTTCCAAGTTCTCTTGCATGCATTAGGTTTTTACCTCTCCCAATCAACCGAGGAAGTCCCCTCCTCACAATAACTTCCACAGGTGAGCCAGTCCTTTGGTCATGTGCAATCTTTCAGCTGGGCACTCTGCATGGGTGTCCCACATGTAATACAGTTTGAATTGCCAGTTCTTTATTAGAGAAAAGTAATAATGGGGTAGTTCAAAGGCAACCTATTTTTTGCACCAGAGTAAGAAATCACAATCAAAAGCTTTTACTTTGTTATATGGAGAACTGGACAGCACAGGCACCCATTGGGTGGTGTGAGTAAACAACCAGGTCAGATCTCGGACAGATCCTACTGCAGGTTTTCTGTTCACATGTTTATGTAACTCTGCTCTAGTTGTATGAGNCCCCCCATTTTGTAAACAGTAGAAACAAAAGCAAAGAATTCCTATGCTGCTGCATCACATGGAGCTTAGCAGATTTGCTGCTGGATAAAGGACAAAGGGCTCTGACACCCATGTTCTGGTCATGTGTACTGTTCATATATATAGGTCCATGCCCTTTAGCTGGAAGGTAGGGAAGGAAAACTGGGCAATTGAAGAAAATAGTTTGTAACTGAAGTATGTACCTTCACTGCCTCAACAAAGACAGTCATGCCTTCATGCTCACTTCATACAGTGTCTGCATCTGCCTCTGCCTGGACGGCCAGTCTTTGCCAGTCCCATAATCCAAAGCACCGGAAGCAAAGAGTAGTTTATTTAACTCCCACAGCTATTCCAGAATGCCAGGGGTGGCCTCCCAGCACAGAATGGATCTGTCCAATGCTGGAACAAATGGTGCCAGGATCCCCAGGCATCTTAAATACTCAGCCTCCAGCGCTAACTGCAAACCAGATTGAAAAACCCACACACCCTGAAGCTGCACATTCTCCTCCTGCTTCCTCGGGCATTCAGCAATTTGTTGGGCAATCAAGACTGTAACCGAAGATAACCTCTCTGCTTAGGATAAACTGCAGCTGAGTAAAGGGCTTGCTGCACAAGGGTAGGAGTAGTTTCCATCTCATGGAAATGTTTGCCCTAACATTGCTAGTTCATCAATGCACGTATTTTCATTGTGCACGATTGACATCTGATACCTCACAATACCTCGAGAGAGAGACAGGACATGTCGCAGAGTTCCAGAGTGTTCGAGCGAATGTCTCATTCCAAATACCGAAATTTTTTCTAGGAATTCAGGTTTTCTGTTGAACTTTATTTCAACACAGCACTGTGTGTGAAGGACAGAGCCAGTACAATGGGAGGAACTTTCCCAGGTTAGAAGAGGTCAAGCTAAATAGGAAAAATAATGATCTCTTTCTAACATTTCAGACTTAAAAAGAATACAGGCAACAAATGTTCTCAAAGCAAAGCCAGCATAAAGTGTAGCTGCTTATCAGTTTCCCTCAAAGGGTTCAAATGACAAGCACTCAGGGAGCAGAGGAAGAAAGAACTGCTCTAATTTGTTTTTCTTTTCTGCTGGTATTCCTTCTCTAAAATGCCAGCCGAGGCCAATTGCTAGTTCTTTTCCACCCTGTCCTGACCCTGTGGCATCCCCCGGGTAGGGTCTGATATGGCCACTGAACCCCTAAAGGGTAGACAGAGAAGTTAATGTTCCAGTACAGCACATGTAAGAATTCATCCTCTCTAAACTATTGATTCTTGCTCACTACAGACTGGAGTAGATGTTACTGACCTACTGGATGCTTTTTTCACATTTGCAAGTTTGATCTGCAGCAGTTGCAACAGGTAGAACCATTATCTAGGGTCTTTGTTTCTTCCTGTATGTAATAAAGTTCAGATTTTTAGGGACTTGTATAACTCAGGAACTCAGCCCCTGGAGCTTTTCTAATCCTGTCCTGGTTGTAATCATGCTTTTACCACATAAACCACTTTTTAAAAATGTTATGACCTTGCGTATTCTTAGGAGCTACCAAACCATTGTGTGTTGTTTCTGGAACTAGCACAACCTCCTTGCATAGGAAGTATAATAAATTACATCTGTGAAGTCATCTTTCCTCCTTCCATCCATTCATTTGGTCAAGTAATCCCCTTTCATGAGGCTGTGAAGGCAGTTCTTCCTTGCACATCTTCTGTTCACTATCACAGTCTGCATCTCGCTCCTTCTCACTGCTCTGTCCTCCAGCTTGGCGAACACATGGGAGCATTTCAGACCTTTCTCTCGCTCACAGCTATTTTTGACAGTACAGTAACAACACAAATCTCAGTGATGCAGTACTGCCTAACAGGAGATGAAGGTCGATGGCTCCCCAATGGTGCAGCAGTTTCACCCACCTCAGCCCGAATCCAGTTTGACAGAAGTATTTATGCACTGAAGGCCGCCAGGTCTCCCCACACTGTCTCCTCTGAGAGGGAGCTTAAAGGCCTTATTTACTTCAAAGGCAAAGACGTCTCTGTATTGTACAAGTGAGCTTTTAGCAGGAAAGAATTAGAGCCTAAGCTGTACCTATCCTGCTATAAAACTAGTCAAAGTCTCTGCACCCTGGAGTATAAGATAGGACCCAAATGATTGACTGTCACATGTCAGCACACAAGGTTTGATATATCTGATATAGGTATAAGGATTTATTTTTCCATCTTCATCTCTTTAGGACTGGGCTTTCCAGGGAACACAATGGAGCACTTACACCCCTGAATTCAAATGGAGCAGGGTAACCTATTTTACAGATGCCAACCTTAGCTAACAAGCTTCTGGTAGGTTGGCACTGAGCTGGGTGTGCAGCTGGGGTGTACAGCAGTTTGTGATATTGGTTTCAAGAGCTGCAATCATACTGCTTCCCCAGCTGGGAATGGGATTGCTGCGGGAAACATCCCTATGGTGAGGGCAGAGGGAATGGCTGGAAGGCCACAAGTTGGTCACCCTTCACCTGATGGAGTCTGAGGTTGGGCCATTATTGATGGATAAATAAAGCAGAGCTCTGCTGATCAAAGTAGTCATACAAGTCTGTGCAGATCCCTGGCCTCACACAGAGATTTATTTGAATCAGGAACACCAAGGCAATTCATCCTCTCTTAACAGCCTCATTCCCTGCTCTGTGTGCTCACTACCCATGGGGCCCAGCTATGCAATAGTTCCCCTCCTTCCCTCTCTGTGCCTTCCTCAGCATGTAGTCGCTAAATATAATTTGACAGCTTACTTTCTCTGATCCAGAGCTTCAACATCCATGCACTTCTTCTCTGTGCCAGGAGCTCTATTTTACAAGTCAAGCCATAGTCTCCCTGCAGCTCATTTTGCATGAAAAATGAGCATATCCTCATGTCCTCTCGTTTTCCATATCTAGCACAGTTGTTGGAATGGACTGGCACAGCCATTTGTGGTAGCAAATCCCCCCAAAATCTAGCAGCCTCAGAGCCACACAGATGAGAGCTAATGCTCTGGTTGCTTTGCAAATGCTAGCTAGCCCTTAGCTCTAATCAGTTTGTCCACTTGCACTAGTTCCAGTTTTGGCCTAATTCTAAATCTCTTTGAAGTCATCATACATTTTGTAAGGGAGCTCTCACATCCAAGTGGTACCTTTATACTCTTCAGTACCTTTCTGCATCGCCAACTTCAAAATGTGCCATATTCCTCTGATGTGCTCTCACTGAAATGTCATTGAAGCCTGATTTCTAGATGTATTACCGGACCTACTGCTCACCAAATCTGGTCCTTGTCAGTATATGTGACACCTCCAACCAAAGGGGTTATTTAGCCACTTGTTAGTTGCGCTCCTTGATTCAGGAATCCGGAGGATATTAGAGTACTGAGTGTTCTTTAGGTACATACATGACTAGGATAAAGAGATTATTTCAGGGCACAGACTGGCTAATAAGTAGGAAGAAGAGCTGAAGAGCAAACATACACAGCTGGTGTGCTTTTGCTTCTCTGTTGCCAGTCTGATTTTTCAAGCTGTTTTTATAAAAAGGAAAAAGCAGAATGGAGAAATCCTTATCTTAAAAAAATGGCTGGGAGCTCAGTGAATTCAGCAGCATTTAGGATAAAATTCCCGCAGTAGCCTTCCCTCTGGCTGCCTCCTCAGGAACCAGCAGTATTTCTCACAGCTTTCCATTAACTACTTTTATTATCTGAACGTCTGCCCACATGAGTAATTGAGTGAGTCACATCAGTAAAAGACTTGTGGAGTTTTATGAGGAGGCTGCACTGTAAAATTTTTTTAAATCACAGTTTAATTTACAGAAGGAGGATTTTTAGCTGTGGTGACAATTTCAAGACCAGTGCTGCAGTAGTGGGAGAAAGAAACACAGAGGTGATAAGGATTTCCTGTTCCTGAGGGTAATTGAAAAAATGTGATTGCTCAGCTCAGTTTACCATGCTGGAACACTACAGCTGTAAAATATATAAAGGCTAATGCAGGATGTATGTTTGCAGTATTTTTATCTTTACCGTGTAAAAGTCCCCATCAAGATTCCTCAAGCAAAAAAGATGTTTACAGTGAAATGTGGTGTATATAACCTGATTATCACCGCTGGGATATGAAACTAGAGGCCTGATCCAGCAAACCTTCTTTATAGCTTCCTTTTCCTTTGCATTATGGCAACACTAGACTTACAAAGACACCTAGGCATTTAAATAGTCAAGCAGGGACTTAATGGGGTATTCAAAACCCAAACACCTAAACAGGTTCAAGAATTTTGTTTCCAACAACTGAAAGCCACAACTAAAATTTCAGTGCAGCTGTGCCAGGCCAATACATTGAATAGTCAGTGGTATTCAATGCAATCATACAGCATAAATAATAGTCACAGTCATGCAAAGGTTTGCAGGCCCAGGCCCATGCTTGAGGTTAATATAGAACATTCTGTTAACAAGCAATCAATTATCTCCTTCCTTTTGGGAGAACAGTATCATCAAATCAAGGCATAGGCTCTGTCAAATTTAGAATTCTGCACAGTAGAAGAACTAAGTACTTCAAACACCCTCTCTGTTCCCAGTATCTTGCTTACCAATGAATGTGGGGTGACTGCAACCATTGGTTCTGTAGGTTTCCCATCATATGTGATGGTGTATTCTTGCAGGCATCCCTGCCAGTTCCCATTAACTCACGCAGCTCTGTCCTCTCCTCCCAAGGCACCTTTCTCCCATTCAGACTGCTGGAAGAGCTTACAACAGCAGGAGAGCCACCTCACAAAGCCAGAGCATGGTCAGAAACATGCCACACCTTTACCCCCAAGTAGGACAGTTGCAGGTGGTAGAGAAGTTGCCAGAAGGCAGGGCTTTTTGGCCTGCAAACTGCATTTGTGGAAGCTTAGAGCTGTGTAAGAACACTCGTACGTGGTGCAACAAGGCAGTTCTTCCGCTCCCCTGCACAGCAGCAATCCAGTCCCTGCTGTCTAATGCCCACACTGTGCCTGGCTGGCTTACATGCACCCAGGGATGGAGTACGAGCAGCTTCTGGATACTGAAGGCTGTTGAGCAGGGAGTGAAGTCACTGCACTTGTGTTATTGAGGGATGGTAGTTTTTGGGCATCTCTAGTTCAGCTGGAAGGCACATGTATGGAGCTTAGAGCATCAGAGTGCAGCACGAAATACCACAGTGGTCCTAAAGGAAGGGATGGAATAAACATGATATATGTAATCAATAACTAACATCTAAGAAGTCCTACATGAGCAAGTCAGTTGCTTTTTGGTCCAAGAAACTACAAAGCCAGAGTATGCATTTTTACATTAGTGCTGATGTCAGGGCATCATATTATTCCCAGAATTAGAAATTATACATCTGACAACACTCAATCTCAATAGAGGATCCAACACAAGAAGTACAGCTTTTTTTCCCATGCTGCTGGTAGGTTCTATCAATGAAGATGTAGGGAGGTTGACGAGTCTTCTTAGCTAATCTGAGCCTTGCTTATTCTGTGTGAAACAATTCTATCAAGTGCCAATCTCCACTTTTGACAGTATGAATTACGCTTTTTTAGACACCCTTATTTGTTTTCCCTCCTTCATCCCAAAAGATAAATGGCGAAGTATGACAGTTTTTTTTCTTACTATTCCAATGGATTTTTGTTCCTTTCCTGGATTTATGGCCTAGGAAAATTTGGTCAGCAAAAGCACCTTAATGGGTGAATTGCCCCTTCTCTTTCATATATGACTATTCCTTCTCTCCTAGCCTCCCCTCCCCAGCGTTTCTGAATACAAAGTACTTGTAGAAATCATTTAGTCCATTGCTGAAACACAAGTCCTGAGCCAGCAGGTACACAGGACTGCTGGAGCATCTCATTCCATCAGTTAAACTAAAGAACTGAACCCAGTTGATGGTGAGGTTCAGCAAGCTCTCTTTTAGAAAGGATACCCAGGGCCTTGTGCTGTAAAGCTGTGTAGGGGAAGATGATCACTTTACCCTTGCTGCAGTGTCTGAGTCACCACTGAGTTGGAAGCAACTGTTAGGAAAAAAAGAGCCTCTTTTTGGTGAGACTACAAAGTTGGCAGCCAAGCAGGCACACAGCATTGGATGTCTCACTGCCAGGCTTGAGACAGAGCTGACCTGCCTAGATGCCAGCAGGGAGGCGGGAGCAGAGCGTGCCAGTGCCCGTGAGTTGCTCAGCAATGCAGAGACTGGAGCAGAGAAGCTTTGGAGAGGTTTAGAGGTGGTCCCAGCACTGATACCCCATACCTAAAGCAAGTATTTCCTGCATAGTAGTGTCCCTGGAGCATCACTTGTCCACCTGCAGGGATGTTTCACTGTCATCAAAGTAGCTGAGACACTCAATGGGGACACATTTTAGCTGGTTCCTCTGCTTTATCAGTTCTCGTCCTGTACTCTTTGGCCAAAGCAAAAGCCTCAGCTACCTCATCACTACTGCGATTACTTACCTGTACGCCAATTATAATTAAGATTTCATGCCAAGTTACACTAGTTTTAATATGGAATCCTGCAAGATTTGTCCTTGCGACTTTTAACTGATCTAGCATTGATTTATTTAAACTACTTTTCCCATTAAAGAGATGATCAAGTGTTTGCATCAAAGATGTTGCTGCAGATATAGAGCTATGACTGATGCTTTATGCCTCCTGGAAGCAAGGCTTTCTTTACAAGAAGAGCATTAACATCATAGCAATCACACATACTTCATTTATCTTGGGTTCAGGCTCCTCTGTAAAACAAACTGGAATGACCTGAAAAGTAGAGGCAAAAATTCTTCCTACTCCAGCCCTCCCCCAAATCTTTTTGCGGGAAATGCAACTGTGTTTTCAATGCTAAAATTCACACAGATTTAAAAATACTTATCTTCAAGGCATGTTGCCATGGAAACCCTTATCTTCTCTCCTTCACCCTCCATATGTGAAGAACATTTTCTTTTCCTTCATGTGGTAGTTCCTCTTCTCTGTCTGCTACCGCCAAAACCCTGCATTGAATCCTAAGAGATGTCAAAGAGGCCTTTTGGTTAGTTGAAAAGTGATTGCTAAAAACCACTCCAGAGCTCAACTACAGAGAGATGTCAAGATGGGATCATATTCTCAGGCTCCAGAGAAAGATGCCTGGAATATTTTCCAGCAATTCTCACTTTGCACAAGTGGAAAGAAGCAGCAAGAGCTGCCATTGTAATTAAAACAGTTTCACTTCCTGGTGGTATAACCCACAAGTGATGAAGATTTTCCTTCTCATTAGAAGCCTTTTTCCACCTTCCTTGTCACTCTTGATAAAAGGGGTTGGGAAGTGGGTGAGGTCCTGTATGCTCAAAGTGCTTTCCTGAAGGTACTGCTCTACCCCCTTCTTTTTGCCCCAAAGCTACGAAAGGATCTGAACACAAAATGGAAGTTGATAAACTATAGGCTTCACTCTGCTGCATCAGGGTATATCTCCATGCAGTGGAGCCCCATCTGTAGAACTGGCCCCATTGAGGGGTGAGACTGCACGGGTACCTCCTGCTGTCAGTGGGGAACATGTGCACACAGAGAGTGAGAAGGCAATGCTACTGACCTGTGAGTTAAAGCACTCCCAAAATGTTCACAAGCAAACTTACGCAGGTGAGAGACAGCGACTTCCCAGTTTGGATTGCCAGCAGCCTCAGGCTCACATAACTGCACAGCTAATGGGGGAGCTGGCACAAGAGTTGCCCAAGGTATTTTAAAACAGCAAACATCCACTCTGCCCAATAACCAACATTTACTTTTGCAGCAAATAGGACCAAAGTTGCCAAGATCATCCTTTCCATTTAATGATGGAAAATAAAACATTCAGCCCACAACTGTGCTGCATGCCACAGCCATTACCATCAGGTCCTTAAACTGCTGGAAACAGAAGGATATCAATAATGTGCAATAGTGCCTCCATACGTAGCCCAGGTTAATTAAAATGTAGAGGTAACACCATTCATGGATATTTTGGAGACAGTGGGAGGCTAGCTCAGTAAGCTGTCTGCTCTGCTCAGTTGTGTTAACAACTGCCTCACCAGTTTTCACCAATACAAGGGGTATATTATATATATATAAATATATATATACTATAAGGCTTTATACTATGTATCTATATAAGGCTTTACTAGCCATAAACAACCCACTAGCAATGCCCTGACTGCTCCCACCACCTGTGCTGGCTGTCTCCTCCTGAGGGCAGCAGGTTGCATAGGCATAGGGATATATTTAGCCTCTTACTTTTTGTGACTTTGCAGCTCTCTGTAGAAACCACAGTAAGAGTCCAAGGAATGAAATGACTGCTTTTCTGTATGCTTTTCAAAACCATCCTGTTGAATTTGGGAAGCAGCTTGCTGGTAAAGAGCAGGAATATGAAGCATAAAAAGAAAGAATTCCCTAGATTACAGAAGCACCACACACACACACACCTTGGCTTTCTTTGCCATTTTTTCCCACAGGGTGCAGTGCTTGCCCATATGCCCATGTTACAGACAGAAGGGATCTTTCTAGTGTCCTTAGTGCATGGGTCTGAGCAGCAGGACTGCCAAAACTCTGTTCCCTAGTGACTGGCCTCCTGAGACTGGCTATCTGCTACAGTGCAGGTGCTGACTCCAGCTTTTCCCCAGGCTGGCATCTAACAATGCTTCGGCTTTGACTGCAATCTTGTGACACGTCTAACATGGACTCCCTATGTCTAGTCATCTTTCTCTTTTTGCTTCCCCCACAAAATCTGCAGGAACACAACAGTGTTGAGATTTCATACCCTAATCCCTGTCAAATGCAGCTGACTTGGCCCAAGGGTTCAGAAGTTACTTCTTCTGCGAAGGGGAAAAATGGCCAAACATATGTGGGAAGGGGGCACACTATGAATACAAGTCTTCCTTAGGAAGCCAGGCTCAACAAGAACCAGCTGACAGTGCATGCTGGACAAAAATGGTATTTCAATCTTCAAATCAAAATACATTAAAACTTCATGAGAAAGCTCTGATCTATGAACATTCTCATACAAAAAAGGAGGTTTGCTGCATGAGGATCCACAGCTGGACTGATGAGTATTGCATTAAATCTTTGTAGTTCAGCTGTTTGAAATGACTGACACACATGGTGTGAAGATAGAAACTTACAGACTTCAGCAAACAATGTGGCTGTGACCTCAGTGTCATTCCCAGCAGTGCATAACAAATGACTGAGAGCGCCTTACCCCCCCTCCTTTCCTTCCATGCTCAACACATTTCCTTAACTGATGAGTCAGGGTGTTTTTTTCACAGCAGATTTGAGCAAACACAAACTGATCATTGGCTTTCTCCAGTACTTAGGGCCACATTTTTCTCTGGTACCAGTCATGGACACCTGCAGTATGCTTGATCACTTGCCCAGACAGTCTATGGGTGCAGGCTGGTGGAAAATTTTTAACAAATTATATGGAATCACTCCTATTTTTGACTCTTGTAACTGGGAAAGGGCTGTTGCAAGGCAGTTGGCTTGAACAGCTCCAGCAAGGCAGAGAAATGCTGCAACAGAAGTCTGGACACTTGGGAAGCTTTTCTAGTGTCTGAAAGCTTCACTCCTACGACATGGTTACAAGAAAGCAGATCTTCACCACACAATTATATTTCTCGTCCAGTTCCTAGCAGGGACAATGTTATCCTAACATATTTTCCCAAGAAGGCAATCTCTTGGCCTCTGTTTTGTCTCCTCTGCACAGCAGGGATGCTTTAAACTAAAATCCTTTACCATGCTGATTTCTCCAGAAGGTTTAGGAAACATCTACAACCTTCAACAAAAATAGGCCATTTTGCATAAGCAGTGAAGCAAAGCCTAACATGAAGTGCTATCTGGGGACATGACCAACCTTCAGTTAAGTGGTTCAGTTAAGATCAGCAAGAGCTTTCTTGCAGTTCATTATAAAAATCAATTCAAGAGAGGCAGGAAGCTGAACTGCACAACCCTCCTTTTTCTGCCCAGCATCGCTGTCTCACCTCTCCCCCAACAGAACTGACACTGAGGGGGATCTGAATTTCTACAGCTCCACCAAAAGCAGAGCTGACACATTAAACCCAAGAGCAGAATTTTCTTTGTCTTGTGCCCACAGAGGCTGGCATCAGATGTTAACTCGTAAGAGCTGATATTCAGGCTGGCACTTGGCAGCAATACATGAGCAAGAATATTTTTCCAAGAGCAGCAGATTTTCTGACATGAAAGGTGCCAGTGAAAATAACAACGTCTGTAGAAATGGGAGCTGCAACTACCAGGTATGTGTGCTCCTTCTGCACAGGCAGCAGAAAGGGGCTCTAATGGGAGCAACACACTGGCCTGCCCTGCGGTGCAGCGGTAGCTGTGTACAGCCTCAGCTGAAACACCTCACCTACCACCACACAGCTTCTGGGTGGGAAGGGGCATGAGGAACTGGAGCTAACAGAGAAGTCAGGTTTATGGGGAAAAGACTTACAAAGATCAGATAAAGGGTGATATGCTAGAGGAAAAAGGGATAAACGCAACCTGAGAAGGAGGTCAGATGACAATTACTCCAACACAATGACAGGAGTAAGACGTTCCTGCCTCACAAGCCATTGAGTGAGACTGAAAAATCTTTCAGGATCTGTCCTGTGATGGACAAAAGAGAAAGAAAGAAGCAGGGAAAAGCATGTGAACATGTAGCTCTCAATGCTGTTTTGGCTAGCACCCATTTCAGAGGAGGAAAAAAATTCTTTAAAAGGCTTTTAAGTTATTAAGTACAACATTAATCCAGAGCCCTATAAAATCAGCACTCTCCCTTACCAGTACTTGCATGACCAGTCTCATGCTGACCCAGTGCTGAATGAATTGAAAGCATCTGTCACCTTCTGATCTAATTATATTAGACACTGCCCTCAGAACTTTCAGGATAGAGAATCCCTTTCTCAGGGCTTTGTTCTGTGGTTTAATTTCATATTATTAGTGATATTTCTGTTTTCTCAGGGGCCAAACCAGTTTTATTTTGCTTGGTTTACTAGCATTTCTCAGTCATCCTTTCTCTTGCAACTCCACAGCATGGCAAGACTACACAGCAAGAGAACTGGTGGTGCAATTCCCACCCCACTTTATTTCTCTCTTTCTCACACTCACACATACTTCTCACAAGATGTATCTGCTCTTCCTGACAGTTATAGATATAGCTCAAGGGAAGGAAAGACACTTTGAATACAAATACCTATATACAGAGAAAGGCTTTGTCCTTGTGTCTCCAAGGTCTTATCCAGCTAGGATCCATGAAGCAGCATTCCACTGGGTAAGAGGCACTCTTACCCAGCTCTGGCCACTATTGGAAAGGGGCTGGATCAACCAAAGGTCTGGTCTTTGGCCAGCTGATACCAAATAGTCCATACATACAACACTGCAAGGTTTTGTTGCTTCCTTTGCAATAGTTTGGCCAGAGATCCAAAAGCAAATGTAAAAAGGCATACAGATTAAATCTACTTTAATAAAACTACTGGTTGAGTTAGAAAAAATACCCAAGATAGGCACATGGTTAAAAACGTAGAAGGTAAAAAAATCTGGATGTAAAATTCCTTGGCTGAGTCAACGTGCTGCCAGCATGATTCTCCGTAAGACTCCTGCTCAGAACTTCACTACTGGCACTTTTAATCCCCTGTTTTGCTTCCTCTTAGCTTCTCTTAGACACCGTTATCCAGGCTTCCTCCTTCGGGGAGGTTACCAGTTCATACTTTGTCTCCATGACTTGTCCTTTCACTGGGTGGAGGTACAGTTTCCTTACCAGGACACTCAGCAGGACTGTAGTCACCATATAGGCAAACCTAAGGGAAGAATAGGGAGAAAGGAATAAGAACACTGCTATGATGCAAATTTGCCAAAGGACAACAGCCAGCTTGGTCAGGTTGTCCGTTGTCCCAGCAGCAACAGGAAGATGCTGAAAGCACCTCCTCTCCTATTTGCCACATAGACTCACAAAGACCCTCGACCCTATGCTCACCTCAGCTCTGGGCACTCCTGGCTTCCTGAAAAACCCAGCAAGGACAGGTTTTTCATGGCTGATTCCTCATCAAATCTCCCTGGGTCAAACCTGTGAAAGACAAAATACAGTAAGGCTTCCCGTGCAGGCACAGCATCCTTTCCCCATTAAACATGCACACACACAAGTGAGAAACTGTCAACAAAATATAAACTCTCACTAATTTGCTCTCTCTAAATCATGCTGCAGAATTCCACACAAATATATGAGGCAATTGTGCATCCACTCCATCAATGTTCCCAGCTGGTCAGCTGTGTCCCATCTTGGTCATAATGCTGATAAACTGAGTTAGTGTGAGACAGGGCTGCAACTAATATGCATTATCCCTCAGCAGTGGGTATTTAGCTTGAGTACACAGCTGAGCTGATGCTGCTACCTGCCCTCTCCTCCCCTCCAGGGCCCATGCAATCTCATTTGCCTTCCTCCTTCTCCGAGTCCCTTCCCTCTTCACTTCCAAAAATACTTCCTTTTTCTCCTTGCCCCTCACTCTTCTCTTCAAGCAGCTGTTGAGTATATGTGTATGTGCTGGGGGAGGGAAGCCAGTGACTCATTCAAGTGAGAAAAGTGGCTTCCAGCTTTAGGATGGTAGAAGCTGTGAGAAAACTTATCCGGGGCTGGCATAAGTTAAAACAAGAGAGACTAACAAAATATAATTCAATTTAAATATTAAAAAAAACACCTCCAAACAGAAAACTTGATGGATGGAAGACTTCTGCTAAACTTTTCTGTTTAATTCTTCAAGCCTTCATTTCCCTGCCTAAACATCCATGCTCTGCTTCTAACAAGGTGAAAGGGCATGTGGATGCTGACCATCAGGAAAAGCAGCATCAAACTTACATTCCTCCTGAACTGAAGTGGCAAATTACAGGTCTTGTAATAGAAGAGAAAATGTATCTGCCTAGCAAACAGCCATGCACAGGGTGTTTGTACAGTAGGTAGGTGAAACCATCACACAGAGCTGATCTCCTGTTTCTGTCACAGAAATACACATTTACCTCAGGCTCAGCCCCAGTTTTCCGGGAATAAACACAGAATGTTTATAGCAGTCCTCACTGTCCTTCCCAGGAGGCCTCAGCAAACCTAAACATAGTCAGTCCTCTCCTAGCAGACAATGCTTGCCAAGGTGCTCCTATATGGTGCATCAATGCCTGAGCCTTTTCCAAGAGGTAAACTCACAGGAGAGGACAAGTGCTACTCTAAAGACTGTATTCTTTCTCCTAAATCTCAGCTGTCTGTTCTCTCTGTCTAGAATAACTGACCCATGTTTTTTCCCAGCCCAAGTGAAGTAAGTCAGCTACATGTTAATATTTGCCACCTGGAGGCCACAGGAAGCTACAGCAAGTTTTTTCTTTAACCTCTGAAACACTGGCCTGGATCCAGTTGTTTTCACAGACAGAAATAATGAGGCGGCATTTCCCCTTGCCCCTGAAAAAACAAAACTTTCAGACTCACATTTCCTCTCTTGTATCACTGTTTCATGATGACAAGCAGTGATTCCAAAGCCATTCAAGTCACTGTTTCACAGCAAACCTTACACAGAGTTTACCAGCATTTTCCAGGGAAGCTCTGTGTGCGTGCACAAAAGAGGTTTTTATTAAACTCTAACGCATACACACACGCACATGTAGGCTGGAGCATGGGAGGATCATGACTTTAATTGCCCCAAAAGCATATCCCTGGAGACAAACAAACCAAGACCTTCATAAATTTGTTTTCTTACAGACTTCCTTTCATCTCCAAAATCTGCTTAAGGCAGGCACTGCAGCCCAAAAGGCTGTGCTTTAAGATCTAATTTAAAAAAGGAAAGGAATTAGTTGCAGTAAGTCGATTCTACATACTTGTATGGTGATGGCCAAGATGAACTATCCTGCAGCATCACACCAAGAGCATAAAGCACAAGTGTCTGCAAAGAAAATTATGACATGTATGTCAAGGAAAAAGAAAGGCACAATTAAAGACACCTCTGGACAGCTCTGCTGGATAATGATTATTTTGTAGACTACTCATGTTTAGGTGGATTAAAAAGACAATTATGCTATATCCATCTACAGATTTCCATAATCCATGCATAGATGTTAGGATCTTAACTTCTAAGAAGCATGCTGCGACTGTCAGTGGTTACAGAGGGTCTTACCCTATTTCTCTACTCTTGCTGGCATGTATGTATGGGCTGCATTATTCTCTGCAATGGAAGGTGATGGGTGATATGATCAGGCTTGAAACAATGCTCCTTTATGCACAACTGAGCCCATACCCCCTTCAAAAGATTACTCATCCTTGGTGAACCCAGAACTCGAAGCAAATGTGCTCAGCAAGAGAACATGAATTTCCAGACCCTCTCCTGCAGAGGAACTGCAGGCAAACTTTGAGCTCAACTGTACTTTCAGGTGACAGAACAGCTGCTCAGGTTGAACAGCATCAGAAGAAATGGTCTTCCTGCCTCACCCCTCACCAGGAAAGGAGGAAACAGCAAATTCCTCTAAAGGAAAGGAGAGTGGCCTAGTGCTTCCAGCACTGCCCTACCTCTTTGGGGATGGTATGCTGGTCCACTCTACCCTCCAGCTCCTGCAGCTGTGCAGCAATGGGAGTCAGCTTTGCTGTGCGCACTGTCTCACACAGGACCTGCCGACAGTATCTGCAACCAGTGACACTTGGTTAGTTTAACACTCCCAGGGAGAAGCCTGTCCATATCCTTGTGGCAGCAAGGAGAGCTGAGTTGCCTGCTGTATTTAGAGGCACTTCATTTTTTTTTTCTGGCAAGGAGTCCCAGCTTTGCAAGAAGCACTAAATCTCATTAACAGCTTTATGGAAGGTTATAGAAATCTCTCAGATTTTAAACCAAACTAAAACTGCTGAAAAGCATAAACACATCAGCTATTTTCCTGGATCTCTCACCCATACAAGAAGCAGCAAGAAACCCACACACTCAACACTCCCTTTCTGAAACCCTAACACTAGTCCAAATACAAAATGCACCCAGTTAAACCAACAGATGTGCAGAAAAGAAAGGCACAATGTTGACCAGTCATCATCTTGTGGCCATCTGAAAAGAAGACTGGTCCATGCTTTCTCTCTAACCATGTCTAACATGAATCCAACCATGAAAATGACTGATTACTTCTACCTTTGGAAAACTAGGACAGAAACCAAACAAAACAGTAGGCAAACGAATTTTGCCCTAGCAGCCAGAGCACCGATTCTGTGCTTCCCTCTGCTAATGAACCTAAAGGGTGTCCTACAGACACCCTGAAGTGAGCACCTTTGTTCCTGTCTGGAGCCCTACAGCAGATTCTCTCTGTGTTGCAAGTCATCCTGTGGTTTGATCTTCCAGAAAAAAAAAAGGGAGTAGCTTTTGGATGCCTTCTCCTGGCCCAGTGTAAGCTAGGCATAAGGTTCCATGTGAAACCCCTGTCCCCACCACATGACAGTTCCTCTGTAGTTCCCTCTATAGGACCCACCTGAGCTGCTCAATTTTCTCAAGTGTAATTGGTCCCTTCCCCAGAACGTGGTCCATCTCCTTGTAGAGATTCTGCTGGATATCTTCTGAGGTTGTCAGGAAATAGACTGCCCAGGTACACACTGGGGAAGAAATCAAGACAAGACTGGACCCAGAAAATTCAATCTTTTACAAACTGCATTCAGTCTTCGTACTTCCTGTATTTTCAATGTTACTTTTTGACCTAAAATAGGGTGGCCTCTACTCACAGCAGGCTGTGCCAATTCTGTATTCAGTGGTAGGAACAGAGACTGAACTCCTGTGTCGCAAGAGACCCTGCAAGCTATAATTCTCTTTCTGATGCTATGAGGAACTTAGGGAGGTGTGCACGAGACCATGTCATTCATCCTCATAGCTCTGGCGAAGGGACCATACAGAGCAAAAAGGCCTGGGCAATCAGAGCAACCACGCAAATGAAAGGCTTGTTTGTCCAAGGCATCAGAAAATTCCCTTTGTTGGGGGGCTTCCCCAGCACAGCTCAGGCAAGTGCTCCAGCCAGCCAGTGCTTGGGCGGGCTCCTGACAAGGAACTCTGCAGCAGGTTGGCCAACATTTGTCTCCACTACATCTATTTCACAAGGTACTCAAGATATCTTCCAGAGCAGAGTGCAAAAGAAACCCTGCATAAGAAATAAGTGTGTGGGATGTAAAGCTACAAGGAAATGTTTCTAACACTCAAAAATGTCTACTGGTGAGAACTATCTGGAATCCATGTGGATTCAAGCCCCTTAAAATTATAGTCTTCCTGGAGTACTTGTAGAGGATATTCCCTGGGGAAGAGTATTATCACAGTTACCTAATTTATTTACCACATTGTTTAACACCTAGATGCACTTTGGAGGTTCTTTTGGAGTCCCAGCCCCAGTGGCTGAGTTACAGGGCCAAATAACCACCCCCCTACAAGATATTTTACACAACTTCAGTTTGCATTTTTATTTGTATTTTTTCCATAATCTTTGCACAAATCCCAAAGTAGTCCTTTGAAAGTCCTCCACACATAGAATACACCTATCCTCCAGAAATTCAAAGTGGCCAGGCAGATTCCAACACTCTAATTTCCTTCCCATGCACCAGAACCTATTTTACAATATGATCTTTGTGGGTTATATATTTTGGTGCTTTTTCATCAAATTTAGCATCAGTTGTCTGGGGCTAAAAGTGAAAGCAGAAAGCAATGGGAAGAAATTCTAAGGTTCACCAAAAGATTGGGAAGGTCTCAAACACAGCTTAGTTTCAATTCAGTAGCTGTGAGGCTGTGTCAAGAGTCTTGATGCAAAAATGAGCTTCTTTTGTATGGTTGTAGCTCAGGAGAAAGAGAATGATGAATACAATTTTTTAGTAGCCTAGGATAGGCTAATAAATGTCATCACACAGAGTTTTAGGCAGCTGAGTGTAAGGATGGGAAGTTACCTGCAATCTGTACTTACAATTAGCAGTGATTATGCATCCTGCCAAGGAGAAAATCATTGTATCTTCCAGAATCTAGGAAATAAAATCTACTTCAGAGAATGAAGTTTGTAAGACTGTAAAGATAAAAGTGGTACATTCTCCACGCGAGCACATGAAATTCCTTTAGTGCACAGAGCAGTACATAAATCTAGAAGACATGAACTGAACTCTGTATAGAACTTCCACAGGAATTGCAAAAGACATGCTTAATATTGACACAGTTCTGGGTTTTAAAAATAGCTATGAAGCAGTGGCAAGGAAAGCTACCAAGGTCTAATGCAATTAAACGTCGTAGGAGTAGAAAAAGAACTAGAAACTCTGCTTTAGTAAAGAATCCAAGCTACGATGCAAAAACTTGTATTAATCAAAGGCTACAATATAGTGAGTTGCCCATTACTGTGTAAGGACATAGCAGCTGCACAGACCTGCTGGTCATTCAGGTTCCCTTGCAGCAAGGTGTCTATAAAGACATGCCTGTTGAATGATCTGCCTCGGTGCTCCTTTGTAACCTTCCTTAAGATGGATTCCATCTCCGCTAGAGCTTTGGAAGAAAAAAGTAATGTTTATTTTAAAATCTGGTCATCCTGGTGCTGCAGAGAAGAAAATCCATCTCCCCAAGCAGATTTTCAGGCCAGCTGTCCCTGCTGGGCTCAGTTACAGAAGCAGCCTGTTATTGTCCATTTGGAAGGCAGCATTTCCAGCTTAGTTGAAAATGTAGGAGTCAAATAACACAAGTTGCCCCTAAAAAGCCATCCTTAAGGGTATAACCAAGATGTGTACTCTGTGAGCTGAAATCACATAAAGGGAAGTCAAATAACAGTGTTGAACCATCAGAGAGCATGTTTAATCAGCCCCCATGAAAACATGGATGAGCCACATAACAATGGTTACGTGCCCTGGAGGGCTGGAATTCCTACAGTACCACAGCACCATGGTGGTCTGTGCTGAAGAGTCTAAATAGATAGAGAGAGGAAGGTGGGGAAAATGTGGGAGGGTTTTGGCACAGAATCCACACATCTGAAGATGGCTGACTGCCTGCCTCCTAGTGACTGTTGTGAGAACCAAGGGTAGTTAGGGACCTAGATGCCACTGGCTGCCTGATTTAAATGACCTACTGAAGACTATCCAAGAAACATGGAGCAGAATTTAGACTTGAAACTCCAATTAACAAGGCCCAATTCAGCCCTTTTAGAACTACCCTTCTTTCATCCTCTCTGCATAGGAAGGCCAGCAACACATTATCTGGAGTATGTGAAATTGTGTCCTAAGGCATCATCACACTACAACTCAGGAACAGAGTGACCATGGCAGGAACCCATTTCAATGGGGCAGTAGTTGTCCTCAGGTTCTGAAACTCACAGAACCAGCAGTATAAAGAAGGAAACACTGGATTTGGAGGATCTACATGCAAATCCTTAGTTCCAGATACAAGTGACCACTGTTTAACATCTTACTAACCAATACTGAAAGGGTTTAATTATTAAGAACGAAAAAGAAAGGACAACCAAAAAATAAAAAAACTTACTTTAAAATATACGAAAAACAAAAGTACTGCCATAACAGACCTGAAAGGTATCATCAGAGGCTATCACATGGAAGGTATCCACCAAAGCAGCACCTCTGTACTTGCGCCCGCCCACCCGTGAGTGACTGCCTGGCAGTGCATTGCCCAGAAGGTGCAACATATGGATGCCCATATGGGCCAAATCAAGTGGCTCCATCTGTCTCTACCTAGCACAGTTGCTTGGCTCCAAGAGAGATCAAATGTGGACAGTAGGGAACAGAACAGGAAGGGAGCAAGCAGACCCTGATACTTCACCTCTATCACCCTCCAGGCTGGACAGACCCTAGAACTAAGCCTGGAACTGGAGTTCTAGTCCTACACACCTCTCAAGTAACGGCAGGCTTGTCACTCAACTCCAAAACAATGATCTTACATGAGGGTAAGTACAACACATCTGGTAGCTTATGGAATGATGGCCAAGTGAAAAAAAGTTAAGAGAGCTCAGCAAATTAAGTGCTTCCATATACCAGCTAACTCCTGAGTATTAATCAGAGTGGGAGAAAAACTGATTTCAGGAGGAACCTACCATCTTCGTAGTGCTTCTTCCTAGTCATGTTTTTGTCAAGAGACCCATCCAAGAAACCTTTCCCAACCTCTGACCAGATCTGCAAGAAGGACAGAGAGAACAGTACCATCACTCACCATAGGCTGAGACTGCCGGGACTATTTTATTCTTCTCTAATCAGGAAAATGAAAGACCCCTCCAAAAAATTAAGTCTTCCTGGAATTATGGAACTGGTCTCCTCTTTGGGACACCACATCCCACTTCACATAACGTCTTTTATAGCTGAAATTAAGCTGAAATGAAACAACTGTAATTACAACTGTAAGGGGAAAAATCATGGGAATCTTACACAGGAGATGGAACTGTTTCTTTCCTGCCCTATTACCAGCAGATTTAACATCCCCACATGCGGATACAGTTTGAGATCATCTCAGACTTCCCTTTTTCCACAATGTCACAGAGCCTTCAGAAAATCTTCAAAAAGAAGTTCCATTGGCACTCCCAACAGAGTTTAACTGACTTAGATACCAAAAACATCCCAGCTGCCATTGGATCTGGGTTCCTGATACCTGTGAATCCTTTAGAAACATTTCAGACTAATGACAGCAGGATCAACAGTAGGATCTTTCTAACAGTTTCAGCTTGGGACAGTTGAGTCAGAGTCCTCAAGCTCTTACCTTAAAGTCTCAGCAGTAGCTTGTACTAAACTGTATACAGACACAAACTCTGTGCTCTTAGTTTGGAAAAATATGGTAGGAGCTTTCCTGGCCCTTTGTGACACTTACTGCATCATGGTGCCTGCGGAATCGGATGACTTCCCGGTCATCTTCAAAGCTGCTGCCCATAGCTGTCTGTGTGACAGACTTCATGGCAAAGCCCAGCATGTGCTGGCAGAGTGGCACATGTTGTGCCTCAGGGAGGGAGAGCCATTTGGCTAGCAGCTCTTCTGACAGCTTGAGAGAGAATGAACCATTAGTTAGAAATAATATCAACAGTCTATTTACCAAACACCCCTGGAGACATTCCCACTCTGTCTCTAAGGCAGACCACACTTTCATGGCTATGGCATGAAGCTACACACTCTTTCCAGGGTTTCTTTCCATTGTTAACTTAAACAGTAACATTTCTGCCTCTTTCAAGGTTTTTTCCCAACAAGGCAGCCCTATCCTACTCTCTTGTTCCCTCTGTCACAAAAGAAACCTTAAACCCTTTAATCCTAATAGCTCCAGACTGGGAAAACAGACCATGTTCTGGCTGCTGGACTAAATCAACAGAACTGTTCTTCACCTGTTTGTGGCCTCAAAAGCTGGTTCCTTCCTCCTCCCTCCTGCCCTGGGAAATATATCTAGAATCCAGGTGCTCCAGTACCTTTAACTGCATCTGATATCTTGGCATAAAAAGTAACTAAGCTCAGTCCTTCCCCCTAGCCCACTGGAGCTAAGGGAAACCAAATATTCACACCATGCTTGAAAGGGCAGAGGTTGTTCACTGTCTCGGATGCTTATAGTTCCAGCACTTATTGGAATGCAGATCCTTTATCCTGGTTATCATCCTCACTAACCTTTCCCCTGTGAGCCATATGGGGCTTCTCTTCTGTACAAAGGCAGTTACACACCTTCTGGATGAGAGCAAAGTTACTTTGCAGGGACTCGGTCACACCATTTTCATACAGCTTTCTCCTCATGTGGGTCTCTCCCGTATCCCCATTCAGGCTGGACTGGTACCTCAGGAGGGACTTCAGCATTGTCTCAAAGGGATCCACTGAAAGCAAATCGAGGAAACACCATTGAAAAGTCACACTACACAGGGCTGATGAAAACAGCAACCTCTTTAATGGAGTGCTGCTATTTCTGGGTAGTGAGCAAGGCACGGCTCCTTCCCCTAGGAACAGTCTCTTTGAGGTGTCAAGCTTCTCTTGCTCAGCGTGGGCTGGGACCTCAGCTGTGATCAGCTGCCCCAGCAGAGCCTGTCTACTGACTCTGCCAAGTAACTCTTTAGTAACAATGCCTTCACAGCTTGTTCCCAGTTTGCCAGTTTCCAGTTGAGTATGAGTATGGCATGGTCTTCCCCTTCTCCTCCAGCATGACCTCCAGCCCCTCTACCACATTCTCCCTTCACATACAGTGTGCCCTCCTGCCCTGATCAAGGCCATGCACTGAGGACATCTCAGCTCACATGAGAGACAGCCAGAGGCTCTGCACTCCTCCCCATGCTTCACAGCCCCAGCAAACCTTATTTAATACTCTTCCTGCATGATTTCTCTTGCATGCACTGAGTTCCCTGCTGATGATCTCTTCCCAAACTTGCACCTACCTCTCTGTCAGAGCTGCCCCCAGCAGATAAGCTCTGAAGCTCTTACAGAAAACAGTACCCCACTAAGCTATAGAATACTTTCTGTTGCTAATCGTCTTCTTTCCATCTTTCTTCCACACAGACACTTGCAACAGTGTACAAACTAGACAAAAACATAACTTCCACATCCATGACTCACTTCAGTTATATTTTTAACTCTGAATTTCACCACCAGGGACCTCTGCTTAATATATTTGCAAAAGTATATTAGATGTCAATGCAAAATGGTGCAATAAAGCATGGTAATTGTTTTTCCACTTCTGCAAACCTTTCAATGGGTCTTGCAGAACTGGCAGAATCTTTAAGGAACTATTTGGAAGCAGCAATCAGGGTTTTCAAGAGGGATATTGTCACTGTTTATCACAGTCTGTTTCTTCTCCCAGATGGAGAGTGAAACCTCTGAGGCATCAGAAAACATCGAGGCTGGGCTAGACACATATGACTCTACCAGCTGTGGATGTATCCAGGATTCCCTGCAGAGATCAGGGCCTCATTATGCCACCAGACAAACATACAGGAAGAGACAATTCCCATCTGCAGAGGACTTACTACCTAATTACATAAAAGATGCTAACAAGGCCACAGGCACGAATATGGTAATCTTTGCTAAATGTTTTTCTCTCACATCTTTTCCCTTCCAATGTTTTTAAGCTCTTCATCTCACCCTCTTTCCCACTTTGAATGACAAGGAGTATGAGCCTGTGTCTTCTGGCACAGCAGATGGTACCTGTGGCTCTCCACGTGGAGCAGGCTGTTATATGACTCTCACTGCTGCTGACAATTCCTCCCCCAAGGTACTTTGCCATGGAGTGGCTGCTGCTATTCATGCCACAATTCTCTGCTGACTGGCCCTGGCAGAGCTTGGCACAATACTGGGGAGCCAGAAAGACACATGGCAGGTGGTAAAACCCACACAGCAAATCCGGCAAGCAGAGGCATCTAGACAGGCTGGAGGATGCTCAGCACCAACACCTGCCGGATCTGCAACATTTTCCTGGTGTATATGAAAGAAAACTGGTGGATCAGCCAGGGCCTCTGTTTTTTTCTCCCCTTGTCCCTAGTCCAAACTGGCAGTCCTACACCACTGACACACTCACTGCTGTGCTCTCAGGCTGCAGTGCCCAGGGCTGAGGGCTGGCTCCGCACTATTTGGGAAAAGGCTGTGGGAGCCCAGTGACTCCACAAGGCACAAACTGCCTCCACAGAGAGCTCTGTTCTGCCAGCACTTTTTACAGATTTCTTCCTTTGTCCTTATCTTGAAAATATCTCCAGAGTTACATTTTCAGTCCTCTTAGTGAAACATACAAAAATTTTGACTGTTCCATTCATTTACAAGGAAATCTCCCTCATCCCAAGAACCTCAGAGTGCTGTCCTGGACACCACTGCAAATAACTACAGAGAAAATATCTAACTGGATAGTTGAGCCAGATGCCAAGCAGAACTGAACATCAGAGATGGAAAGGACCTTTGAAGCTGCACAGTACAAATGCTTCCAGGACAGCAGTGAAGCTGTCCTGCCCATACAGGTCAGGATGCATAGCTCCATTTCCAGCATTCAGTGTGCCTCAGATTCATTGTCCCAACCAAAAACGCAACATCAATTCATAGGAGTTTTCTAAGTGGGTCTCTGAACTCACTGCTCCTGGCAATCCTGCATTAATCCACCCTCTTCACACCCATACCCACTGCAGGCCTGGAATGCTTCCCCAGAGCCACTCAAGGGAATCACCACTACCAGCAGCAAATTTTTACTTCCTTTGAATTCTCCTTGTAAATTAATCTCAACCAAGTTTTAAGAGGCCATGAAAACATACCAATTTCAAACACTGTTTTAAGCATAAGGAAAAAGTCTCCTGGCATTGGAAACATTAATAACTATGAATGCAGTTAGTCCAACTTCAAGGCTCTGATGTGAGATGTGCTATCTGCACCTCTCTCTCTCTCCAAGATATTTGGCGGTACCTCTGACACACAGGAGATGAGAGGAACCTTTCCATGATACTTGGAGCCAAACCCTACACCTCAACCTTGGAAATCAACAGACAGGCACCTCTGAAAAGCAGCTCTGGCCTCAGGCACCCCAGCAGACTGAGGAAAAGTCACATGGCAAGGTTGTTCAAGTGGGGCTGAAGAGTCAGGAACTGGATATAATGCAGTCCACTGAGGGCTGTCTCCTGTCCCACAGCGCTGTGTGCACAGAAGAGATACAGGCAAGACCACATCTCCAACAAAAACTTCAAGCTGCCCAGAGACAGTCCATGGCTGAGAGATACCACAATCCCTATTCCCACTCCCCAAGAAATTGTACAGGAAGGGTTTTGCTACAACTACTCAGATACAATTTTTTTATACCTCAGTGGTTCAGGAAATAAAACCAGTAAAATTCCTCACCTCTAATAAAGTTTGAGCACTTCTGACAAGCACCCATGCTAAAAGGGAAGTACTGATACAATTAATATCACTGCTTTTTCAGGTCCGAGAGCATGAGAACCCTCCTTCTCAAGCCTGCTACTGCTGTCTTTACGAGGATCCCCACACACACCCTTCCTCCTCCTGGGCTGAACACACCTTCCCTCGCTTCTCCTGCATGACAGACTTCCCACTTCTCTCAGCGTTCAGAGAGCACTGGTAGCCTTTATTTGCACTTGCTTTATTCAACATCATGCTGGAGTACAGAGGTCACAGCCACACACAAGATTCCAGGTCTGGCTCATGTTCCTCTTATGCAACAGTCTAGATGTTTTCCTCGCTTTACAGAAAATACATGACTCAAGGTACCCTTTTCTTTTTCTTCTGTGGCCATGTTATCCTGCAGGCAATTCGTGCATCCTGCTTTTTCTCCTCCCCTTCCTGTTCCTGCTACCCCACTCCTCAGGGATATCCATCTCACTCTGCTTCCCTGTGTTGACAGAGGGTTCCAGCACGATGTCATCAGGGCAGAATGCTAAGTGAGAGTACTTTGCCTCCCCAACACAGCATTTCACTTTTCCAAGACAATCCACCCTTGCTTCCTCTTTCATTCCTCTTAAGCAATATGATGACCCAGACAGTGTTCAAGCAAATTCTGAACTGAAATCCTGACAGAAACACAGTTCTATCACTTTCCTTGCCTAGAATTCTAATTATCAAAGCACAACATGCATCTTATTCATCCTCACACCATGCTTTAAAAATTATGTTTAGCTCCGGGCACAGCAGGAAGCTGGGCTAGTCTGTAGCTGCCTGGGTCACTTAATTTCCTTCATGTAAGTCCACGTGTTGTATTTATCTGTCTCTGGTATTCAAATACTCCCCAATTCAGAACACTTCTGAGAACTTCCCTGCTCAGGGGCCTGTCACTACTTATCTGAGCTTTGATAAAGTGACTGTCTGCTCAATTTCCCCCCAAACATGCACTTGAGAACATCTAGATCTTTTAGGGTGATTTCCACCTTCTGGAGTGTCATCGCTATCCACTGTGTCTTGCTGATCCTTGTTAACTCCCACTCCTTTCCCAGACTGTCACCACATATTTTTTGAGTCTGTCATGCAACTGTACATGAAGCTTACCCATCACAACCTCAGCTTAAAATTACCTGAGATATCTGCCTGTGCCTATAGCCAGCCTACAGGATCAGGTCAGAGGTGTGCACCCAGAACCTCATTCAACCTTGTAAGATAAAAACCAGGAAAGCAAGAGATTAAACTCCAACTTCAACTGAGGTAACTTATTGACTGTGATCACACAGCAAACACCCACTTAAGAGGCTTACACCATGAATTAAAATATCCTCCCAGAACTAAGATGATCAACTCAGCTACCAGCACCACCAACCACTCACAGGACTGAAAGTTCATTAAAGGTTTGCAACACAAAATTCTACACACCAGAGAAAAATGAAAGAACTTCTTCAAACAATAGTTTAAGAAACCTCCATGCTGAACCACACAAGGCAGTTATCACAAACTAACATAGCTGTTTTCAGATTTAGTTTGGCAAAGTTTCCCCTCTCAAACTGTATTTCAAACTGTCTTTAAAATGTATGCCAAGTGTCTAGCGGATCTTCACCTTGCTCTATCAGCTGACTAATGAGTGTGGTGCTTTCCATAAACATTTGCCTGGTAAAAGACACAAGTGCACTGATTTCTTGGTGGTTATTGGACAGCAGCAACTCTTGGTCACCAATATTCAAGTCCTGTAAGCAGGAGCAAAGCCATATCTGAACCACCATGTCAACTGCTAACAAAGTCTCATTTTCCTTCAACTTAGAATGAAACCCCAACTTCCTTTGACACAGGATGCCCAGCAAGACCAGAACAAATGGGCTAAAAGTCAACGTAAAGGACACTTACACAACCGGTTGGGGTTAATATGTTGTTTCAGGAGATCAATGGAGCCGAGGCTGACAACAAGACGCCTTCCAAACCAGAAAGAGACCAGTGGGCCATATTTCTCATGAAGGCTCACCAGAAATTCATGTAAACTGCTGCTGGCAATGATATCTGGCAGGTTGCCATCCCTGAGGAACACAGAGGGTATCTGGTTATGAACTGCATCCTCTGCCAATGCTGAACTCAGTCAGTGAGGAGATGGAAATGACTTACTTCTCATCAGTTGGAGCCAGCCCAGGGATGCCTGATGCTTGCCTAGATGCCTAGAGGAAAAGGAAATGCATCAGTCTAGGGGAACTTAGGATTTTATACAAGGCCTACAGCTTTTCAGCAGGAGAGATGGATTTTCCACACCAACACTGCTGCACTACTTGCAAACACTAAACAAAAGCTGGACATGCCACCTCTGCAAGCTCCAAACCTGCTAAGCCGATAAACTGCAAGTGTGTGCCCGGTCCCACGGGCTAAACCAGGATTATTCATCTGGTTAGATGAAAGATGTCTGCGTAAAGACTTAAGGGGCCAGGTTTGCGATGTGGGATCCTGCACACACACTTTGCCCCGGGGACCTGCAAAACTGCGGGGCGAGCAGACAACGCCTCTGGCGAGAGGGATTCGCTCCCGGAGCACGCGGGGCAGGGGGATGGATGCCCCGGGACCGCCCTGCACGGCACGGAGCGCTCCCGAGGGCCGCTGCCACCGCCCCGCCCGGGGCACGGGGTCGGAGGCACGGATGGGGGCACGGGGTGCGGGATAGGGGATACGGGACAGGGGCAGGGGCACCGCGCGCCGGGCCGGCGCTGCCTGGGCCTCGCGCTGCCCGCCCCGGGCCGGGCCATGGCCGCCGGCAGCGTTACCGGGTACAGGTAGAGCACGGCGCCCAGCAGCAGCAGCAGGAACGTCACGGCGAAGATGGCGAAGTCCAGCATGGCCGAGCCGGGGCGGTGGGAGCGGCTCCGCCCCACCCCGGGGCCGCCGGCGGGGCAGGAAGGGGCGGGCCGGGCCGGGCCGGGCCGGGCTGTGGCGGCGGGGCGGCCTCCGCTGCTACGGCCAGTCGAGGGAGCA
>VWZG01009763.1:7300-63253 GCA_013396735.1 Grallaria varia | reverse complement strand
CTGCACGGCGGGGGGTACCTGGGCCACTGCCAGCAGCACATCCAGAGCTTCCTCGGGCGGTAAGCACCGCTCAGCGCCGCGGCAGCCCCCGGCCCCGGCGCGCCCTCACTGCCCTCTTTCCTCGCAGGAAGGTGAAGCGGGTGCTGTTCATCCCCTACGCCCTGCACGACCGCGATGCCTACGCGCGGACCGCCAGGGAGAAGTTCGAGAGCCTGGGTAAGGGCGGGCCGGGGCTGTGCCGCGGGCAGGGACGGGCTGCGCTGCGGCCAGCCCTGGGACCGAGCAGGAGCCGGCTCCAGAGTTCTGCCCAGAAGTAGATGCTGTAGAGGCCCCCAGAAGAAATCCTGCTGCAAACACTTCTACCCACTTCAGGGAGGAAGATTTTATTGCTAAATACTAAGTTTAATCACAGAAGGGAACATTTCTTCCCATATATGCTCAAGCCGTGCAACCACTGGTGTAAAGCAAAGACCATTCCTATAAAGAACTTCAACCAGCCAGATAGTTCCATGATGAACAGCGACAGAGGTTTGCTTGGAGCAAACACCTTTGCAGAACAGCCTACAGCAGCACCTCCACCTAATACCTATCACTGTGGAGGATAACTTTGGACCTGTTACTGTAGTAATAATCAGTACTCACTTCCCTCGCAGCACACTTTGCTCCTTGACTTGCAGAAAGATTGCTGCTATCAAATGTCCATGCTCTCCTGCCACTTCCTGTAGTCAGTGAACCCCAGCAAGGCAAATCTGTGAAAGCCAGACATATTAACAGGAACAAGACTCAGATATTTACACAAGGGATGACAGACCAGTGATGGCACATCCTGTCAGACTTCACAGCCGAGTTCAAGACTAAGAGCTTTTGCCTTATTTTGTAGTTACCTGGCAATGCTCAGTAGGATACTGTGCCTCAGTCGGCACCTGCTGGTTGAAATGCTGTGCTCTTAGACACTGAGCACATATATCCACAAAACAACCATTTCCTTTGGTACAGTTGGATGCAGAAGCCTTGCACTAATATAGGAGATACACTCTGTTTTATGTTGTAGAGTTCTCTGAAATTTCCCTGGTTGTCTGGTAAAAAAATTGGCTCAGGGTGAGGGGCGGAGGGTGGGCAGGGAGAGACAGAACACACCACATTCTTCCTCCAGACTGAAGTGGCAAAGGTAAATACTTTTTTATTTAAGGTTATGGGCTAGACAGCATTCACGAATCGTGTGATCCAGTGGAAGCTGTAAGGAAATCTGAAGCAATATTTATTGGTAAGTTTTACTTCTTGCTTCCCATTGATGGTTTATACAGGGCACTTGATTAGTCCTGCTCAAACTTGGCACCATAGACCAACAATTAAAAAGTTGTGCCTAGAAATTATTAGAAACTACAGAAAACAGAACTTTGATTGGGAGGCTGAAGACCCTAAATTTAGTCATGGGCAGGAAAGTAGGAGAAATTTATTAATGGATCTTCAGTAAGTTTCAAATAATTAATTTGAACAGTCCTTTAGTGTAAAGGCATGATCATCACAGCTTGATCACTTTATCAAGCCCAAGAAGATCTAGTGCAGATACCATGCTCCTGGGTATTAGAACAGATTCCACTGTCAAACAGCCTTACCAGGACTCGGGGCATGAGCTCACAGCCTGCCCAATGACCATTCTTCTGAAGCTTCTGGTTTTAGTGCTGCTCAAAGCAGGATAGAACTGTGAATAGAGCATAGAACTCAGTGAGCCTGCCAAATTTGTCTAGGCTTCCATTAAAACTGGTGGTGAAAACATGTGAAATAAGCTGGACTTTCTTTCTGCAGGAGGTGGGAACACATTCCGTCTCCTGAAAGCGCTTTATGACAACTGTCTGATACACGAGATCAGGAAAAGAGTTCTTGAGGTAAAGCAACAGGACTCTGGCCAAGTCTGAATGGCAGGATCTCATGCATAAGCTTTTTTATAGACAAATCCAAGTTGATTCCATATCTTTGTTTCTAATGCACTTCAAATGCTGAGCCAGCTCAGGCAGCCTGGTGAACTGAAGACTCTGGCCACATAAAGTTGTCATTAAGTCATTGAAAAGACTAAGGTCAGCAGGCTGTCTTTCTAGAGCAGTCTCCTAGATGTGGGAGTGCAAGACCTTGAGATGTACAATGCTGTGTAGAACCTTAGAAGTCCCTCAACTGAACATATCAATGAAGAGCAGTGCAGGATTTAGTCTATGCCCAGAAACCCTGTTTTTCAGCTTGAGATGTCCACTTTGTGTCTTTTTGACAGATACAGATGTGTTCATGTTGCAGATTGTCCGCTAATAAACTGGTGATAAAGTTGGATCCATACATACCTTTTAGACAGTGTTCTGTTGATGTTGAAGGTTACATCATTACTTTGTGTATCTCCTGGGAACTGAGAGGCGTGAGTGCCTTTGAGCCTCCTGGCCAGCAGCCCTATTCTGGATGATGAATCTCTAAGGCACAGCAAAGATACACCATCTCTGGAGGCGAACAGAAGCAAGGTGTTCTCCTAACAGTGTGGAACTGCAAATGACTGTAGGCAGATTTATGTAAGCCCAGTAAGGCCAACTGCCAAGAAGAAAGGTTAGCTAGGCTTGTCTTGGTATATAGAAATTTAATGCCTGTTGTGGGCAGAAAATCCAGAAAATGTTCAAATACCATTGAAGTCTGGACAATTATTTGGTTATATTAGCACCAATTCTCTCAAGAGAGCTTATTGATACAAATTTTTGTTACCTGTAAACTTGCATACCTGTGTGGCATTCTTCCATGTACAGTGTAGTACTCAGTACTAACACCTCAACAATGCTAGCACTGGTAAGCCGATGCTGTGGTAACATTATGTTAGCTTCAGATGGTCTACTTCTTCAGAAACTAGTTAAAAGCTAGTTCAGGTAATTCCTGTGATGTCAGTGTAGACAAGTCTCTCTTGATACCAAAGTCCAATATATTCCCTGACAACCTCTCAGTTTCTCTCTTGTGATGGGGTCACAGAGTTGTGAGTAGGGGACATGCAGCAGCTAATTCTCTAACACAGACAACCTACTGTCCACCTCAGAACCTGAATTCTTGTCCTTCTGCTTCTCACCTGTAAAGTTAGCAGTGAGACGAGCTAGAAGGACTAAGTCTGATCTGACTGATGAGTCTCTGGGATTGATAGAAGATGCTATAAAACACAGTTCCTAGTTGTGATACTGCACACTGATCATTGCTTTTGTCTTTCAGGATGGGATTCCTTACATGGGCTCCAGCGCAGGAACTAACGTGGCTACCATCAGCATCAATACCACCAATGACATGCCAATTGTTTATCCACCTTCCCTGCAGGCCCTTGGTTTAGTTCCTTTTAACATTAACCCCCACTACCTGGACCCAGATGTTAAAAGCACTCACATGGGTGTAAGTAAAGCGTGCCAGAGCTAACACAGTAACCAGGGTGCGGGGGTGTAACCACAGTGTGCATTTGGGAAGCCTTAAAGAGCTACAGAACGTCAAACAGCTGCTCCCTAGAGAAACTGGAAATGCCAGTGAGGCAGGAACACTTGACTTCCTTTGAAAACTTTTCTTTGCGTGGGAAGAGGAGTTGGCAACAGTATTACTGAGGTGAAAAAAATGTTTTTCACAAACAGAAGCTTTGCTATGACTGAAATACTGGTGCTTGATACCTGGCATGGAATTGTGAAATTAAAAAAAAAAAAACACAACAAAAAAGCCACCCTGAAATGTTAACATGCAATGCACTGTGATTCTGGAAAGTTCTGCTTTGCCTGCTGCTTGAGAAGACCAACTTAAATATAGATTAAGAGGTTTAAATATCTAAGGGTCTGAAGAAAACATCAGAACAGGAAGATTGTGAGACTGCATGCAGTCTGTTGTGTAAGAAATACCTAGGCACTGGTGTCCTTGCAGGAAGCACACCTGTAATGCCAATAGTGAGCAAGCACATGCAGTAGTGGAGCTGAAGGAAAAACACTTAAGCCATCAAGCACAGAGACAGACATCCCCACTGTATGGGGGAGCTGCTTCTTGAATAGGATGTAAGCAACTTGCTCAGGGAACAGTTTTTGTGGTTTATCTTTTAATAACCCAAATACTTTCCTCCTTGTAATTAAAATTTCATGGTTAAAGGAAGTATTAAGAATTAGGAAACAATGTAGAGATGGTGGATATGGGTATGCTTCTAAAATTTAGATGAAGTTGTAGGTATCAATTTAATCAGCTTGTCACTAGATAAGCAGGCAGTCTTTTCCCTATAAATAACTTTTGCTGTTTCCCTGAGAGGAGGCTGGAAGCTCTGTGCTGTACCAAGTCCCTGCTGTGTTCCTGTGTTTCCTTACCCATAAATCCTTCTGGTTTGATTTCTTTAACTACTGTTGCTCAGTTCGGCAGCAAACTTTGGGAAACATGGTAGAAAGAAAATTCTTCAGTATAATACCTACTTGAAGACAAACAAGCAAATATTTAATCACTGGAAATCCAGGGTTCACTACCCTCTTTGATGAAGGTGGCACCTCAGGCATTTGCTTCCACTGCTGTCCTCAGTGCACAGCATAGTAAAAAAACAACCAAACAAACAAAAATATGAATTCAGTGGAAATAAGTTTGAAGGCTTTTCTGTGTTGAGATTATGTGAGTTCTGTTTGATCAACCTGCCACTAGTGATGAAGGGTAAAATACACACCTGTTAGAGTCAATCCTGCCACTCCATTCTGCTTGAGGGTGAGTGCCTGCTTTGTTTACTGTTACGAAATTGCTTGGTGTCATGCTGCTTGGATAGCTCCAAGTCCTCCCTGATGGCCTGGAAGTTAATCTAGACTTGTTATTGCAGGAGACAAGAGAGGAAAGAATCCGCCAATATCATGAAGAACCAAACACCCCTCCAGTTCTGGTGCGTAGAGGTTCTCAATCAGGAAGCTCGTGGCTGTAGCATGATAAACATTTTAAACGCATTCATGCCAGGTTTCAGTGTGGGTTCCTCTGCCTGACAAGTCTTACAGATCTGTGGCATGGAAGACTAATTATATTCTTGCTAAGAGCTTCAACATTGGATTTTGCTTGCTTGCAGAAAATGGGTTAGAGCAAATGAAATACAAACTGCATGTTATGCTCCTAAACACTATTTCAGGTAGCTCTGATCTTCCCAGTCGCTGGCCACCAGTCACACGTTGTACACTGTGGGTGGTGTGCATGCAGATGGTACCTTCATCTTTCTGCAGATATTCTTAACTGTAATCTCTAATAACTGTTTCTGATTTTGCACATTCAGTAGTATATACGTAATTTCATTATGTCTGTTTAGGGAAGTGGGACCTCTGTGTTTCCTATCCTTGTGCTTGATCTTGGACTAAAAAGTTTGTGCTCTAAAAGAAACCAACTGGCTGTGGCTTGGCCCAAACTGGATCTAAGAATGATGGGGTAGTCAAAGTAACTGTGGGAAAAAACACACTTTCCTCTTCTTCTTAATGATTTCTCCTTTAAAAGTGAAAACTGAAATAAACAAGAAAATCAGCTCCTAAAACAAATAACTCACCTAACTTTTATGTCTGCTTTTTTCTTAGGTAAGCAGGAAAGTCTAGTCTGTAGTCATGGTGAGAGGCACTAAGACTGGTCTGCTTGTGACAAACATTCTACCCTCTCAAATAGCTTGAAAATCATGTTAAATGTTTCCACCTACACTAGGGCTTGCGGGAAGGTGCGATGCTGCTGGTGGAGGGAGACAAAGCCACGCTGCAAGGGGTGACAGGAGCACGTCTGTTTTTGAGGTAAATGCTTCGTTTGAATTAGCCTCCTTCAGACAGAAAGGAAGAGAAGCTTCTGTTACACTCCTGGCACATGCTGCTTGTCCCCCACATCACAAGTTACTTAATCCATTGGTTCCAGCTTTCTTTGGGGAAAACACGAGTAGTTTTATGCTCCAAAGGAGCAGACAGTATTACAGCACTCTAGCTGATGTCTGACTTAACCCAGTAAGTGCTATGGCATTACATCCATGATGCTTATGATTCCAAATTCTAGTTACCCTTCACAGAAAGAGCCCCAGTAGTCAGTTGTTACGGAAAGCCAGGGGAATGCCAGTTTGGTCCTAATGCATGGAACTCCAGAACAAGGAAACCCGTGTCTTTAATTACATGAACATTACTAGTGTTCAAATCTAATACACGTATGCCATGATGCAGGCAAGAAAGGCAGTCAAAATTCTGCTTGTTAAGAAAAAGGGTGCCTTGTTCTATCCCTAGTAACAGATGGAAGCACAGTAGTCCCAGCTCCTGTTGAAGCTCACAGCATGGTTTGTCTTGTTTACAGGGGTAAGAAACCAACTGAACACGAGCCTGGAACAGATTTCAGTTTCCTCCTGATTGACAGTAATCCCCTGAATCTGTAGCCTTCTGTATTCTGCAGCAAAAGTTACTATATGGGGAAGACAACATGGAAGAAGAAAAGAGATGCTTCTAAGTCCCAGGCTGGGTGGGGAACCTTAGCTTTATAAATAAATATGTATTAGTGGACTTTTTCCCTCACCTTAATTCACGTCTCGGACATCTCCTTCCCAGCAAAAAGACATTTTTTATTGCAATACTTATGTAATTATAGCTATTGAAAGTCTGAAAGGGTCTGTACATTCACATATCCACTTTGATTCTCTCCCCACCAAAAAAAAATTCACTTTAACACAATTAAGACAGGACACCAAATCAGCTGTTACTGCTGCAGAGCTTTACCTTCTAAATGAAAGAGTTGTTCATTCAGTGTACTCCCACACTTTGTTTCATTTTTGTGCTATTAATAAAGGGAGAAGTTATGCATTCAATTACCTTTATTTGCTTCAGACTCATGTTAAATATATACAATGCTAATTATGTACAAAAGTGTGCATGTTAAAAATTGTCAGGTTACAAACTTGCAAATCCTAGAAAAGTGCAAAATTGTAAAACATCTTCCACCATGCTGTACAGGAAAAAAATCCATCATTAGCCAATATACACACTCTTAAAACACACTGATCAAAACAAAGTAAGACATACAGTATACGCTTAAAGCACCCAGAGGGAAAAAGATATTGCACAGAAGACTGACAGCAAGTTCATTACAGTGCCTGAAGGCTCATTTTTGAAAGTAGCTATTTCCAACACTCCTCAGACCTAACATTTAACTCTTTAGAAAGGCATTTTTGGCATTTAAAAATCCATTTGTAATCACATAATTGCACATCCTGTACGAATTATCAGAACATATGGTTAGCTGTTGCTGTAAGGCCTTTGCTTCCACTCCCTCATTAGCTTTATTAAAAATTCATCAGGCAAACTGAGTAGCATCATGGTTTCCATCAAAACACTGACCAAAGGGAGGCAAGTCTTACACGTAGCATTTCTCTAACCTTATATTAAGCTGCTCCTGCATAGTCAAGGCTTGAATCAGAATATGTGTTCCCTTGAACTCTTTTTTCCCCTCATGGCTTTCCTAAGCAACAGCTTATAGCTGTGTATGACTAAAGTAGTACTGTCAGGTACAAGACTTCAGTTTATTTTAAAAAGTTACTTCAAGGCAAAAAATATGGCTCCCTTGAGAGGAAAATACTGACCAGATAGGAAGCTAAATAAACAAGTGGTCTCTTAAGTTCAGTTAGATCTATGACATATATGGCTGGAAGTTTTATATTCCAATCTCAAAACATCTTAGCAGCTTTAAACCATAATCTACACTGATAATTATTCTTCTGGGACAGAAGACGTGTTAGGAAATTGTGACTGTGCTGAGTATAATCACAGACCTAAGCTCTAGAAATACCTGCCAAATTTCCCAACTCCACGGGACAAAACTAGGAATAACACACAACTTTTCAACAGAATTCCTTCAGAAGTGAAACACCTATTTTGTCTTGGCCATTTAGGTAAATGGTAACTAAAAGAAAGACACACCAGTCTTATTCCAGAGATGCACAGCAAAAAGGTGAACTAAAACCAAACAAAGGGGACCTTGGACTAAACACCGCAAGCAGTTCCTCACATAGGGGGTGTTCAAGACTGCAGTAAGGCCAGTGGCACTTGACTGAAACTGCAGAGCATGTTATGGTGCCACTCAGAGGCATTTCTACATTCAGGCATCTGATGACTATAATAGTGAAGAAGGGGACAATACCATTTTATCATTTTTTAATTTTTTTTTTTTTAAATTGCAGTATCTTTGTAGAAAACCCTTGCTTCCTTCAAAAGTATGTGTGAACAAGGGCAATCAGTAATAACAAGATTGGCTCCTTGGGATGGAGGGAAAGACATCTTCCAAACACTTCAGTTGACTTGACTCCAGTGCTGGCATACAATGAACCCACATGCATATGATTCCACAAAATCTTACTCTCCCCCAAAAGGAGACTAACAAATATCATGTTTACAACTGAAACCGACATAGCTTTTAAGTAAAAAAAAGCATTAAAAGACCTAGAAAGCACTGAAGCACATACTTGAATTTCCTTCCAATTAAATATAACCCTATGTAGTGCTTTCATATATCAGTATTTATTAGATCAGGCCTTAGGTTCACATTAGGATATGCATTTGATTCTCTGAAAGGAAAAAAGGAAAATATTCACAGCACCTAGGCTCAGCATCTAACCTAGTCAGCAAGGTGTCTTTGGCAGTGGAAGGCAGGAATGCTTTCAGGTGACAGTGCAGAGCATGTGGCTGCACAGACTCCCAATATAGGAGCAGAAGGACATCTACAGCCCTTCTCTCTCTAAAGCTCCCTACCAATCCATAATCTACACATAGATACACATTTTTTGCTAAATACATGTACACAGTAAAAGCTTTGTGCAGTATTTGGTTCCTCATATTTTCTAATGATTTTGTTAATTAAGATTGGGAAAGACTTGCAGAGGAAACAGAGGAGGGAGAGATGATTTAGGGAAGTGAGGTATACAGCTCCCATTGACTAAGGCAAGAGTTAAAAGACCTACATAATATTGTGCATTACAGATAAAAATAAATTTATAATTCCTGCATGACTATCTTAAAGCAGACTGATGTTACCAGTCCCATATAGAATTTTTCCAGTGCAGAAACTTAGTTCTTAGCATTCATTTAAAAGACAAAGAAATACAACCTTCAAGAGGATCCTTACAGAATAGCCAATCGACTAGGCTATTTAAAGCCTGTGAAGACTTTGATCAATCTGTTTTGAGATGATATTCATGATCCAAGGTATACCAGAGGGGGGGAAAAACTTGTTTATATCAGTGTTGCAGATGAGCAAAATAATTGTAATATGGGTATGGGGTTTTTTGGAGTGAAAAGCTGTGGGTGTTTTGTTTGTTTTGTTGGCTTTGTTCTGTGGTTTGGGTTTTTTTGGGTTTTTTTGTGGTTTTGTTGTTGTTGTTGTTGTTGTTGTTGTTGTTTTTCATTTTATTTGTTTCCTTTGATATCAAACAGGCTTCCTAAAACCTAATTTCCACAGTGTGGTCTCAATCAGGAGAAATACAGTTAGTTTAAGATTGGAACTGTTATTCTGTGCTGGTAAGGTACATGGATGATAGGAGATGTGGTTTCTAGATATTCTCTGAGCAAGTAATAGCTACCAAGTATATTGATATAGAAAAACTTGCTTAAGTCAAATGCTAACTTGAAGAGCAAGCCTTTCACTTTCTGTATGCTTGTATAGTACAAAACCAGCAAAGACTAGATGGAACTCTTCACTGTAGATAAAAAGACAACTAAAAATACTATCAAGAATTAGAAATAAATTGATAAAGAGAAATTTAGCAAACATTTTATTTGAAATAAAGGAGATGGTTTCTAAATATCCTTTGGTATCCAAGCTCAAAACTGTGCTACAGACAAGTTACTCAATACTGATAACTACTTGATCTCATTTATGTACAGGTTTGAAAAGTGTGTCAGATGTCAGTTTCTTTTAGATATATATATTTACACTCCTACTTACTCATCTTCATAGGTAAGCACATCTTAAACTTTGATAAATAATTACAGTTGTTCCAAAAATTAAAAATACGAAGATACGACCAAGAAGATGGCGACAAATATAGTGCTATGAAACAAATGTCACTAAAAACTTGCTCATTCTAAATTCTTAATTGGAATTCTCTCATCTCACAGCTTTACCTTTTACATCTAAATAAATCTCTGTTCAAAACCAAAGAAGAATCTTATTTCACCAACACTACCTGAAAAACAAAATGGGATCCTAAGCTTTATTGACTTGAAAAAAATCAAAGTAGTATGAGAGCCAGTTCACTAATTCACAGCGTACTGCATAACAGACTGCAACTCAACCAACCTGAACGACTGACCTGAAAAATTATTTTCCATCTTAAAAAAATTATTTTCTACTTTCTCTACAAGTAAGTTAAAACCAAAAGAAACAACATACCAACTAATGCTCACACTGACAACTTTAATCTTTTATTTAAAGGTGGTTTTAGATAAAATGCAGACCTTCAATCATATGGAGGTCTATCCAGAAGGCCTCTGCAAAGGACGCCCAGTGTGTGATGTGTATACCCCCATCCTCACGGGCCAGATACAAGACCAAAAGGCAGCAGATGTTGCCATCTTTCCTGGAGCAAAAGGAGCTCAAATGTCAAAGGTCTTCATCATAAGCTATTTCCTCCCCGGTTATTGCAACATTATCTTTTACTTAAACTGACACACTCTTCAGTATTCTTTGATACTAAACTACTAAAAATGTTAAATCAACTGTTGTATAAACATACCTGACCCACAGTAGGACGTCTTCAAATCCTTATGCAAACCCGTCTGTGCAAGTGCCAAAAGGAAAACTATGCTCTTACCAAACACTAGGAAAGATACATCTCCTCCAGTTTCCCACTTTATTCTGCTAGCCCAAAACATCATGATTTCCTGCCCCCTTCTCCTGCAAATAAAACTCTTAGCCTCATATACACATTTAAACACAACATATACGCATACTTATAAAAACCATCATCTCAATGCCCCAACTGAGTTTTTTCAATTTTCTATAACACAGAAAAATCTCACATTCTGAGCTGAAATTCTTCTAAACTACTCTGCAAAGAGCTCCCCTGAAATCCCTTCTTCATGAAATTATAATGGACAAACATACTTCACATTCTCATGTACAAACTTAATACTTCCAGAGTATCCTTAGTATTCTTATTGGACAGGTAATTGATTAAAAATAGTATTTTTCATTTCTCTATAGCTTATTTGAAAATATGGGATATGGTTTTTAGTTCATTTTTTTACATACACAGAGTATGAAAAAACCCTACATCATTCTACTGTTGGAAATTTAATCCTCTCTTGGTAGGTGACTCAGGAAAATAATTCTTACTTCCTCCTAACTTTCCAAATGATCCAGTCTGTCACAATGATTAGTCAGAATATTGCAACTAAGCATAGACCCTCTTACTCACTAGTCTGATTTATTATTTCATTTACAAAAGTTAAGAAAAAGCAATGCAAATTTCTTGACACAGTACACTAACCAGTCATTAAGAGGGATTGTTTGTTTCCAGTAAAGAAGTTGAGGAGGAGAAATCAGTTTTAATGAGATTACCAAAAATTGTAAAGATTATCCTTTAGCAGGGTAAGGAGGTATTACTATTTCTATGAAGTTAATAAATATTGTGCTTAAAGTTAATGAAATGAGATTATACATTATGCAGGTCCTCAGGTAGTTCAACAACTCCCCAGCCAGAGGGAATATCTGATAACATTTATAAGAGATACAACACACATCCATTTCAATAAATAAATAAAAATAACAAGAAAAGTGATGGTAGAGGGAAGAAAGGGGTAGCCAAAAAGAAACACACTAGCTAAGAATCATTTACAGTCCGGCCTTGTATCTCTACTCCCCTTAACCCACGGTATTCTCTCCTTTTAACAGACACACATACAGGAATATACATATATATACACATACACACATATATACACATACACACATACCTTCACACGTTGATCCAAAATTTGTGCTTTCCCCTCAGCATCAGGCTTTTCTAATAGTATGGGGTTTATCATTTAAAACAGTAAAACTGTGAAAATGTCAGATTGATAGGAAAACGCACACCCTTCTATCATCATGTATTGGTAAACCAGGAAAAAAAAAATAAAAAAAATCAGTGATGCCTTCTCCAAAACACAGAACGCAATTGGATACAGCACATGTAAGGTCCTGGCATTTTCTTTTACCAGGTCTTAAATGCATCTTCAAAATGGATACATCATCTGTTTTTCTCTGCTTGTTTTTAGAGAAAAAAAAAAAGAAAGAAAAAAAAAGGCTAACAACTGGTTTGGTGAAGACCAAGCCAAGAAACAAACAGGTGCTATTTTTAATTAAATTATGCTGCAATGTTGCATAATGATTCTGCAGTGGAAATTTATCTTTTGTTTGCAGGAGTTGCCTTACTAATTAAGCAGATTGATCTTTGACCAATATAAGGACAATGATTCTTCCTCTGTATTTCTACAATATATTAAATATATCATAGGATTTCTTGGTGTGTGTCTTAGTCTACTTAACAATATAAATAATTTTTAGCAGCAACTATTTCCTACATCCTTCAGCTCCTTCACCACCTTCAACTCCCTTGAAGTTATTAATGTCTGTACTTTAAACAATTTCTGATAATCAAGTAGTGCAACAGAGATGTTCCTTGCAGAACAGCCCAAAACTGGAACTACACAAAAGAAAAAAGCAACAGCCATTTAAACGAACAAATTGCAATAATTGTTCATTGGGCTAAAACCATATTGAGAAGGTCATAACTATCAGCTATTCCAATTCTGAATCCAACATTGCAACTGCCAGAATTTTAATTTACTGGGGAATAACAGTGCTGTCAAAGCAAAGCCAAGTATTTTCTTCGTGATCAAGGAGCATCTAGCCCTACTCAGCTTTAAATCAAATGCTACTCATCTTACATTCAATTAGTAAGCTTGGGTTTGGAGACCTGTGGGGTTTTTATTCTTGGTTGTTTTTTTTCCTCCCAAAACAGTTTAGCAGCTGTTGAGAGAGGGATTCTGCTGTGACCAAGTCAACACAGTTAAGGAAAAATATGCAAGCAAGCTAACTTGCATGAGTACATATGCTCATTACGATACCTCTACCATAGGTTCTTCAGCAACAGACTTAAGAATTAACCCTCTGATTACATATTTATACATTTAAAGTGACAAAAAGATTAAACATGTTTCTGGAATCCGTGAAAGAAGGTAGAAGCAGCAATCACTTGGAATCTTGAGTGTTATATTCAGTCTCTCCTGATGAAATCTGGCTGAGCCGTTTGCTTGATCCCCATAGCTTTCGGGAAAGCTGACCTGAGCGCATCTGTTTAAAAGTAATTCAGAGAAACAAAAGGAGGGGGAAGGGATAAGGTGGATAAATTAAAAAGGAATTCAGACACTGATTTTGGTGAAATGCAGACACTACAAGGTACTGCATAAACAAAACTGTACCAACAAAAATTACTCGAAAACAAACCAAAAGTAACACTAAGGGATGATACTTGGGACTGACAAAAAACAACACACAAAACACTAACCACAGTCTTCTCCAAGTCTGAACAGCTAAAGCGCTATTGCCAAGTAATGCGCACTTACATGCTTAACCTATTTCAAATGGCTTAGAAACAACGTTTACATTGTTAGTTTGATAGGAAGGGAAGAAAAGAAGTGAATGTCAAGCAAAAATGAACTAAATGAGAAGAAAGGACATTTTATTTTAGAGATTTCAAACAGAAATTCCTAGAAGGGAAAATAAAAGAGAACCAAGATGCAGGACAGTGATGGCAGAAGGAAGGAAAAAGAGAAAAGTTATATCCTGGTATTAAATCTATAGGCTTCAAAAGATCCAGGGTGAAGTGTTTGGAATAGAATTCAGAAGAAAGTTTAAACCAGAGTACTCTGTAAGTTAAGACAGATAACAAGCAACCAGAGGCCACATTGAATGCGGCACCTGGTAGGTCTGCAATCTGACAACAATTTATAAGAAACTATCTTCATTTACTCCTGAAGTACAAGGTTGATGATTGGCCAGTAGTGATCAGCCTGGCAGCTGATTAGGTTATGAAACTCCTTGCAGTTCAATTAACAAGATGCATGCCTTAAAAACACAAGTTCGAGAACAGTTTCCCGCAGTTCTACTACAGATTTAACAACTTTAAGAACTGTATCATTACAGCAGCAGTGTTCTAGAAAAGGCACAGTGCTGACCAGGATTAACACTAACAGGTGATAATTGCTCCGATTTCTGCAACAGCCAAAATAGCTAGTTAATTGTCAAAAAACTAAAAACATTTACTATACTTCATACTAGATACTATCAATGTAGAAACACTAAAGGCCAATCTTAATACCAGCAGCATTTCCCTTCATGCTCATTAAAGGAGGTCAGTCCTAAGGATCCAATCCCCTGTCCTAAGGATCAGTATCACTTCTGAAAGCCAGAACGACAACACTGTCTTCTGTATACAGGTAAAATTCTAGTAATTAATTCTTTCCAAACTAAAAATATACCATTTAACAAATAAACACCCCACATATACATACTTTTCAAATATACTGATTGATGCCACTATAGAAAACTAGAAAATCTGGGATATAATATTGTACCTTATATCTTTGTGTTTAAAAAAACAAAAAGAATCTATTTACATGGGTATTAAGCTTGAAGATTATCTGAATTACAAACAGAAAATTCTGAAAAAAAGAGTTACTGGAAAGGAATCCAGTCTTTGAAACAACACTTTCTGCATAGTTAGAAAAATATATGTGATTAAGAACTGAAAATAAGAAAACAAAAAGCCTGCAGTCTAAAGATACGCACAAATTTCAGCCTATAAAAGATCTTTTCTAAGGAATAGGAAGCTTAGAAATGAGAATGACTTTAAAACTGCTGTTACAAACATATGTTTAACCACATCATAATCAGCTCTTTGTCAATTCTACAATAGAATAAAAGCTGTTAAACTGGAAATCAGTGGAAACCACTCCTCCACATCTGCTGCAAGCAAACCAGACTACCATTGTGTGAAGCCTAATTCCAATATTAAACTACATATCTCCTAGCTAACACATTTTAAAATATTGACAAATAAGTTCTCTGTTTTCACAATTAAAAGATAAAATTAAATTAAGACACAATTTTCTGGCATGTACTAAATATCATGCAAAAGTGATAACCACATTTTCAAATAAATACATTGCAGCACAACAGAGATCAAGTTATAAAGAGAAGCAGGTTTAAGCTAACTCAACTACTTTGAAAGTCATGACAAGAAGTACTTAAATCAAAATCTGTGTTTTGCACAAGAAAAATTGGGCATATCTATTTAACAGATGGATGCTCTGTATATGATATTGCATATGCAGTACCAACAAGTTTATATTCACCAGATGGAGCACTGAGTATACTGAGAACCTATAGAAGTGATTCTCTGTGCATTGCAATTAGAGACTTTTAACAGAAAGAAGTCATATTTTTCTCTCCAACGTCAGTCAGTGCATATTAAAAGGTATCTGACAGGAACCACAAAAAATAAAGTAGCTTGCTCTCTTTCACTTCCAATTTTCTTCTGGAAAATTATTTCATCAAGAAGCGGCTGCCAACACTATCCCGTTCAGAAAAGGTTAGCTATTATGACTTTGCTTATTCAGATGTGAGTGATAAAGTCTGGAAGTTAGTCCAGCTGAGCTTCCCATGTGCAATCCCTATATACCTCTGATTCTTAATGAGAACTTTCTGGGGAGCAGTCTCAGTTATTTGTCTTTCCCACTGAAAACTGAAACTTGCTCTTAAATTTACCCTGCCATAGAGGAGACCTCTTGCTCAACTGGAAAGCAGAAATAAATGAACTTCCCACTGTTCGGTAGAAAAAGTTCTTGATGGTGGGTTTTACCTCTGCTGGCTTGCCAACACCAACGATAATCAACTTGCCGTCCTCTAGGCCAACAAGGATGTGGCTGTACTCTTTGGTGACAGAAATGCAATGAATTGGCAGTCGCATGGCTAAGGGGGAGATGCTCAGACTCAGGCTGAAATGAACAAAGAAAACACACAGAGAAAGTACATCACATATTTGTTTGCACATACTGCAAAGAATCACCCTGCAGTTGAAATTGCTGTCCATGGGACACAATACAAAACACAGTTTCCCAAGGATGCAGTTTGCAATTTCAGTTACTGTAAACTCCTAGGGAACAATCTAATCATATACCAGAATACAGCTTCAATAACAGGAAAAGGGATGGAGGGCTAAGTCAGTAAGCTCAGATATTTTCACTGAAGAACAGTGACAAAGATCACTCCTGTTCTGAGGAACACTGGAGCTTAGAACCCAGTGCAGAACTACTGAAGGTTTGATCCTTCAGTGCCTGAGCTCCCTGTGACTAATCAGGGACAATCACAGTTTGCAAATGTCAGACAGCTCCTCCTGAATTCTGTCAGTTCTAGGTGTCTAATTGGGATAAATCTCCGGGAAGAAAGGTCTGTTACAACCCCTTATTTTATTTTTGTCCCTAGGTTAGTTCCCACCATAAAGGCTTTTTCAGGAACACAGGTGATAGCACCAAACAAAGTCCAGATTACACAGCCATTTCTCAATAAGCCTTTATACTTGTACCTCAGTAATAAACTACTGATGGTGGTACATTACCTGTAGAGATCCCGTATGGAAAGAAAACCCTGTAAGCTGCCCATCACGATATACTCGCCAGTCACACACATATCTGACACTTCCTCCTTCAGAGTCTCAGAACCCAGATATTTCCCGTTGACAGAATAGAGATGTAATGCATTCTTATCCTGAGTAGATCAAAAATAAGTATGTCTCAGAGGACTGACAGGATAGAGAGTGTGGTATTGTATCTTTAGCTCACTAACAGGAGCAAACGTGGGCGATAACCCACAGATAATAAGGCTGACAATAGTTTCCTTGTTGAAGGAAACAAGAGTAGCGATCCTACACTCAATGCGTACTGATGCAAGGTCCTGTACAGAAATTTTTGAAGTTACCTCTTGACATAAGATTGTAACATCTGACCTATCCATTTAAACAATTCCAAATTTCCTGTAAACATCCATGGATTAAATAGACAAGTCCTATCATGTAAGGATTTTTGTTAAGGAACAAGAAAGGAAGATAACACTCATCTTCAGCCTTGCTACCACCACCCTCCTCCCTTCCTTCCCCTCTCAAAATGACAAGAAGGAAACAAGTGTATTTCCACAAAGCTGGATCTAAAAGCGTTTTCTGGACAAGGCAATGAATTCTTGATGGATTAGAAACTAAAGTAACAAAACTGTCTTAAGTTCTTCCAGCCTGACACTACCTTGGGTCTCTTCTCTCTCCACCTTCTCTGAAGTATCTATCTGTATGCCTACATCAAAAACTTTGTCTTCCAAGAAATTTCCCACACTCTAGAAATCACAACAGCTCTACCCTTGTTAAAGCGACTACACAGCTCCTCAACAGAGAGAATAAGCTACACTGTTAACCTTATAGCTATGTCTCCAAGCCAAAGCTAAGAACCAGTGTAGTCACAGAGCATCTTGCACCCAGAACTTACTGCTCCCCTAATAAGCCTGTTTCTGTGCACAGTGGAACTTGTTTCCCCTAGTTTTCCAGTTCAAAGCAGCTCTCCCTGGAAGACTTGTTAGATTACACTTGAGCATCTTCCTTGCATGTGTTTGGAGATTTTCAAGAAACTCACAGGAGCACAGTATGCCTGTGATTTATCTTTGAATCAAATTCCACTCAAATTGGTGATAAAAATTTAAAAAATATGGAAACAGACACCGTATGCCCAAAAGGCCTTTCCTTTAGGAAACAGATTAGGTATATTTACAATTAAAGTCTTCAGTGACAGAAACAGAGGTATTCCATGAACCTAAGTACCTTCAGAGTAGTCTTTCCTTCTACGCTGGTGTGGACAACTATATGGCCTTCCCAGGACACAGCCAGATTAGGAACCGTCAGCAGGAGAGAACTCTCACAAGGTGGTCGCAAAGTCCTCACGTACTGACCTTTCCGAACAGTGCGGACAATAACAGTGCCATCCTGCAGCAACCAAATTTAGGTAAACTGTTACTCAGCAGGTGAGGTACCACAACACTCAGAGTACTTACACAGAGAGAAAACAGGGATTATTTCTAAAGCACTTCAATGCTTAGCAGGAAGTGAGGACTCCTTAGCATTAGGGACTCTGCACAAAGAAGCCTTCCCCTCAACACCATGTACTACAGACATATGAAAAAAACAAATGCAAGCAGGGCAAGAGGGGAAGGATAGGCAGCAAATCAGTCATTTTGTAGGTCACATTTTGAGTAGGCATTATCTGCAGCACAAAGCCAGAATTCAGCAGCGTGCCAGTGTAGTACAGTAAGGCAGACCATTAGCTGACTGCATAGAACTTTCAGGGTTAACAGAGCAGGGAAGGAACTGTCCCAGAAATGTTGCTATGAGAAGCTTAAAATCGCCAAGGAAGTTGACACATGTTAAAGCTCATCTGTGCAGAATAACACCACACAATAGGTGAGGCCTATGCTGTGCACAGAAGTTTGAGACAGCCTGATGTAAGCAGGCAGCAAAGGAGGTGGCACATAGCTTCTTAATGCACAAGGCTGAAGAAAAATATTGTGAAATAATGACATTTTTTATATTATTCCTAATCAACTTCAAAAGTGCTTTATGGTTTGAGTAGAGAAGAGGCAAAAAAGGGCAAAGTAGGAAGATGCTTACCCTGGATCCTGACACTGCCATATCAAGTTCAGTGCTGATGCCAACACTTGACACTTCATCAGTATGCCCATAAAGGATCTGTAGTGGCTTAGGTGCCAGGCCTACAGGCACTCCTCCCTGAGAGTAATAAAAAGTGCAATGACACATTCTCTTGCAGCTGAAGGACAAACAAAAAATGAATTTCTGGTATCTTCAGTATCAGTTGCATGAGGTGTGTATTTGACACAGGCCAAAACCAAAGGCATAACTCACCCACTCCAATTTCAATTTATTGCCCTTTATGTCAGAAGTCCTATTTACTGAAATCAATATAATGAATGAACATGCAGTTACTATGTGGGTGTGAGAGACACAGTGTTACTCAGCTGATTCCTTTCTATCCCTTCAGGTGTCCAGGACTGCAAGGACCACAGTGAGCAGTCCTAATAGGAACTGTTCACCCACCCATCCACACACTTGTTCTTCACCTGCATATCTGGGCTTGTCCAGTTCTTACCGTTTACCCTGGAATCAAGCACTACCTTCACAGCTAAGCTTAAAGAAGCTGAAGGCTCTTTTACTTAAAAATAACAGCAACTCTCATTTTCTAAAGAAAAGTAAGGAAATGATCCTTCTCAGTGACTACCTGTAGTATGGTATGCAAAGGAAGTCTCACAATAATGCTCATTAAGAGTAGTATTTTCCCACAGAAGTGCAGGCTATCACAACTTTTCTTCCCGTAAGTGTACTGTCAGCACACACAAACATTCCCAAACCAGTTCTAAGGAAAGACCTGTACTTAGAGAGTGGGTACAGTAAATAGTTCTACAGAGAACTATTTGTTCTAATTTCTGCAATAAAAATTTGACTGCCAACCAAGCCCTGAAATCCTGAAGCATGCAGGAATACAGAACAAATGTCAAAATACAGAGCTGGGAAAGAAGGGGACAGTGCAGACAAGACAAGTAGAATGGAGCTGCCGGTAGGCAGTCCATTGTTGCCACTTGGTAAAGACCAAGATAAAACTCTCACAAGAAGAATTTGTAATACATAAAACGTAAGTCATATCTATTAAATAAAAAATACATTAAAATCTTAAGAAAAAGCAATTTTAAACAAAGATAATCTCCAGATGATGACTGGTTTAACTCACACTGAAAAGACAAACTAAAAAATTTACAACATTTAACCCCACTTGAGACAAAAACATACTGGTATGAGCACCAAGGTCTCACATCTTTTGACCATGCACAGCTACTACAAAGTACTTCTTGAGAGAATTATAAATACTCTCACCATAAAGACAACTTCCACAAAAAAACCCATGCAGTTATGCACCACTCTGTTGCTTTAATGTACTGACTTCAGTTCAGTGACAAGAACAAAGTGCCCTGACCAAAACCTACTGCCCAAAACGTGACAGCTCCCCCCCAGAAGTTAATCCTACTTGCGTATCTGGAATGCACCAACCAGAAATGAACATTTTAAATGCATAACAATGGAAATGGCTTCCCATTTTTACTGCAAGTATACGTGTGGATCACACAACCACCTTCACTGCATGAAAGCACGAGACCAATATGAAAGAATTCTCAAATGCCAGTGTAAACGCAGGTAATAGACTAGCTCCTATTGTAGTCATCAATACTCCCCACAGAGAAAAGGCAATGCTAAAATGCAACCACTGGAGTGAACAACTGCCAAGAAATGTAAAATTCCTATTTTCCTACCTTGAAAATAATCCATGAAATCTTTAAGAAAGCCTCTAAAATAGTGTACTTCAGCTATATAGTAACTAACGTGTATAGTATTTCAGAGTAGACAATGGGAGTAAAATACCTAAGCTAATCAATTTTAGTGGACTATCTTCCCTGCAAACCTGAAAGGAAAGCAATAAAACATCATAGCAAAACAGACAAGGACAAAAACACATTGAGAAACTGCTTCTCAGAATATGCCTAAATAACCTACCTGCTGAACTATTTGCCATATCATACAGGTAGTATCTCTGGAGCCTGAAATTAAATGAATTCCACAGTAGTCTATTGCCAAGCAGGTCACAATATCTAGATAAAGAAAAGAAAACAGAAAGTTATCATATCTAAGACTAATTTCCCACAGACTGAGGATGTAGATACAATTTGTCAACAAGGTATCCTGATTTGCAGTCAGTGTGAAATCCTCCACTAATGAGGGCTGATGAGACTGTATAAAACAATGAAGTCATCAAACAGCCAAGTGTACCAACCTGACTTATTCAGCTTTGCTACCTAAAAATAGCAGGGAATCCTTATTTTGAAACTACATTAAGCCACTGTTGCAGTGACTAAAACGCCATTCTCAAGTATTTACGTATGCACATGGTTCAAGCATTCTGCCACTCTCCCGCTGCTATTTCTTTAGAACTGCTGTGCTCATCTGCCCAAGCACACTGACTATAACTCGTTCCAAGACTGCCAAATAACAAGGCGCATGCATAAAACCTTTTAATTTCATAATACAGAGAGTCACTCACCCATGTGCCTGATGTGCTGGCCGATCAGCTTGCCCTTAGTAAGAGATGTCACTCTGATGCTGTTGTCCCAGTGCCCTCCACTGAAGAGCAGCTTTGCATCGTGGGACACTGCAAACAGCTTCGAGGTGATCTCCAGCCCTGGTGCAAAGGGACCACTCATGTTGCGCTGTGTTCTGTAGGCAAACAGGGGACAGTTAGGAATGACCTTAGTTCAAAACTACATGTATTTTTCACTTTCTCTATCCTTAAAAATCAATAAAAAATTGCATCTATAGAAGAGGCTACATCCATGGCCAGACTCTCACTGCATCAGCAGACTGGAAGCAAGATTTCACGTCAGATATTTTCAGTCTTTACGCAATTTGATAACTCATGTTGCAACTAAGTATTGTAACATTAAAGACAAAAAGGAATAGCCTAAAACCAAAATATCCGAAACCACCATATGTTCCTGCACTATAGTGTAAGAAAGTATGAAGACTGCTCATCTCAGATTCCAAAAAGATATTTTATGACTGATAATTAGAAAAAAAAGGAAGTAGCTCTAAGAACAGAGGCTTGAAATAACACATAACTCTTCACTAGAATGCTGTTACAGATTAGATATAGTATTACTGAACATCAGAAGATCCATTCTTAGGTGAAAACTCAGACAATGAAAACAGTATAATCCCCTGATTGTTGAACAATTCCCCTATTTCATTAGTTCACAGGCATTCATCTGCATCCCTTCTCATAATTTGCTTACTTGGGATTTGTCACTGTGGTATCTCTGATGAATGTAAAATAGTTGGAGATATTTTTATCATAAGGTAGCCAACCATGAGTTCCAATAACGCAGTTCAGGCTTGCTGTTACCTAAAAGAGTTTGATTTAAAAAAAAAAAAAAAAAAGTGAAACCCACAGGTATATCTTCTGCTTGCCTTGATGGTAATGGAGCTTGCGTAAAATCCAGCAGAGGCTTCTGGAAAATTTACCACAAAAGAAAACACACATGCAACTCTCCCCCAACAACCAAATAAATAAAAACTCCAGCTCAGAGGAGTTAATCCTCATGTGGTACATAGCACCAAATTAGAATAGTATATGTTCCAGATAGGTCAGAGAAATTGGGGTGGAGGGATGGGCAGGAGAGAAAAATGAAAAATATCAGCTGACCAACCTCTCTCAAACATTTAATTACAATTCAGTCATTTAGTTTAAGCTGCTGCTTCTTCTCTTCTTTGAATAGTAATCATTAATAGTTAACACATTAACACAGGAAGCTTTAAAAACATTGTACTACAGTTCCATTTCTGAGGAAGTAACAAAGGAATCTAAATATTTTATGTTATTTTCATTAGATATTTAATTTAAAATGCAAAAAGAATTTTAGACGTGTCCAAATTTCAAATAGCATGTGAGTACCACATTAAGCCAGGACAATAATTTTGACCTACAAAATAGGAATACTGGAAAAGAATATTCTCTTCTGCAAAACATACCATTATTGCACTGGGGCCAGTATCTAGACATATATACAGATGAAAACACTAAACCACTGTTCTCCTTTAATTACCTGGCCATCTGCCATAGCCCCAGAACTTGTATTAGTGCGAAAGTTAGTTTAAGGAACAGTGCAGGCCTTTGGACTGTGTATGCACCACATATGGTATAGTTTAATAGATGGGTTGGAAAGCAATGATAAACATAATGACACCATTAATAACTGAATCCTGTAATTTTAAATCTGGGCTTCACTGCACTAGGAAAACTGGTTGCTACATGGAAGTGAATCAAGTGGGCAACTTAAAATATGTCTTGCTGCAACTTACAGTCATATCTTATCAGCTCTTAAATGCCATTCAACAAATCAGCCTGGCTTCTCCTTCGGAAGATAAATACTTAACTCATAGCTGACATTTATTACAGGTTAAAGGAACACATCTGAACAGGAACAGTTAAGAAGTGTTTCTCTACAAGCAGTATGAAGAAAAACCCCACCCATTTGACTGTCTGCAGTATAAAAGCAGTATTGACACATGCAACTCACCAAGATCTCTGGGCTTCCCTGAGAAATAAAGGAACGCGACTGATTCCTTGGAACAACAGCTTTGACAATGGGCACACCATCACTGATTCCCTAAGAGAAAGGACATGGGTTTAATCTGATTATATCCAAGAGCTAAAGGACAAATCTAGAGCCTGTAAAGAGTAAGGTGCAAAGCCCGTGGGTCAGTGTCAGACCTGCACACTACTCTAAGGCACTGATACACACACATTCAGTTCGTGTTTTATCCCAAACATGTTTTATCCCAAATACTGCACATGAAACCCTGGTCCTGCCCCAAATCAGTGACTTTAGCTACCAAGTTCAGTGAGTCCTCAGACACAAAGAATGATGTCTTGAGCTTTCTTGGTGTGGTGAATAATTTAATATTCAAATATCACCCACACAAGCACCCAGCAGATAGACATTTGTGGGATTCAACCTCTATGAAGCTAACTAAAGAGACAGAGCTCATTTTATACACATTGCATTGTAAAATATTTTCTTTAAATAGGAAGCAAGTTTATTTTCATATAGGTTGGGACCTTTTGTTTGGAGTACATCAGAAGTTTCAGATTAGACTTTAAACCATTTCAAGTAACACATCTACCTCTATAAAGAACGACTTCAGCTCAGTGAGGTGTTGGAAGAGATTCAGAGTAGAGGTATCACTTTTAGTTAGTCTCTGCACTACCTCTTCTGCTGACAGCCTTTGTGGATGTGGCTCCTAGAAGGCAATATTTGAAGGAGAAACAAATTAGACTAATTTATCAATTTGTTCAATACACATGAGATACTCAGAATCTTAATGGGAAAATAGTCTTTTATGCATGTAATTTCCCTTCTTTAAGTAAATTAATTTATTTTGAAAATGGGTTCTTTACAAATGTTAACGCAGCAGAGACTTAACATGCCTAAAATTACAAACCTTTATCTTACAAAACATTATTTTTTCAGAAGTCCTTTGTAACTCAGTTGTATTTAACCACAAAGGTCTGGTTGAGAGGGAACAAAAAAACATTACCTTCAACAGCTGACAGGGAGTTTGCCCAAAATTGTTTATCATCCCTTCTAAAGCTTTCCTTTCTTTCTCATCTGTTAACGCATCCAGATCCACAGCCCCTGGGTCACAACCAAAATAATAGAGTAGAAAAACGTAAAAAGAACACAATCCAAACAATTTATTGAGAAACAATATGGTCAACTCATGTTGCAAAACTTCATTTACTTGCAGCCTTATCACCTTTTACCCCAGAAAAGCCCCCAAACAATGCCTCCATTTAAAACACAAGCTGAAAATGCCATACTCCATATAGAATTTTAAGTGTATCTGTAAGTACCAGAATTGCAGGCTTTTCTCTTGTTAAATTCATTTAACATACTTCACAGAAGCAAAAAAGAGCAGACAAGCCCACCCAAAATTCAGCTTTGAAATCAGCAGATTAACGTTTGCCTTCAATGTTAGGTCTTCTTAAGGAATTTGCCTTAACTCCTTAACCACAAGAAACCCCTTCCCGTAAATGCTTTAAGCAAGCAAATAAGAAAATAACAAAAAACCCTAACAACTTTTAGAGACAAAAGCCAAGCAACTGTAACAGATCTGTTAAAATAACTATACTGTTTATTTGATGGTAAATTACAAGTTATGCTGCCATATTTCATCTATAAATCGGTTGCCTTGCCATATGCTACTGTATGGCATGCTCACAAATGAAGTGCTTTCTAATACTGAAAACTCACAAGCCTGACGACAATGACAAGAGAGCACACTGCTTTGTACCTTCGTAAGTACAATAATAGAACACATTAAGCGCCTCCACTGCAGCTGGTCCCCTCTGCTTGTAGCCAAAAATCAAATCTATCCATTCATGAAGATGAGCAGAAACATACTCAGATTCCTAGAAGGAAAAAAAGCTCTTGTAAGAGTAAGAGAAGTACTGCTCCCATCTTAAAGTATTTCCTGTATTCTGTAGAGAAGATTTAATTACTAAACAAAGAGTATTCATATGTTAACCTGTTAGCTCCCTAATACCATATAGAGGAATCTTTGAATAGCAAGGGACACCTAATCACCTCTTTCTGCATTTTGTCTCCTAGTGCCTAAAATGCCCAAAAAGATCATATGCCCTTTTGAGCATTTTATTAAGATGCACAGTGCTTTTAACTGGATGCTGTAATGGTGCTTTTAATGTCGAAAACAACCACGAGTCTAGTTTGAATGTCACCCCAGTTATTTTACATTTCAGCCACAGGAACAATGAGCAGGTGTACTTTCTTTACTATTACATCACACAAAAAACATCATCTTACCAGAGCCTTTCTGTGTTTATAAATGAAGTCTTCTGGTGAGTGGGCCCATTTGGGCAGAACAACATCATTTACCACCTCTTTTGATATTTGAAGCTGGCCTAAGTTAAAACCTAGTGAACAATTCAGAGAATTTTAGAGTTACTACAAAATATTTCAGATTTATTGATTTCTCAATGAAGATTAAAAATTGTTCTTTTCTCAATGTGATGGAAGAATATCGAAAAATTCTTAATGCAAATCTCCAATAACCCTATCACTGACATGGGAGGTTAAGTTCCACTCTGAATGTTTCAAATTTTAAATGAAACAGAATAACAGTAATAAAAAGCATCTAAATGATTTTAAAGCTGAAGTCCCAACCATAAAAGTAGTATTAATATTTTACACACTCACCTGTAAACATACTTGCATTTGCTTTACCAGGATTTAAAGTCCAAAACATTTCCATGATTTTATTCGTAAGAAGGAAGTTACTTACACGTTTAAACTATTGTAAAATGAATACTTTCAAGAAGTCTTAAATCCCACCATCTATCACTGAAACAACTCTAAATAATCAAATGACTTGAAAGTGGGACTTGGGTGTTTCCAATTTTTCTAACTTAGAACTCTAGTAGATTGTATCTAACAGACTAAATTAGCAGCAGCACAAACACACGAATCCATTTTTAAATTGTGTAAAAGTAGAGAAACAAATTCTCTATATAATAAATGTGAATTAAAAAATGGCTAGGAGTCTCATGTCAGAATGCAGGATGCTGTCTTTTCAGTCAGCACCATGTATGACAAACCATTTTTTTTTCCCCTCCCCTTTTCTTCTGATGGGTACAGAAACCTTACGTGACTTTAGAATCAGATGACATAATATTGCACTGGAATATAACAGTAAGCAGCAGAAAACATACTCATTGCCTAGAACAAATAAAAGACCTCAGATGTTTTAAGATGTCCATACTGTATCACCCAATTAACCCAGTAAAAAGAATACTAATCAATCTCTGTTGATTTTTGCTAACTATTTATTCCGTATTACCTATTACTAACTTCTTCAAGCATCCAAATAAGCATGTATGATACCTTGCATTAGGTAAACATCACTATTTTTACCCATCCTTAAAACGCTAGTCTGAATTTTAAATATTTAGGCTACTACCTAACACAACTGGTATCTTCATTGAACAGTTTGAATCCAGAATGTTGATTAATGTCTACAATCACACTATGAAGTTTAAATAAAAAGTATTCCACAGCATTCACAAACGGTTGTAACAATTCTTTTCTGAATACAAGAACAGCTTTCTTTGAGAATATTCTGAGTAGTCAGTTTACCATTTTGATTCTCCAGGAACTCTGGAAAGTAGAAGAACTCTGGAATAAGTTCCTTGACATCATTGGGGTTGTCCATGAGCGCCTGCCAGGTAGCAGGAATAGAGTGGAACTGCCTGTCAGCACAGTCAAATCTGTGGACCAGAAAACTCAGGTTAGACTTAGGTCATTCCCTCAGTAAAATGAGAAGGAAGAAACACAAAGGTGTTGCTTTTTTGCTCACAGCATCCCTGCCACTCTGAAGCTGGATATGAAGTGTAGTGAAAGGTTCAACCCGAATGAGGTAATGCATGACACCAGCAGCATTCGAGTAGTGTGTCCCATAGTGAAATTTGTCAATCGTCCCAAGAGGATCCTCAAAATTCTCATATCTAAAAAAGAAACCTTTATAAATACAATTTCATATATTTCTAAATGATCACAGCAATCTATAACAGAAAAATACATTGGGTTCTATCAAACATGAGGATTCCAGTTCTTACGTAGATATCCCTAAACAAAAGACTGCTGAATGATAGAAATGTACACCAGATGAAGCCTTTGCATTCCTATTATATTCTTCTCTAGGCATCTGCTATCAGCTGTCAAAAACTAGACAAAGGGCGGACAGGATTGATTTAGCATGACTTTATATAACACACCAAAAAGCCCCACATCACTAAACCAAATATTTACTATTGAAGTTACTTGTGATTGTTTCCTGAAAGATTTTAGAAATGCATGTGTCACTGTGTCAGGATGCAGAAGAGATTTATTTAATACTCATGTCCATTTCCTTTTCTACTTGCAAATTCACTCTACTGTGCCACCACCTGGCTAGAATGTTCCTCAGCATCACAAGGATACTAAGAGAAATTACAGTTAAACATGCCAGAGAACCAATTTCATTACAGTCAGGAGAGAGCCTAATCACTCAAAGAAAATTCTCCATGTTCCAAGTTCTAAGCTCAGAAGACTTTGGAAGATACCTAACTGCAATCTGGTACAATAGCATGCTCAGTCCCCACCCTAGGAAGAAGGAAAGATCACTACACTGAGGTGTGGGTGTAAGTACATGTTATTCCTATGTATAGAGGACTTGCCAAAAGCCATTGAGATAGATTTTATTTCAAAGATGATAATCTATGCTTGACAAACAGCAGTTTTCAAGCTGCTGGGCTATTAAATTGTTCCCACAGCCTTTCAGTTTTTTTATCTCCACATCTGAGAAACAATTGAAAATTTATAAAAGTAAGTTTTGTACTTTCACTGCTATATAACTGAGTGCCATATAAGATAATTTGAATGCAGCAGGAACAACAAATCAATCACCTTTGCAAATGCATCTGTGATGTTACAAAACCAGCTTTAAAAATGTTACTGTGTGTTATTAGCCAGGAGGCTCAGACAAGACAGAGAAATACAACTGAGTCTTCAAATACGTACTTGTCTTTCACGGTCTTTGCATTCTTTTCATTTACCACACCTATGGGTTTGGACAGATCCCTAAAGACTGCAGGATTATTCAGGTCCAGTTCTTCTGAAGTGTAATCTCGTAAAATCCAGGGAAACTAAAAAAAAAACCAAACCAACAGAAGATCAACTTGAGATTAAAAATACATGTTTCAAAACAAAAGAAATACACACCTTTGGCAAAAATTTTAAAATTGAGTTTTTAAATTACCACAGGATATTGAGCAAGGTCATTGTAAGTCCGTCCTGCCATTGTGTTCAGCTGAATAAGGTAGTCAAAGTTGGATATTTCTCTATTCACCCATTTCTGAAAGACAAAGAATGATACAATGTAAGATCACTGCATCAAAGATACAACTAAAGCAAATTACGTGTTTTGTCAGTATCTATCTGACAGAGGACCATACTGGCAAGTGAAAGACACAAGACCACAGAAATGGTATGAAAGTATAGATTTAATTTCTCATAATAAAGTTCATCATTGAAATCAGGTCTCTGATTGATGACAATACTATTTTAAATACAGGGCAGCAGACAACCAGCAGCCTCGGAATAAAAAAAGAAAATGAAAGTCAGAAATGAAAGAAACAAAATAAGGCAGGTAAACAGGTAATGAAGAAAGGGGAACACAACTCTGAAATCCATTAGAATTCCAAGGTCAACATTTATTTAGAAATTGTTCTCCCATGGGTTAATAGTACAGAAATTTGTAAACTAAATTCCCTTGCACCTTTGTTCCATTATGATATTTTAAACCAAAGAACAGACATAGCTGTGTTCAGAAGGGCTCAGTATTAGTCTGTAGCAGAGATGAAGCCTTTTCATTGCAGATGATAATTTTTCTCCGTAAATATATAACATGGGAGCTTTTATAATTTGGAAAACAAAGGAAAGCCAAAGTATTTCCAATATTTCAATGTTACTTGTAAAGATTTCTCCCTCGGAGAAAATAATAATTGTGGCATAAAGAGATTGAAGATAAATGTTTAAATGCAGTAAATATATTTTTATGCATGTTTATGGTAACACAGACATTTTGACATTCTCTTTTTTTACCAATATTACTAATTCCCACCTAATCTTCATGTGGGTTTTGTTGAAAGTTCCATCATGAAAAAGTAGCAAGGAAAATTATTTGCACATCCAGTGAAGGAAGTTCCAAAACGTGCACTCTAGATCATAGACTAAAACCAGAAGCAAGTCTGCTACATGTTTTCCATTCATGTTGGGATGCCCATGAACCACATCAACAGAGCTAGACTCTGTGGATTGACCTGACTGCAAACACAATACACAACCATTCTAAAAATACGCAGGTGAAAGTTCAGGGGCCAGACTGAGGACACAGAAGTAGGCAGCTGCCATCTAAACAGTGGGGGACACCTTTACAGAGGAATGTTCTAGACCATTCATGCTGAAGTCTCATACCTGCATCAAACCTGAAGCTTTAAAAAGCTCCTGTGGAGATCTGGTCCCAGAAATATTTGGAGAACGCAGTGACAGTATTCGACTATATACTTTGTTTCGTACCTGTTAGAAAACAGCATTAATAAAAAAACATTCTGGAGATTCAAGCTCACAATTAAGTAACTTATCGGCTAATTACAATGTGAAATAAACAGGACATGTTACACTTTCAAACACTTCAATTTCTTGCTGCATGACTTGTTTGGACATGCATGGATGTGACATCCTTCACACCAAAACCAAACCACACATTTTTTGAGAGCTACTCAAACTGACCTACTAGAAGGTAATGACCCCAAATTCTGACATTCGCCTTAGTCCCCATATAATCAATCACTGGGATTACCCAGAGCTTAAAAAAACAAACCACCACCTTTACTAAATCATGGAATATAGAAACAGCAATAATTTAAAATGTTGTGGTAAAACAGAAAGCCTCCTTTGTTTTGTAATTAAATTGCTCAATATTTAAAAAATGTGGACTTCAAGACATTTAGATTACCACTAACGTAGCTTTAGTTAAATAGTTGTTCTGTATGATAACAGAGACAGGGAGGAAAAAGAACAATCTTGTTTTATCCATCTTTTCACAATTAATCAGTTTCTAGATACCAGACTGAGGTTTTCACGCACTGCAATCTAGTTTTCCACAATAGCTATATGCAGAAAACCTTTTGCTACCAGCCCTACAGTGCTACAGACACCAGACTCAAATTAAACACAATCAGAGAACTTCAACTCGGCCATTATGTTAATTACATAAATCCAGGACATTCAGGAAACCCATACCTCCTTATTGAAGTTGAGGAAGTAGTTGGTTTGATCTGTGAGGAAGATCTCCAAAGCCGACCTCCTCAGGTTGTACCGACGCAAATGGATCTCTCGAATTTGAGAAAGGTGCCACTTGAAATCAAAACCTACCCCTAGGAAGAACATTTAGATTATTGACTTGAAATATAAAAACCTTTTCACATAAACATAGAGCAGTACTACTTCCAATCATCCCAGAGTTATTGTTAGAAAAGGCAAATTTTATATCTGCCTTAATTAATGTTTTCCTAAAAAAACAGTTAACTTCAGCTATTGTTGTGCTGAAAAAAAGGAAGCAAGAAGTATCTGATGGAGTGTAGAATTTGTTTCTGTTTTCTGATTAAAGACAGATTTTAAATGTAGTCTGTTGACAAAATGTATTAACTGACTGCCTTTGCTTTCTTAAACATGTTCAAATAGAAGCTTTTATGTTTAAATTTCCCCCAAAGGCTGACATTTTGATATATTGTTCTGGAAAATTTTACTATTATTGGTCAAACATTTCACTTCACTGTTGTCACATTCAACTATGCTTATTTTATATATATATATATTTATTTTTTTTTCTATATGTGCATATTCTATCAAAGTTCACTAGATTAACATAGATGATTAATGCTTACATACAAGTATTACTTGTCAGGGAGAACAGAGAGGTGTCCTTTATGGAGAAAATGAGAGGTAATGACTATTTTTTAGTCAGGAATTCTTTTAATAAGTTTTTTTTTTAAAGAAATACTAAGAAGAGCGAATCAATTTAAGAGCTCAGCAAGTACAGTTCCAGGTTCTTCATTCTGAAGGGATCAGCCATTGACCATAAAGTGCAATATTAGTTTTAAGTGCAGATCATCTTGTTCCTACAGTTAGTCTAGCACTCGTACTAAAAATACCAAACTCAACCTACTAAAAGCAGAAGGCTCAACTTCACTGAAAAGAAAGAGATACAGATCATGCTCACCTTCCTCTTTTTCCATGCTACCATCAAAGAAATAGATGTGGTGGGTAGTGATCTCCAGCCTGCCAGGTATCACATCAATCACTGTAATGAGTTCACAGTCTTCAGACAGTATTAGCTTTTCCTTCTGACTTTCCTCATCCTTGTCATCCCTGCAAAAATACCAAGTGTTACAGCGTTTCTGCAGATTATACTGTTGTTCAGGTACTTGGTAAGGCTACAATTCAGAAAAGAATCAAACTTGAAGGGCATTAAAAGTACAACATAAATGATTATATAAAGCTACTTTCATCAGCAGTCTTGTGTGTTTCAGACCAGATCAAAATTTCACAGCACTGCTCTTCAGGCTTGATAGTTCAGACTCAGGCACAATGGCCTTGAAGTATGAAAGCATCAGGCTGCATTTATTTAATTGCTAGGTGCTTAAATTCTCTGGCCCAGCACACAACTGAATTCCAGTTCCTGTGTCTTAAGTTATCTTCAGAGGTATTTTGCCACAGTCTATAGCAAGCACTTAACAACCTTTAAAGTACAAGAAGGTGGACCACTGTCACTCAAAGGGCCTCACCTCTACTGGACTTGAACAGCACAAACACACAGAGATGCATGCACAACATCACATATCCAGGTACTGAAGTAAAGCATTTGCTATCCTCTCTCAACCTCCCCTTCTCTCCCCACTCCTTCTTTGTTGCCATCACAAAAGTGATATGAAGGGAGCACAGAAGGCCTTCTCTCTGGAATGCTCAAATTCAAGGCACACTTTAGCAGATTACTGCCAACCAAGAAAACCTTCACACTGGGCAGCTGGTGGTACAGTGAATGGCCATGGCAACTATGGACAAGAGCCAGTTCCAGTCTGGTCTATGTCCTTATAGGGACCTATCTCCTTGAGATTTACAGCTAATGTACATTGTAGAAAAGCCTCAAGGATTCTATAGCTTCAGACCAACCACGAGCAGTAAATTGCTGATGAATCCTCACAAACATCTGCTCTGCCTTCTTTTGCCTGAGGCTTTTCATGCCTCATCATTGGCAGTGATAAATCCAACACCAACTTTCCTGCTCATCAGAACTATCCTTGAATGGACTGGTAAGGCCAGACAAAGAAAGAGGGAAGTTTTGTATGCTGATCAACTCCCAGATTTGTTTCTCACTCCTTACCCGTAGCACAGAAACAAATTTCAACTGTTCTATTCTGCTCTACTTACAAATTGGAACTGGCTGCTGGATCTTCATCTGGTAGTTCAAGAACATCATCTTCCAAGTCACTCACTTTCACCTGCTTCACCACCTCCAGAAGGAGAGACTCACTAGAGGGCTGTGTCTGGTGCACACCTATCATAAATAGACATTACAGCTCAGAATATTTTTTGTGACAATACTCCTGGAAACCTAAACTACTAAGTGTATCATCTATGGTTGAATGTTGGTTTTAACAAAGTAAGAAGCAACCATACTTCTTAAATGTTTTTGAGGTTAAGCAGAACACTAAAAATAGTCCTTGAACAACACTGAAATATACATTGAATTGTAAGAATAGAAAGGGAAGACAAACACCTAAGAAAAATTTAAACTGAATTCTGATGTGGACATTTCCAATAAAACATTTTCAGTGTTCTTCCTGACACTGCCAATGCATGCAGATTTAATGGAAATGCACTGCATTTGTTTTTTGCTTCTGAAACAAAGTGCTTCTTATACACACATTTTTTAAAACATCAACTCTAAAAGGTTTTGAACAAATGCTGCCTGCTTATTGTGATCTCATTGCTTCCTTTTCTTGCAAGAATAATCTTACACAAGAATGTTTTGGGACTGCTTCTTTTAAAACAAAGGAGTGTTTTGGGGTTTTTTTGCACAAATTGTGTTCTTGCACAATAAAAACACTATTTCAATGAAAAAGGGGAAATGAATTCTAATCAGTAGGAAGATGCTGTTTCAAGTCAAAGCACCACTATTATATTATAGATATTACTATAGATGAAATAAAGAAAAATCACGATTTAAGTATCTAGCATAAATTGCTCATTACATACAGAGAGGAAAGTGTGCATCCTTCTTTAGTAAAGACAAATGAAATAGCAAATAAACTTTACCTAAATTATCTCTCAGGTCACTAGCATCCTGATGAGAGTTGTAGTTGTAATTCTGCACAAGTTTTAGTCTCATACGGGAAAAATTTTCCACATTTGAAAGTTTCCAGTGAATAGGATGCTGTTTCCTAGGAAAACAAGAAGATTCATAACAACAGTTAAAAGGAAGTAAAGACCTACATTAATGAACTGATTACAAAAGAGTACATTTTTAGAAAAATACTGATCATTCACTTGAACACTGTAAAACATATTGCTTTTATTTTGTATTGCATCTCCAATCATCAGTCTTTACTTCGTAAACAGCATTTATTTGCACAGAACCAACAAGGTTGGAAGAAGCATTCAAGATCTTCTAGTCCAACCATCAACATACCACCACCATAATCACCCCTAAACCATATCCTCTAGTGCCACATCCAAATGCCTCTTCAACACATCCAGTGAAGTGTGAGTTTGCTGTGTCAACGCGGTGACTTCACCACCTCCCTGGGAAAGTTGTTCCAATGCCTTAACCACCCTTCTTGTGAAAGGTTTTTTCCCCAATATTTACTCTGAACATTCCTTGATGCAACTTAAGGCCATTTTCTCTTGTCCTGGCATCTGGGACATTGCAGAAGAGGCTGACCCCACCTCAACTACACCCTCCTTTCCAGGAGTTGTAGAGAGCGATGAGGTTCCCCCTGAGCCGCCTCTTCTCCAGCCTGAACAACTCCAGCTCCTCAGTTGCTCCTCATAAGACATGTTTTTTCTAGACCCTTCACCAATATCATTGCTTTTCTTTGGACACANCCTCCCTGGGAAAGTTGTTCCAATGCCTTAACCACCCTTCTTGTGAAAGGTTTTTTCCCCAATATTTACTCTGAACATTCCCTGATGCAACTTAAGGCCATTTTCTCTTGTCCTGACATCTGGGACATTGCAGAAGAGGCTGACCCCACCTCAACTACACCCTCCTTTCCGGGAGTTGTAGAGAGCGATGAGGTTCCCCCTGAGCCGCCTCTTCTCCAGGCTGAACAACTCCAGCTCCTCAGTTGCTCCTCATAAGACATGTTTTTTCTAGACCCTTCACCAATATCATTGCTTTTCTTTGGACACACTTCAGTACCTCAATGTCTTTTTTGAAGTGGGGGGTCCAGAACAGGACACAGCACTTGAGGTGTGGCCTCACCAATGCCAAGTACAGGGAGACAGTCACTTCCCTGGTCCTGCTGGTTATGCTATTCCTGATACAGGCCAGGATGCCATTGGCCTTGGCCACCTGGGCACACTGCTGGCTCATGTTCAGCTGGCTGTCGACCCCGAGTCCCTTTCTGTTGAGCAGCTCTCAAGCCACTCTTCCCCCAGGCCTGCAGAGCTGCCTGGGGTTGTTGTGACCCAAGGGGCAGGACCCGGCACTTCGCCTTGTTGAACCTCACGCAGTTTTCCTCAGCTCACTGATTCAGCCTGTCCAGATCCCTCTGCAGCATCTTCCTGCCCTCCAGCAGATCAACACTCCTGCCTAACTTGGTGTCATCTGTGAACTTACTGATGGTGCAGTCAATCCCTTTATCCAAATCATTGATAAAGATGTCAAACAGGACTAGCCCTGTATAATAGTATTTTCTACTGAAATACATCAAATTGTTTACACTTTCAGCTAACGGCAATTAAAAGACCTAAAAAAAAAAATCCTTATCCAGAATTTCCCAAAAATCTAAGACATGCAAAATGTACTCCTAAACTGAAATTAGTTTCATGCATAAAACCTCAAGTGTCTCTGTGAATAAGTGTATTTTCTTTTCCTATAGAACCACTAATGTGAAGGATCTTTCAAAAAGTTTTTCCAACTGCTTCATTGATAAATAGTTTTTAATTGTCACTCAGGAAGAAAATCTAGTATCCAGGCAACCAACTCAGCATCACACTTCAAACTTTGCATTTTGATAATTAAACGCAGAAAACGTTACAAAATATCCATTCAGTATTCACTTCATCTCAAGAATGGTTATCACAGTCAATTTGACCTGGTTCTGACTATGTGAAAGAGTGAGTCATGTGAGCAAATTCCTCTGAAGCATCATATACAGTTTAAGAAATTCACTCTTACCTTTCACACCAAGGACCACGTTCAGAGAACAAGTAAAGCTGGGCTGCTCTCCACTGTCTCAGAGTAGCTGTGTGTTGATTATTCAGTTGCTTTAGCATACTGTTGTACCGCAGATTTTCCTGTCGAGCCTTTCTGCTGAATGGTTCCACAAAGTGCTCCTGAAAGACCATTGACAATAAATCTAGTCCTGAAGTAACTCTGACCTTTGAAAACAGTTTTGTGTCTTCCAAGAATCCTCACAAAATAATAAGAAAAAATGTTTACCAGTAAAAAATTTTAAAATTTTAAGTTGATGTTTATGAGAGAAATTTTAAAAAACTTAGTACTGGAAGAAATAGTGCCAGACTTTGATATAAAGATGTGAAGAAAGCATTATCAATGCTGAATCCCTGTGAAAGCAATTTTCATCATCAGAAAATGGTCAGTATCAGAAATCCTACTCTAATAGGTAGGATTTTTCGTTAAATTCTAGTATTCTAGAATGTGACTAATTTTGTATTTTTCCTGTAGCTACTTGAACAAAATAGACTTACTACAAGCTTATTTATTAAGAAAACAAAGGGAAAACAAGAGTAACATAACTTCACTATGACATTTCCTGTAATTACCAGTTAAGTCTAATGCTGAAACTGAGTCTGGACCTTATACAGAATGGTCAAACTAGAGCCAATTTTCCCACATGTTAAATGGGAATCATTCACTGTTTTAAATGTTTCAACTGCATTGGAACAGAGTTAAGAAAAAATTAAACAAGTGACTCAGCTCATAATGGAGAGCAGGTTCTAGTAATTCAAAACACAAATCAGAGTAAAAGAAGATGCAGCTTATAACTCAGCATAATTCTGAGTTGCTGTACTACAAGAAAGGCCTACTGTACTGAAATAACTTTGCTTACAGATTAGACTCAGAGAGAGCAAAATTAAAGAGCATATCCTAGAAGTGTATATAGTCACACTTCTCATAAAATCTTAAAACGATTAACCGGTCCACAACCACTTGAATTGGATCATCCTGGAATTCATTTTCTCCATCTTTTAGAAGGTAGCTCTTGACTTTTAAGAGAACCTTGCACGTGCTCAAAACCTTACCTGAAATTTAAGCTTACTTTCTCCCCTTTCCCGGTCTCGTTTGTGCATGTTCACCATAAATGCTTCATAACAATCTTTCCAATAAAGTGCCATCTGCTCATTATCATGTTTGAATGAATTCTCTTCATATTGCTTCATATTTGGAATAATCTGGTTCCACCAAAGCAAAACAAAAAGCACAACATGATTTCTGAACGGGTTCCTCTGCTTTCATACCTAAAAAGGGGGAAATTGACACAAACAGTATCTACTACTTACATATTTGTCAATATAAACTTGCCACTCCTCAGAGCTGCAGTATTCTTGAAAGTCCTCAAAGAAAGAGGGGCTGCCATTGGTAGGAGGCAATGAAGGGAGATGCAGGTTCATGAAAAGAAGTTCATAAATCTTGGATACCAATGTACGAACAAGTGGAATCAAAAATGAGTAAGTTTCTGTCCTCTCTTCAATTGACCTACTCAAAATGCCCTCCAGCTTCCCCAAGAGGTAGCATGCTTCAGGCTGGCTCTCAATTACTTTGGTCTGAAGGAGGGTGTTGAGTTTGGCTGCTGCCATAGCACAGACCTACAAAAACAAACAACAAAAAATTAATGCAATCCTCAAAACAGTAATTTTGAGCACCTATCTTTTTACTGTCACTAGTACTACATAGTCCCAACCTCAAATAGCTTGCCTTCTACTTCTTTGTCATGCTCCGCAGCTGCACACTAACAGGATGTGGAGTAAACTTGCAAATGGCAAGAACTCACAAAATATCTTCCCTACAGAGGGATAAAGGACTGCTGCCAGCCTGCTCACTCCTGTCAGCAGCAATCCCCATAACAGTTACATCAAGCATGCCCTTAAAACTCAGTACCACTTGCAGGAATTTGTAACCAACCTGTAAGTTATCTTGTGCAATGAATCCAAGGAGCAACTGGACTTGCACCTGTGAAAGCCTAATTGCTTCTAGGCCAGCAGAGTACCAGACTGACAGGCTATCCATGAGAGTCACTAGTTCTTCCAAGAGCTATTGTGAAAACAGAAGATTTGCATAAAATTAAAATAAATAAAATACATTGTAATAAACAATAACTACTCTAGCTGGAGACGCAACGATTTCAAAGACCTGAAGAAGAAGCTGTGTTCACACTTCTAAATTAACCAAACCCAGGCAATTATCTCAGGACACTACGTTGAACCAGTAATTTGAAGGAATTTCTGACGACAAAAATCCATTTAGCCTACTAGGTTAACTCAAGTATCTCCCCTGATTGAAACCCAATCAGCATATAGTATGTATGCTTATTGTTTTCTTGTAATTTAACTCCAGCAAATGCCATTTCCTCAGAAAAGTCAGACACTCCACTCTAGGAGGCACTCCTTTCTGTCAGTATTTAGCTACCAGAAGTGATAGAATGACAGTATCCAAGCTAACAACCTTCTCCTACTATTTCAGCCTGTATAAGGTACACCCATTATCCTGTTACTGTACCTTTTCTGTCCATAAATTTGAATTAACTAGTCCGTCTGCCTGCAGGAAATCTTGTACAATTAGCAAGAGCTTGAAGGCATTTTCGGCATGCGTAGGGAGAGCTTTTGAATCTCTGTTATCAGTGACTGACCATTCTAACATCTTCTCCAGCAAGCTGCACAGAAACAAAATCCCAAAGTAAGTATTAAATGTTCTAAGTGGCTTTTAAAAAATCCAATTAAGTATTTAATTGAATCTCAGTCTGGAGTGACATAACTGCCATCTTCTCGAAAAGCTAATGAGGTAAAAGAGATTGAGAGGCTCATGAAAACAATGATACAGTTTTAAAACCTTATGGATACCATTAAATAGGCAGTGGAATATACTTCTGACAGTATGTGAAGAGAGAACAAAGAAAAGTACATCTTTTTAGGAAACACTTAACCCTTCCCAGCTTCACTCGTGTCCCTCACTTTTTCTATTTTTCCTTGAAAGGGATGGACTGTACACTCACTTGAGTTTTATTTCATCAGAAGGTCGTAACAATTCATTAGGTATTCCCAGTTTGGTCAGCGCAGAGAACACCTGCCCTCTCTCAATCCAAGCATCATCATCAGATTTTTCAATACCTTTCCACATTATGCACAGGAGGATGTCTGTAAGTAACTGTATGAGTTCATTATCACTCCCCTACAAAAGAAGAGAAATATTTAAAGCCCTACTAGTGTTTCTCGCTCAATACAGTCCTTGTGCTTGCATGTTCCAACATTGTTTAAAACTCTGCAGTCTAAAGTACAACTGTTAAATTCATGAAAACACAAATGTAAGAGACAGTGGCTTGCTTGTATGTTGTAATATGCACTGCCTTTAGTCACCCTTGATTTTTTCAGAGCAAGTATGCTCCATGCCTCCCCTGGAAGATAAAGGATGTTTAAATATAAAAGGGCAAGAGGTTTGTAGTTTCTTGTGTTTGGAGCAGGGGATGTTGGTTTTATTTTTCGTTTGTTTTAACTTAAAAGCTATCCCAACTAGACAATCAAAAAAGACACATTACAAAAGGAAGTAACCTGACTCACTATAAAGAGCCATATTGTTCGCCTTTCTGTTGGAAGATAGGAGGGACCAAAAAAAGTACAATAATTATTCATCAGGGAGATTAAAAGAATAAAACGAAATCAGCAGTTAGAGAAATTAGGCACATAGGGAGTCAATTACTTACTCCTTGGTTTTCAAGTAAAGAAAGATCAGCAGTGAAGCCCATATCATTCATAATGCCCAGCTCTTTGTCAGGCTGCCCAGAGAACGGTTTTGTGCTCTCTGTAGGTGATGGTGTGCTGGGCTGGCTATCTGTCATCTGATTCCCAGTATCACCCGGTTCATAGGAGTCAACACTGGAGAGATCTAAACTCAAACGTGAAGGATCACTGTGCCACAGTTCTCGGTCCTCTGAGCTGAAAGACATCTCTGCTGTGGATGCATCTTCCAGTGGCATAACAGAGAAATGAGCAGGAACATCCAAGGATTTGTTGTCGTCTAAACTCCATTGATCAAACAGCCCATTAACATCCTGCCTAACTTCAGTTTTGTCTCCCTCAGTCTTGTCAGGTTGATGCTTCTGAAGCTCTTCAGCAGGAGGCTTTTTTCCCTCTTCCCTGAAGAAGTCAGCCCTGTTCTCCTTAAAGCCAATCTGGACCTCTGAGTTCTCTTTCAGGAACAGTCTAACCAAAGTGTCCTGCCAGCCCAGCTGCTGAGAAATCTGCTGTGCTGCATCCACTTGGGAATGCAAAAGGTACAAAATCTAGGGAGAGAAGACATCCCATATCTACACATTAATTTTAGCTTGCAACTGCATTCATCTAGTTTTTCAATTAAGTATTTTAAAATCTTATAACTTTTTTTTAAGGCCTCAAAAAAAGAGCCACAATTGGTTAATAATACTCAAAAAAGCTATAAAATAATTTTTCTCATTAGAAATACATTTGAAAAAAAAAGAAAAAGAATTCTCAGGAGCAAGGGAGAAAAGCTATCAAAGCATATTGGTAAGTCCTCATATTGCCCTGCAACAATTCCCACAAAAGGCAGTTATCACAATAAATAATCCTATTCAACTGCTAGGCTACTAAAAATAAAAACCTGGAGTAGTAAATATGCTTGATTAGGAACTATTAAATAGATACAATTAAGAAACTGCAGTATTAACAGCTTGCTGATGGTGTACATTACAGTTTTATTTTTTTTACTGTGCAAAGCCTTACCCGACAATACAGTGCCTCACAGCTACATTCAATACTGCTCATTCCAGTGATGCAAGCCAGAGAGAGCTCAGTTTAGGAAAAAGTCACTGCTTCTTCCCCATCTCTTCCCTGCATCCTCTACTACTTTTTTGATATGTAGGATGCTCCACCAACATATTATGAATACAAACTTTGATCCTATCTTAAGCATCCTTTGAGTAAACTCAGTAATTCAAGGAGCCTACTACCTCAAACCCATAGGAAATACAAGCTATTTGAGAATCATGGTAGTCGCTTTTTTTTCTGTTTTGGTGTTTAAAAGGACTTGAATACACAAAATTCAACACTAAATGACAGATGGGCTTAATTGTTAACATAAATAATCGCTAAAGAAAACAGTGGCAACAAATGCCACCACTGTGTTTTTAAAGAGATGATTTAGCTGTCACACTGTGCAGTTCATGGGCTTAAAGGAAAGTATTCCAGTTCTAAAGAAGACAACTAACCTTTCTACAGATAACCACTCTCATGTTTATATCCGATCTATGAGCCAGATGCACTACAGCTATGAGATCTTTATAATTCACCGCTGGATCTGCAGGGGAGAAAGAAAAATACACCATAAACAATATCACAAAAGACAATGTAACAGCTAAATATTCAAAATTCAAGTCATGTCTACATCCAGGGACAGTAAAAGGAACAAACATCAAGAAATCAAGAAAACATTAGCTGGGACTAAAGGGAACTTTGATTAAAGACCTCTACAAGTAAGAGCTCTGGTCTTCCTGAACAAAAAACAATGTTTGTGTTTGCCTCTGAGCACCAAAAATGTATGAATGTTAAGACACAACACTTGCCAATTACCTGCATATAGGACTTGGTTAAGAAGGTTTTTAATAAGAGAAATAGTAACTGGTGACTCATTCAGAAGGAGTCCCAGTCCGGAGTATCCCACTTCTCTGAGTCTCATACGGTGCTTACTACGTTCATAAACCTTGGTACATCTCAGCATCTCTTCCACAATCTGAGAGAAAAAAATAGACAAAAATGCAAAATAAACACAAAGAATCATCCACACCTCTTAAAGCTGTGTATGATATAACATGCTTGCCCACAGTTTTTAAAGTTTATTTCGTAGGCTGGCTCTTTGGTTTTTTTGGCTTTTTTTAAAGATCCCAATGCTTTACTTCAGGAGAACACTAATTCTTTTGTGACAGTACCATAGCTAACATAGCAGAAGAAGTAAGCAAAAACCCTAAAACTTGGATTAGTATTTTTGTAATTACATCCACTTCTACAGTCAGACCATTGGAAAATATAAGTTTATGTTCAAATTATTAATTTAAGAACTTATCATTCATTACCTTGAATACAAGTTCTCTAAGCCTGTCAGAGTATCTTTGATGCAATAACAGAGCATAAAGAATATCAGCATTCCCTGGTTCAAAAAGCAATAAAAAAAGCTGGTCTGGACTTGGACTGGAATGAAGTAGGCTGAAGAGAACATCCAAAATACCGCAGAGCTACAAAATTAAGAAAATTAAATTAATCCACAGTTCATTCAGACTTCACAGTGTTTTAGGAAAATTTTCTTGGCTTTTTAGTTTACCCTTTGCTAGTTAATAAAATAGACATTTTGTTGCTCAATATTACTGCATTTAAATAATTTTTAATACGTTTTCTCTATACAGAATACCTTATCAAACAGTAAGTAGTATTGTAAAGCAAGTTCAGATCTGTTGATGTCTACAAAATAGAAATTACATCATTACAACTCCTGATCAGATAAAGGTCAGTTAATTTGGTTTTGTAAACTAAGACAACTTTTCTAATAGCACAGCCTACCTCAGCTATACCTACACAGAATCACACATCAGTTAACACTTTGCTTGTGGTCTTTTTCTTCTTTGTCCCCCTTCTTATAGGCACACAAGACAAGATTTCTAAACACCAAGAAGCAAACCCAAAACACATACAGTTTACTTATTTATGCCATGTTAGATACCTGCTCCTCGTCACTTGTGGCAGCTATGTATCCTACAATGCTCTGGACTTCTTCATGCATTCCACCTTTGCTTAGGAAATACTTGATCAGTCCATACAGGGACGTCCGTATTGTTCTCAGGTCATCAGGAGCCAAATCACTGTCTTTACAACCACTCCTATACACAAACAGACCACAAAGGCAACCTCAGGAAGTTCTTCATGACTCATTGACAGCAATTTGATTGTGCTAGTTTTGTAATTGTTCATCTACCCGGGTATCATGCATGAGTTTTCAATTTTTACTGAAGTCAAGCAACGGAATAAGCAGATCAGATTTAGCAAGTTCATAAAACCCCTGAAATGTAGACTTATACTGATCTGGATACAGGTCAGGATTTCAGGTTCCCCCCCCCCCTCACTCTCTGAAGGAAAGCGCAAAGTCTCTGGCCAATATTTCTCAAGGACATGATTATATTCGTAAGTAGATATAAATCATCAATACTGAAAGGTAAAATTTAAAATTCCTACAAAAGTCCTACTTCAAATTCTACAAGTATATAAAAGAACACAAAATGATAAACACCCTCCCTTTTTATAATGGCAACAATCTATGAATTAATTTGCCTTGTTGAAAACAAGCCCTACAATTTTGTAATTTTAATGACTTTTGCAAGCACTTTTAATGTCATCGACACAGATTTTATATAATCTTAACTTAAAAATTCAAGTCAAGGAAAAGTTGCAAGTCAAATGGGGAAAAAATTAATGCAATTTTGTAAATTAAGTCAACCACTAAAAGCCAACTTGTGGTTTTATTTATTCATTTTCTCACTAGGATGATGGGGAAAAAAAACCCAGCAACTACATACAATAAACGAGGATGAGTCAGAACTAGTAAAACTCATACCCATAATAAATTCTGAGTGTGTCTAGAAGAAACTGCACACCATACTTCTTTCTGAAGAGTCTTCTACTGTCTTTGATGATTGTAGAAAGATATTGTATATGTCCTACGATAGAAAGTTTTCTTTTAGAACCTAGATAAACATTTGTGTCTAGTGAAGAGTACTGTCTTCACACAGCTGCCCAAGGCCAAGAGCTCACCGATTCTGAAGGGGAAGTCACCCCTGTTCCAGATACTGAAGTCAAAAAGTAAGTGTTGATACATCTGTTGCAAAAGCTGCATGTTCTTTTCTACTGAGACTTGTTCTATCAACAGCTGTACAGCCATCAGTACATTCACATCCATTAAGATGCTTGGCACCTTGCAAAATAACAACAGGTGTTAACACTCAAAATACTGAATGTCCTGATAAAATTTTGTTTAAAACAAAATAAAGTTTGTCTTCTACAGCAGTGTTTGCTTCCATTAAAGTAATAGAAGAAACACAAAATTAGTCTACTTCAAATAACCATACAACACAGTATCTATATAAAAATGAGCAGGAAACAACAACAACAACAAAAAAGACAAAACACTGTATTTCACATTGCAGATCAAGACCAACTTCTCACACCTTTTATTCTTTCCGAAAAGTACAAAAGAAAAGCCTTTGCTAAGGAAACCTTTGAAGACCCTTGCATCCTGCTATGTTTCAAAGCAACCAGGACTTCATCCATAACATTTGTAACCAAAGGATGTTTCTCAGGTTTGCTCACCTTCTGTAACAAGGCTCCGAGAGTGGCAACTCCATGGGAGTGAATGAGATTTTCTTGATTAACATGATGTCTCTGAATAAAGTGTTTTATCATCAAGATGAAAGTTGCAACGATGTTCTTCTCCAGACGAGCTTCTGCAAAACAGAACCAGAGCAGCAGAAGTCTTATGGTTTATTGTTGGATGACTTCATAAAAGTAGAGGGGGGAAAGTGTTTATATTCCTCATTATTTCCTGAAATTCTCAACTCCTTTTCTGTTTGTTCCTTAGCTGTGGACCATCTTTAGATTTTTCCTGTGCAGAATCATAGTCATTCCATGCCTCTCCAGAACAAACTGATCCCAGTTGCTTCATCCATGGCTGCAGGTTACAAACTTCTTTGTTACAATCTTTTACATATGCTGAAGTTATTTTCCCTCTGTAGTTGCAAACTGACACTTTCTAGCCATGGTATCCAAAGAAATTAGAGACAGAGAGAAAAAGATTCATTTTTTTTACTTTACTCCACCATATAATATTTAGAACAACAACAAAAAAAGCTGTTTTCTCTCGAAAGGTCTGATTTTCCCATGATTTCTATTAAGGTCAAAGTTAATGCTCAATATTAGCAAAGTTTTAGAAAGATCTATTCTTAAATCCTCCTTTCAATTTCTTTTAATTTTAAAATTTGACTGTGTATGGAAGAGCGAACCCTGAACATTTTACTAAGAAAATAAAAGTTTGGCTAAAGGTTGGACAGTGCTGTTCTGATGGTGCTGTCTCCATGTGGCTGTGTGAGCCAGCACTCACGTTGTAGGAAAGCGTCTCCTATAGATTTTACTAGGCTTTATGTCACACATAATTTCTCAAAATAAAAAACTACATACCTTTACAGTAATGTAATAGTAAATCATGAAAAGAAAAATAATGCTGTTAAATATAGCTATACCTGAAATACGTTATTATATTATTTTTACATAGTGCTGCTCCAGGCATTCAGTATCCCTGTCAGACATCTAGGAATGGAAAAAGCCTTTCAGCTTTACAGAGGTACCCTGAAAAACCCAGCACAGAATGAAAAGCTTTCTGTCATTCACAAAAAGACTCTTCAAATCAAGCTTAAGAATTATTTCAGTTCAACTGCACTTTCCTACCTGATGCCTTTGTGGATGACAACACCACCCAGTCTCCCTCTACAGGAGTTATGAGTTCTGGAGGCAGAGTTTCCCCTCCAGACTTCTCAGGCATCTGTCCACCAAGAAAGCTGATCTGCTCCAGCAATGGAAACAACGTATTTATTCCACCAGTACAGTTGATCATATCCTAAATCAAGAGAAGGAAGAAAAACGGCACCATGAATAAAATCTCCTAAACTACATGGCAAAAATTTACTCTAAATACAGGAAACCTTATGTAGTCACAAATCAATCAGAATTCTCACAGGCCACTTCAAAACTAGTTTGAAACACTACTTAACAAGAGAGCTGCCCAAGTTTTAGCCATCACAATTACACATGGGTCTTCCTGTCAGTTCTTGTTTTGAAAGTGCATTTTTACATTTCCTTCCTTCTTCCCCCATGTAGACAAGGGAAACTGAAGGATACAAATCTTAGAACGCACCTTCTGCTACATATACTTGAAAAACAGGAAAAACATATTTTTCTGATTTCTAAGTTACTTGCACCAAGCAGTAAGAAGACTAAGATACCTGCTTTGATCATATTCCTGTAAGATTTCAAGTTACTTTAAAAAACAAAATTATTTTTTTTAAAACTGTTTGAACTTTATACATAGGTCAATTCTAAGCCATTCCTTAAAATTTAAGTCTCCTAAGCCCCTTTTCCCCCCCTTCTCCTCACAAGCAGGAATAGCACAAGACTGTTGCTATTAACATGGGAGGGACATCGCTTTCCCTTCCCAGTCAGAAATGTTTGGGAGATGTGGAGAAAAATGATCTCTTCTCCATTGTTTTCTACTTTTTTAGTTGTAACTCTGCTCCATGTGTCTTTATTATGTGCAAAACAAAAGGCACTATAGACCTGCAGCTTTTGGAAAAACAAATCAAAGTTGAAAACCAGTACACTGCTGTCCCGAACCACAGGACAGCAGCAACTGTAGCTCCTTTTAGGCTATACTTATCTCCTCATGAGCTCTGGATTGGCTCTTGTGGTTTTTCCTCTCTAGTCCTCAAGAGAATGCTAAACCACATCATGTTTGTTAAAGAACGTTTCCCCTAAAACTTGTACTCACAATATGCTTTCCCATAAAGCTAGAGACATAAACACTTCTCATCCCCGCTTCTTCCCACTACTGGGTGAAGAGCACAAATTGCAATATTTTCAAACTATTCACATCATAGCAAAATTAACTAGCAAGGGTCTGAATTTTCTTAACATTAGTCTTCACAAGTGATTGTAGAGATAAGCAAGTGCATATACACACTGCAGCTCTAAGAGTATTTCCTAATTAATTAGTTTGCTAGTACAGTTGATTGGTCAGTGCTTTTTTTTTTTTAAAAAAAAAAGGCAGTTCATATTTATTTGTTCATACATTATTCCTCAGTATAAAAAAAACTGTACTGTTCTACTGAAAAGTCACAAGTGTTAACCCTACTAATCTTAATCTAATTCAGAGTTTACGATGACAAGAAAACCGTGGCAGAATTTCCTAGAGATGACAAAATATTTTCAATACACTACATGCACTCAACAAGATTATGAAGAACAGTCAGCTACCACAAAACACCTTCATATGCTATGACAGAAAAAGCAGTAGCCTTTGTCAACTGCCAATATCTATTACTCCAGCAGCAACATTAGCCCATTAATTCTCATTATAAAAACATGCAATATCTGCTAAATATAATTTGTATTATGCTAATAACTTCCAGCATTCCAAAAGTTAAGTGAATCCATGCAGCCCCTGTCATGTTTACATCAGGTTCTACTTCTTCAGAATGCATTTACCTTGATGTCCCAGTTCACTACTTTGTTTCCAGTTAGTCTTCCATGCAAAAGATTTGCAGACAGGTCAAGACAAATTGGGCTTCTGCAGGCCTGTTGAACAAATGAAGCAGCTATGGTATCATTTATGAAACAAGCTACAGATTCTTGAACATATAAGATTTCTGAATGATGCCTAATGTATTTCAGGAAGTTAGTGCCACTGTGTTGATAATACAGCATTCAAACAATGCGAAATTCATAGCACATCTGATACAGTTTTAGAATTTGTCAGAATATTTTCTTTCCTACCAACACAGACTTTGGGAGCTGACACCCTCCTTAACAAAGACCTGGCTAACAATCTGAATTCCAACCTGATAGCAGGGAGGAGAGTTCTTTTGTTTTGTTTTGGGAGTTGTTTTTTTTTTTTTCCTGACTTTTCAGAGGCGGTTTGGAGAAGGAACCAGCTCGGAGGGACTGNACAGAGTTGTTATTTGTTCTGTTCGCGTGATTTATATATTATATATTTAGTAGTTAAGAACTGTTATCTTTCCCTCTACACATTTTCCAAATTAAAATTTTGTTTTAAACTTAAAAGAGGCGTGGTCAATTTTGAGAAAGGAATTCTAAATTGTTTTAGCTTACACTAAACTAAGACAACATCATACACATCATCTTAGACTTGACACTGACTATTGTGTACAAGATAATTCTTTGCAAAAACCAAACATGAACAAAACCTACTATGTCTACACAAGACTACAGCTTAAGAAAGCTCTCACTGCTACTTATCTTGCCTTAACAACCACAGCATCGAGATGGCACACTCACCTGCTCCATGAAAGAGCAGTACAACAACAACAACAACAAAAAAAGACTATCTGAAAGTAATCCAGACTGCCAAATCAAAGAGAACTTATTCACTGTTTCATACCTTCGGTGTATAATGAAGCAGCACCTTACTGGGGAGATCTGCTACTTCAGCCTCTTGAGACTTCCATGGAGTTAAACAGTTGGGACCTATAAAAATTACATATACAATTACACATTTCTAACATACATATTTAAGAATACACTGAATATTAATGTTTCCATTTACAAATTTCATACTACTACACTTTGTTGCAACAACAAATAGGACAGTCTGTACTGTACCTATTTGAGACATGCTTTGAAGTAGTCTCTAATGAATGACTCAAATCATTCTTTTCATAGGGTCTGCTTAAAAATAAATATATTCTTCATGAAAAGCTAAACTACACAAAGAAAAAGAGGGAGTTTTATATATTCAAACAGTTCTAATGCTTGTCTTTTCAATTACCTATCTCATATTTGTCACTAATCTCTGTCATCAAGCCCAAATGCCCAGAAAATGAGCAACCTTCAAGATAGTTTTATTTAACAATACAGAATATTTCCTTTAAATAACAAAAAAGTTTTAATGCTAATCTCTAACCACTTCAAGTCACTATGGAACTTAATACCTTAACACTTTGAACTGTATGACATAGCTTTCAGAATATTTTTTTTAAATGGCCACTTACTGATTCTTATGGAAAAATCCTCAAGCATAAATCACTTTAAAGTGGCCTATCAAAGCAAGGGCAATACTTTAAGAGAGTCTCAACTGCAAATTTACATGTAGGCAAAGAGCAGTTCTTAAAAATTAAGAACTTACAAGTGAAAATACTACCTCACATTCTGATTTTCACAGGTCTGTACATACGGTAAATAGATGAGCCTATGCAAATAAAACATTTTTGAATCAAATTTCATACAATACTTATCATTAAATTTTAAGTTTCTTTATTGTAAGGCCTCTCACTTAGGCCAGCTCTGTAGCTATTCCAGACTGCAAGTTCTTAATTTTGTGTCTGTGTAGAGCAAAGCTCAGTGGGGTCTTGTTCATAACTCATTCCTTTTATTCCACTAAAGCCAGCACAAGCACCACTTACCTGCTAAATACAATGCTTTCACCTGAGAAGGTTGCAGTGCTTCATGAAAGACAATAACTGACCCAAGTTGGCCCTCCAAAGATGTTGGACACCCCCATTCACTGTCCTGAGTCCCTGCTGAGATCATCTTGGTGATGAGCTCTGGTTTTCCAAGAGTCCCACCCCAATTTCCTGTAGAGAGAATGCCCCCAAGTGATGTCCGGTGGGGCATGACAGGGGAGGAAAAAGGTGGATCTGGTATCTGAGATGGAGGAGGAGTTGTTGTTCTTTGACCAGCTGAACCAATGCAGCAAGAAGTAAAAGACTGAAGAATCACACATGGAAGAAAGAAAATTAAACACATGCTGTAAATCCAAACTTTAAATCTGAAGACTATATCTAGCAAATCTGAACTAAATAAATTAAATCAAGAGTAACAAGTTCTGGTGAGTCCCGAAAAAACAAGCAATCCATCACAGGCAGCGCATCTACTTTTCACAACAGCAGAGAATGCCCACTCTCCAAGTAAGCAATTTGATTACCTCAATCTCTGGCAGGAGCACAGCCAGGAAGGACAGTACTCCAGATACGCTGGTAAACACCCTCTTCTGATTACAGTCCAAAATACTAGCCCAGCATGTCTGCTACTGTACATTTCTCCTACCAGTTATCCCACTCAAATAGATGCTCTTATGATAAGCTTACTTGCCCTACTTTTAGTTACCTTGATGTTTACAGTGCTTATTCTACAGATGGGCCAAAATCCAGAGTTTTATCTTGCAATGAAAACAACATTGACTGTTATTTTTAAGTTTTACACTCATTTTACTATGACTGCATCCAGTTTAACTGTTTGCTCATCATACTTACCAAATATCAAATTAGAAGTTAAAAAAGAGGGAACAACATTCCCAGTTTAAAATAAATTTGTTCCACAAAAAGAACGAACAATGCTTACAAAGGAAACTAAAGATGATACAGACTCATTTTTATGGCAAGTGTATTTTTTTTCTGCTAAATGCACGCACATTCAAAATCGTTAGATTAACTTCACATAAAATGCCTATCCAATTACCAAAGCAGGTATAAGAGTATCGTATTAAGAAAACATTCAAAAAATAGAAGTAAAAAAGTTTCCACTAAAAACAACCAGGAATATTCCTCACTGAGTACTGTTACATCAATCCTACTGGCAGAGCTGCGATTTATTATGACAATGTCAATATGCTTAGGAAATTATTTTGAGGAAAATCCCACAATCAAATCAAGGTGATCTAGTGGGGTTTTTTGTTTTGTTTTTAAACTGAGATGACAAAACAAGCATTACTTAATGGTTAATTACATTCCAACATGATAGTCTGGACAGTGTCCAAAGTTGAAAAGAAGCTTATTAGCAATAGGCTAAGCTACCAAACTCTCACATAATTTCCAAATTAGAAATGGCAGCTATATGCTCATTGTTCTATGAGAGCGCATCCCAACAGGGACGTGACTCAGAAGGGAACTTACTTCATTCATAGCAGGGAACCGAAGTGGGGCAGAGACCTTCTGCTGTCCATTGACGTAGATATATACAAGGCTCTGACCGAAGGGCCTCTTTCCAGGCACATGAACAATAGTTATGTTGTGCTGGTTAAGCAATATAAAATAATTAAGTCATTATTAAAAACAGTAAAATGATTATATGGATCTATTTAACTTCATCTCTATTAAGCTGGTGAGGAAACTACTTAAAATAAATCCAAAGTGTCAGCTAGAAGGTAAGACCACCTATCAGCTGCTTCCATTTTAAAGCAGTAAACATGTTTACATGTAAACAGGTTTTTGAATGGCAAGAGATACAGCTCTTCCATAATAATGCACATCAATCCTTAGGTATGGGAATTGAAAAGGGTAAGGCAGAAAACACAGCAGGACAGTTTATTTATTCACATAGCACAGCAGTCACCTGGGCTTGTTATAATTTAATATTAAAAAAATCCCTAATGTTGTAATCAGCTTAATAATAAAAAATGCCAAATAACACAGGCATAGCACAGTTAGCACAATAACACAATAACACAGTTAGCTCAATCAACAACTAATCTACATGAAAACTGCTAGCATTATTTGAGATTAATCTGTTCTTATGTAACAAGTTATTGAAATATTACAAAGTAGACTATTTGTAAAACAACCGAAAAATAGAACTTGGACTTTGGAGCTAACAGTACTATCCTAAACAAAGTGTTTGCCAGTATCAAATCTTACCCAGAGAGAGTCAAAAAAACAATGGTCAGGGAGCATCACTGTTGCATATTCCCTCTTTGTGCAAACTGCAACCACTAATACCCCAGAGCACGTAATAAAGGCTTCAAATCCCATACCACTTCCTGTAAAAAAGCTGTAGAAAGAGAACAAAACACACAATTAAGGACTTGCTTCATCAAAACTTCCACTAACAGTACATTCATTAAGGAAAGAACCAACTTATTTGACTGGCTGTTACCCTTGTTACATAAAAAACAACTCAGAAAACATTTTGTTTGCTGCTGAATGTTAGTATCCAGAAAGTTAAATTATGTCAAGAAGCATTATTGTCAATATTCACTATTTAAGCACCAAGAAGGTGTCTTTTTCATTGTGCTCTCATACAAAAAACCAGAGTTCATTAGGGTGGGGTTTTTGGGGAGTTGGTTTTTAATATTGTTTTGTTTAAGTGATGAACCTTAACACAATTTGGAGTTACAGATAGAAACAATAGACAATAAAACATTATAAATGAGAAACTACATGTATTTTTCTGTAACATAACCTGGCTCCGGGGACAGATGAAACTGCCTCCTTTCACAGACTAAGCATTATGTACTGCACTCTGTGAGGACAAGCAGCAATGCCACATGTCACAGGGTACCGTATGTCAGGGGAACAGATGACCCAGATCTGTACTGCTGAAGTAGTTACAGTAACTGTACCTGTAGAGCTGCTTCCTCTTGCCACTCTTGCTGGTCGTGCCAGGGTCCACCTGGTCCTGGTCAAGGCAGAGCCATGCGTTGCAAGAAAATGCGGAGCCTGGCCACTTATGGATTGCTGGCACGGCAATGCCAGCCATGCTGTGGTGCAGGTTGAAGTACTGCAAGGCACTGGCCATGCCCTGCTTCCGTGCCATCGCCAGGATGGCTCGCATCACTGGAACCACGTAAGGGTGAGCTCCCTTGGGCTCTTCAGTCCTCAGGAGCCGTATTAGTTGCAGCAGCTCTTCTGAGCCCATTGACTGGCTCCCCAAAGAGCCCAGAAGGGCGATCAGGTTCTCTGCGCAAGTACAGTGGAGCGCGGAGTGGGAGTTCAGTGTCTCAATGATGCGGATGACCATGCTTGCATTGACACATGTAGCACGGCTCTGTCTGTTAATACAGCAGATTCGCCTCAACCAATTTGAGATGAAAATCTGCAGCTCATGTGATTCTAGTTCTGGGAGCCACTGGATAAGCAGCAATAAGGGCTGGACATTACTAATGCCTAGAATCCCAACAGCCATGTGATCACCTTCAACAGCCTGAAAAACAGCAGAGAATTCAGGCATGTAATCACAGTAAAGTAGGGCTCAGTACAACGTTCAAAGACGTAAGCATTTTTGCATTCAAAGCAAGGACATCTCACCATATTCATGAGTTCTTCCAGCAATTCCCGTGAGGGTTGACCCAGTGATTTTAGTACCTCATATATGTGTGCATAACCAATCCTCTCCTTGAAGACCTCCTGAGAACAAAAAATACCAGTCTCACTAACAAACAAAACGGACAAAAATTGCTTGTCTACTGCAGCAGGTTCTAATTTAACAAAGTATTAGACACAAAATAATCAGAAAGCAATAAAAATGTTTTGCAGTTCAGAAATCTCTTTTTGATAACATGTCCATTGTACTGTCTCTAGAAGGTTGCAGATGAGAAGGAGCTCACTGCAGCATGCAGATAAATAAAAGGTCAAAGTAATATTTTAATTATTACTCATACAAGAATATAATTGCTTTGGTATAACCCAAATGTTAGTACTACCAAAAAGAACTAATAGCTTCATTTTTAGTGCAAACTATAGCACGAAATGAAGTGTATACATTGAGAATTAGAAGTATTCAAATATTAATCTTTCAGTCAAAGATTTTCTTAGACCAGTTGATTAAAAACCACCTACCCTAAACACTTAAAAAATTAGAAAAGTATTCCAAGGAAGTTTTTCTGAAAACTAATTGATTTTACATGAAGAAAAAAAAATTAACCAGTGAAGTTCAAGCTGTAGCATTCATTTATGGTTTAATTTATCATAAGGAACAGATACTCTTCCTGGCTGTATTCTGCATTGGAATTTTTTTTTTCCCCCCAAGAATAAATCTGTCAGCAGAAGTGAAGTGATTGCTTAGGTAACTATGGAAAGAAAAAATAAAAATAGCCATGTTGCAGCAGAAGTACAACTTTGTGAATCCCAGCCAGTCCCCACCTCCAATATATAACTCCTCCCAGGCTTTCTAGAGTCAGTGGAGAAATAAGTACTCTGAGTAACACTGTGGAGGAGCATAACTGACCCTGTCGTTTCTCCCTCAGGCTGTACTGCAAGTAGCAAGGAAATCAGATGACTCCCACTCTTCCTTTAGCCTCTACTGCGCAGCCACATCCCTTTCCCTGCATCAAGCCCATGGAAGCGTTCAACCAAGGATTGGATCTAATGAACTCAGCAATCCAGGAATAAATATACTGTTTTTCCATGGGCTTAGCTTCCAGACAGAATCACAAACTAAGCACAACCTATCCATTTCTCAAACCACAAGGATAACTGCCAAGGAAGGGCAGGGGAATGGCAAGACCATCATTTGGGCAACAGTACTGTCCTGGGTTAGTTTAAAGCCATAATAAAACACAAATTCCTGCCTGAAAATTCCTGCAAATACTAAGTCTCCCCAACATAGTCATGGGACAAATAACAATGTACTTTTTTTACAAATATTCCAACTGCTCTTATACTCAGATCTTCCAGTTATGATAGAAAGATGGCTCAGTGATGAGCCATTAGACACATATGAAGGGATAAAGAATGCTAATCAGCTATCTGCCATGAATGTGTGACCACAATCTGCTCATCTCCATTAGCATGAGCCATCAAGATACTGTTATAAAAACACTAACGGGAAAAAAAAATAAAAATCAAGAAGCCTACTGCAAACAGACCTCTGCACATATACTGTTACCTTTGCAGCTGGAGACTTGTGCATTACTGCCGTGAGGGCTTGAATGGTTGATACTGCCAAGGAGTCCAGGTGCCCCTGAAACACCTGAAATGAGCAGGTACACAAGTCATAAACAAATGACCAAAGACAGTTTAGCTCCAAAATCCGTACTGTGCCCTCCCGCCAGGAGGGAAACCAAGAGTTTGGCAACATGCTTCAAAAATCATTTCTCCACCAGGCAAGACTTCATAACCCCACAGCCTACAAGGAATTACATCACAGTAGACAACTGGCCACAGACTTCAAGAGGGGAGAAGCATTTGCAACATACACTGCACTTTAAATATTCTGATGGGCAAACAAGTTTTCCTCATGCGTCTAATGGACAACCTCAAGAGGGAGGGAGGAAAACAATTCGGCAATCTCTTGCAGTGTGTGTGTGTGCTGCTGGACACTCAGGCACCTGCAGCTCACAGGAAGTGTCTTGTCCATCCAAGGCCCTATGCACCAATGCAGCGGACACATACAGATTATAAGAGATAAGTCACAGAAGCACACTCAGGTGGCTGCCTCACCCTTTGCCTCACTGCATTGACTAACATCTCTCTCTCTCCAACTTAAGTAACTTTTTGAGGTTTTTTTCTCCCCATAATTCTTGTTTATATCAACATTTCTATGGTGCTTTTAAAAGCAAAAACGTTGGAGCACTGTTTTGCAACTATCAGTAAACCTAATTAGCAACACTGTGCACACAAACATACGGTTTCATCATCTGTGAAATATTATATGCATGTCATGAAAATGCAATGGCAAGAATTAGAAGACTGTGTTAGATGTCAAGAAACATTTAGATGCGGTTAGCGCATTGCACTGAGTCCAAAAAAGCCAAAGCCATTAGTTAAAAATCACAACTTGTAGATTACCATCCCTTGTATTTAGCATTTCTTTACATTTTTAATCAGAACAAATAATTCTACTATAAAATTAATACAACAATTTGCATTTGAACCTTTCCATAGTATTTGGGAAAAGTAAAGCAACAGGCTATTCCTACCTCCCTGATTCAGCCTGTCCATTGTTTTGTGAACATCTGTTCTTGATGACAAGCAAAGAATCAGAACACCAAGCACAATCATTGAGATTCACAAACAAGGCCCCAGAATCCAAAACACCACAGTGCTGAGACAAAGAAGCAAAAAAGAGGAAAATGAGGGGGAAAAAAATCACCACAAGGTTGAGAAAATTTATTTGGATTCCATTTATGTACTTCACCTTTTCCTTAAAAGCAGCATAACTGAGGCTCAGTCTACTGCAAATATCTGCAGTTTGAAGCAGATGAACAAAACTTGGGTTGAATTCAATCTGTTATTCATAAAAATAATTTTCCAGAGCCAGGAAATACTGACACATGCAGCAAAAAAAGTTCATCTTGCTGCAGAAGGTAAAGAGGATAGTTAAGGTGAAGCACCGGAATCAATTTTCCTGTGATTGTGTCTTGACTTCAATTGAAGCAGAATATAATTTAGGTAGGTACCTGATCCTCATTCATTTCTGTCAGTAATTTGTTGGTAACGTCTTTCTCACTCTTGTCTGCCACTTTATTGTTAGCATTTAAAAACAGCTGTTAGAAACAGAGACAAGAATAATGGAAATAATTGCATTAAACAGTTACCTGCAGCCAAAGCTGTGGAGGCTGCCTTGGATTTGTAT
>VWZG01009762.1:331-12359 GCA_013396735.1 Grallaria varia | reverse complement strand
TTATTCCGGGTTTTCCTTGAGATTCATTCAGGGTTTTCCATGGGATTCACTCAAGGTTTTCCCTGGGTCTCACTCAGGGTTTTCCTTGGGATTCATTCAGGGTTTTCCGTGGGTCTCACTCAGAGTTTTCCCTGGGTCTCCCTCAAGGTTTTCCCATGGCAGGCAAAGGTTGGCTGGGCCGGGAGAGCTGGGCCCGGGCCATGGATCTGCTGTTTCTGTGGCTGGGACAAACGTGGCGCCGCCGAATTGCCACACCCGTGAGATGCCCACGTGCCTCTTCACACACATCCCAGTCCCCGTGTCCCCAGTCCCCGTGTCCCCAGCCCCATGTCCCCACCCCATGTCCCCAATCCCCGTGTCCCCATCCCTGGTCCCCAACGTCGCTCCTTGCCGTCTGCAGGTGACCAGGATGCTGTGCCATGGCAACCGCTGGAGGTCCATGTTCAAGGGGCTGGTCCTGGGGACCCTCCTGACCAGCTTCATGTTGCTGCTCTACTCCTATGCCGGCTCCCCGCTGCAAGTCGGCCTGACTGAGTGAGTCTGGGGGCCCCACGTGTCCCCCCATGGCCCGGCAACCCCCAGCTTCACACCAGGATGTCCCTTTCCTGCTGGAGGCTGCACCCTGTCCCAAGGGCTGCAGGGCAGGTGGATCCCAACTCCCTGGAGGGGCTGGGGATCCTCATCCCGGGGGCACTCGCTGCTCCTGGGTGGAAGGAGAAGGGAAGAGGGAAGAGGAGAGGGAAGGGAGAAGAAAAGGGATGAGGGGAGAGAGTGGGGATGATAAGGAGGGATGTAGAGGAAAGGGGAGGAGAAGAGAGAAGGTTCTTTCACTGCTGATGATCTGCTGGGCTCAGCTCCCATGACTCATGTCATCAAATTCATCTCAAGGTTATAAACAAGATCCATGTGCCTCGTAAGCACTGTCACACGGGATCTCTTTCAAGATCATCTTAACGAGTTCATTAAGGGCATTCAAAGTCACCCAAGCCTGTACTGTCCGTTCCCTGCCTTGGACAGCTCAAATAACACCCCTCATGTCCCCCCGTGTTCCCTGGGGACCTGTGAGCTCCTCTGTGGGGCCAGGCTCTAGAATTATTTCCCTTTTTGCTGGAGGTTGGGTCCACCATGGATCCCACAAGGGGTTCACGACTGCTGCAAGGCCTTGAGAGCTCCCACACCTCCTCCATGGATCCCATAAGGCCTTGAGAGCTCCCAGACCTCCTCCATGGATCCCATAAGGCCTTGAGAGCTCCCACACCTCCTCCATGGATCCCATAAGGCCTCGAGAGCTCCCAGACCTCCTCCATGGATCCCGTAAAGACTTGAGAGCTCTCAGACCCCGTAAGAATGTTTTCAGCTCCTCTCCATGGAGTTACAACCATGAAAGCTCCCCTTGATGCACTTCTTGACACCAGGACCACCATGGGCATGCCCATGGGAGGGGTGGGGGACCCCTCATCAGGTTGCACTGGTGTTGGTGGGGCCTGACTGCCGTGAAGACCTCATAGCAGCATATCCTTGGTGGCTGGGGTTGTCCAGGGGTGAGTGAGCATGGTTTGGTGGCTTGGAGATGCATCTGATGTCGAGAGGTTCATAGGGGTGGGGGGCTCTGCCCTGCTCAACAAGGGGCTCCTGATGGGTGGGTGCTCTGGTCCCACTGGGCACATGGCTGAAGGTGAAGGGGCTCTGCCCCAAGCTGGGCTTGTCTCCAGTGGAGAGCATGGGGGTGCTGGGGGTGAGCAACCCTCTCCAGCACCTGTTTCCAGGTCCAACACCCATCCCCAGGTCCAGCATTTATTCTCTAGTATCTGTTTCCAGGTCCAACACCCATCCTCAGGTCCAGCATTTATTCCCATTTCCAGTGCCCATCTTCAGGTCCAGCACCTGTTCCCTGGCCCAAAACCTGTTCCCAGGTCCAGCACCCATTCCCAGGCTCAGCATCTATTCCTATTTCCAGCACCCATTCCCATTTCCAGCACCCATTCCCATTTCCAGCACCCATTCCCATTTCCAGCACCCGTTCCCATTTCCAGCACCATCTCCAGACCCAGCTCCTCCAGGACAGGGCACGCCTGAGCCTTCGCCCTGGCCGAGGTGCCCTCACCACGGTCCCATCTCTTCTCCTCCGCAGGATCCCCGTCCACTCCTCCTGCTCCCCCCGCTCCTCCCTTGTCAAGGCTCCGGCCGCGTCCAACGGCACAGGCCGCTCCTCGGGATGGAGCTGCCGGCCCAAGCACGACATCATGTTCTTGAAGACCCACAAGACCGCCAGCAGCACCATCATCAACATCCTCTTCCGCTTCGGGGAGAAGCATCGCCTGAAATTCGCCTTCCCCAACGGCCGCAGCGACTTCTACTACCCGGCGTTCTTCGAGCGCAGCCAAGTGCAGCACTACCGGCCCGGGCTCTGCTTCAACATCGTCTGCAACCACATGCGCTTCCACTACGACGAGGTGCGCAAGCTCCTGCCGCCCGACGCCACCTTCGTGACGGTGCTGCGGGACCCCGCCTACCTCTTCGAGTCCTCCTTCCACTACTTCGGCCACGTCATCCCCCTCACCTGGAAGATAACGGGGGAGGATAAGCTGGCCGAGTTCCTCCGGGACCCTCGGCAGTACTACGACCCCAACGGGTTCAACGCTCACTACCTCCAGAACCTCCTCTTCTTCGACTTTGGCTACGACAACAACATGGACGCGGGCAGCCCGCTGGTGGAGGAGCACATCCGCGAGATCGACCGCCGCTTCCACCTCGTCATGCTGCTCGAGTACTTCGACGAGTCCTTGGTGCTGCTGAAGGACCTGCTGTGCTGGCAGCTGGAGGACGTGCTCTACTTCAAGCTCAATGCCCGCAAGGGCTCCACCGTGTCCCGGCTGACGCCCCAGCTCTACGAGCAGGCGACCGCCTGGAACCTCATCGACGCCAAGCTCTACCGCTATTTCAATGCCACCTTCTGGCGGAAGGTGGAGGCCTACGGGAGGGAGAGAATGGCCAAGGACGTGGCCGAGCTGCAGAGGGAGAACGAGAAGATGATGAGCATCTGCATCGACGGGGGACACGCCGTGGACGCCAGCGCCATCCAAGAGTCCTCCATGCAGCCCTGGCAGCCCCTGGGGGAGAAGACCATCCTGGGATACAACTTGAAGAAGAAGATCAACAAGAAGCACCAGAAGCTGTGCCGCAAGATGCTGACGCCCGAAATCCAGTACCTGACTAACCTGGGGGCCAACCTCTGGATGACCAAGCTGTGGAGTTACGTGCGGGACTTCCTCAATTGGTAGGGGCTGGCGGCTGCCCCGCGGCCCCCGGGGAGGAACCAGGTGCTTTCGTTTTTCTTACTCGTGGTTCTTATGGTTTGGAACTGGCTGGAGGCTTTGGCGCCCAGGAACTTTTGGGGGCGCCCTCCTTCACCTTCCTGCAGGGCCCCAGCTTGGGCAGGGGAGCAGAGACTCTGCCCTCACCTGTGGGGGCAAGGATTGAGGGTTCAGGGGTGGTGTTTTCCTGCAGGATCCACTTCTTCCTTCCCCATGGAAAGGCTGGAGGAGGCATTTGTGAAGCACATGGCCCCGTAACAGCAGGAGCAGGACATCCATCCATCACCACGTTGCTGGGGGCACCCCAGTGTGGGCAGGGACGTGCAGGGACAGCAGTGGCAGAGGGTCCCTCTTGCCCGGGATGGGCAGAGCTGCCCAAAGAGAACCCGACCCTCTGGGGCTACTCAAATCACCCCTCTGAGCCCTGGTTTGGGGTGTTGGAGTGTCAGCACCTGCTGCACCGTGCCAGCCCAGGGGTGTGACGAGCACAGCACGTTCTCAGCCCACCCACAGTCATCATCACCCCACGGCAGGCTATGACCCAGAGCCACCCAGAGCCCTTTGGAGATGGGAAAACCCACCCCAAAAGCCCTGGCATTTATCAACAGGCCCCAGTGGGCAAAGGGCACCCACTCCCCGACCCCTGTCAACCCAGTTAGAGGACCCTGTGGCTGTGGTCCCCACAGGGGACATCCCAGACAGCCAACGGGGACTGGTGAGAACTGGCATGGGGAGGAGATGGGGAGCAGGGTGTGGTGGGCACTGTCCCCGTGATGCCATCCTGGGTATGGTGGGGATGCCGAGGGCAGGGTCTGTCCCCACCCTGCCTTGGGGACAGACCTCGTGTGTCCCAGCTGGGCTGGATGACACCGGTGATGCCATGTCCTGCCAAGAGTGGCCCTGGCTGGGCATGGAGGTGGCACCGGTGGCTGAGCCTCCCCCACAGCAAAGGGACCACTCTGCCCCCTGCCCATGTTTGGCTTCTTCTGTAAAGACCTGGAATAAAAAAAACAGTTCTAATTTTGTAAGATAATTGTGCATTTGGCAGTTTTTAACGTCGAGACGGGCCAGCCGGTCTCCAGCCATCTCCTTTGGGATGGGATAGATGGGGTGGGGATATCCCAGGGATGTCCCCCCATGGTTGGGGAGGCCATGTGGCCACAGCAGCTCCTCCTGAGGGTGGTCCTGGCTCCCATAAGTTCTGGCAGTGGGGACCCCGTGTCCCCTGGGCAGTGCTGAGGAATGAGATCCCCAGGGCAAGGGAGGCACCTGGGACTGACCCTGCTGGGTGCTGGGGGCATTGCCGTGGTGTGCAGGTGCCACCAGGAAGGTCTGCTGGCTTCACAGGGACACGGGAACCATGGGACAGCCATCATGGGTGTCACAAGTCACTCGTGCCACTGCGACCCAGCTCTGCTGCTGGTGGGTGCACCCCATTTCAGGGCTGGCCATGGAGGTTCTTCAGCTGGAACACCAGCACCAGCAGTGCCAGTGTGGACACACGTCCTAACAGCTGGGCTGGAGCCACCACTGATGTCACCAACTCAACTGTGTGTGACACTGCCCACAGACACTGGGACAGGCACTGGGGACACCTCCCAGAGGTCCACAGATGTCTCCCATGACGTGCTGAGGTCTCTTGCTGGCACTAGGGACCGAGTCCCACCTTGGCCATTGGTTGCCCCTGCAGATGTGGGAATGAAAATCCCCTTCCCAGGCAGGTCGGCTGCAGAGCCCACCCCACGGTGATGTCCCAATGGGGACACGGTCCCTGTCCCTCTGCACCCAGGCCACCAGGTCAGCCCATACAGAGGGGACTGTGGTGGGGTGTTGGGGACACCTGAGGCAGGCAGGACCCAGGGACATGTGTGTGTGTCCTGGTTGTGTCCAGACTGCTGCTCCTAGAGGGGTTCCTTGTCCTGGAGAGCTGGAAGCAGGACCAGGATGGGACAAGGATGGGGCACTGGGGTCTGGGACTCTGTGGTGGGACTGGGATCATCCATGGGATCACCACAGTGGTGGGATCAAAACTGTGGTGGGATATCACATGTAGGACCATGGAAATGGGACCAGGAACGTCCATGGGACCAAGACTGAGTGATAGGACCAAGACTGAGTGATAGGACCAGACCATGTGGTGAACTAGGACCACAGCAAACTGGTGGGACCAGGACCATGTCTAGGACTAAAACTACGTGGTGGGACCAGCACCATGCAAGGGATGGGACTAACCGGGGATGGGACAGTGTGGTGGGATCTGGACCTTGCTGTGGAGCAGGACCACAACGCCACAGTGGAACTTGCACCATGCACAGGAACAGGACTAATTGGTGGAAATGGTTGTAGGGGGCCATGCCCAGGACCACGTGCAGGATCAGTCTCGGTGGTGGGAATGGGGCTGTGGGGTGGAACAGGAACTGGGCAACAGGCACAGACCCATGTGGTGGGACTGGGATGGTGTGAGGGGTGGGGCCCTCCCCAGGGGTGGGGCTGCTCTGACTGTAGGAAGGTGGAGCAAAGCCCCCAGGCCCATCAGTGCCAGCTGGAGCCCCCTGGCACCCAGCCCTGGTCCTTAAAGACGCCCAGGTGGTGAGGTGGGGGTGCTGCTGCCTGGGATGGAGCTGTGCAGGCTGGTGCTGCTGTGTGGGGCTGTGCTGGGGGTGGCAGGTGAGTGGGGTGGGAACTCCCTCAGTGGGTGCCCTTGGCTTTGTCCTGTGCTGGTCACCTGGACCTGCTGGTGCAGGTTGTCTTGGTGGAGGGGAGCCTTCTAAAATGACACCAAGCTCTGGGGACACGCAGTTGGGAAAAGGGGGTTGGTGGGAGCTCCCTCAGGTCCCAGCAGGTTGGGGAGGGCCTGGTTTGGGGGTAGCAGAGCCACTGGTGGGGCCTGTGGCTGCTGGCAGTGGTGTCCCACCCCATGAGCAGCTCCTGGTCTGTCCCCACCCCTGGACAGGTGCTGGGGATGCTCCTGGTGCAGCAGGTCCTGGCTGGGGGTGGAGGAGCCCCCACTGTGCTCCTGGGGGCTTTCCCTGCCTTTGTGCTGCTGTCACCTGCCCCCACGAGTCCTGAGGACCCCTGAGGACCTGGATGTCCCCACTGTGTCTGGGACATGCTGCTGCTGCTGGCTCAGCCCTCCCCTTGCTGCAGGGACCACCACGGCTCCAGCTGCCTCAGAGCCCTTCAGTGACACGGTGACAGCCCCTGTGGTGTTCTCTGACATGGGGACAGGGGAAGTTCCTGCTCTTCCCAGCTCTGAGGAACCCACCATGAACTTCACCCTGAGGCTCCTGGATGGTGAGTGCTCTGGGGGTGTTGGAGGACAATTCTGGGGGGAGACCATGGGATGGGTCCAGCTGAGACCCCCGGGCTCAACATGCAGCACCCAGTGGGTTGTCCTGGCTGTCCCCAGCACTAGGACCACCAGGAGAAGGTGGTTGACTCTGCAGGAGCTGCCCTTGGTCTCGTGGAGGGTGTAGGGCTTTGGATGGTGGGGCTTTGAGGTGGTCCCAATGCTGGGCCTGATGCCAGGATGGGATTTTAGGGGTCAACTCTGTTGGTGGTGGGGGAGGGTTCCAGGAAGGAGCTGTAGCTCTGGGAGAAGGGGAGCCAGGCTGGGGGGTCAGAGCCAGGACAGCTCTTGGCTTCTGGGGACAGGGTGGGCTCTGAAATGGAGGAGCTGCAGGGATGGAGGCCAAGACACTGGTGGGTGGTGGTCAGGGGCGTGTCTGGTGTCCCTGTCTCTGGTGGGACAGGCTTGAGGGTGCCACACTGAACCTACACGTCCCCTCAGGGGACACCAGTGCCACCAGGCAGCCAGTGGTGTTCAGCTCCAGCTCTGCCATCCATCTGGAAGCCAGTGTCCGCTTCAGTCCCAGCTTCTCCATGAAGATCCACGTGGACCAGTGCTATGGGACCACCACAGAGCAGTTGGGAAGCTCCAGGAGGGTCTTCGTGGTGGTGAACAGCCGTGGGTCAGCGCCAGAGGGGTGGGAAGTGGGGACTGTCTCTCCAGGCATCCTGTGGTCCTGCAGGACCTCCTGATGGGGAGGGTTGTCCAGCGCCTGGAGACAGCCCAGGGATGTCCCTGTGTCACTCTCCTGCCACAGGTGTCTGCACGGGGAGAAGCTGGGGAGTGTGTCTGTCCAGCACCAGAGAGGGGGCTCTGCCCTCCAGCTCTCCATCCTGGCACCCACACTGGAGGGTGAGCCCAAGGAGGAGGAGGTGAGGTCAGGGAGATGCCCTTGGGGGTGGGATGGGGGTCCCATGGAGGAAGATGACCTGGGGGGGGTCCCAAAGCACTGTCCTTTATGGGACATCCTGCTCCCTGCTGGGGTGGTCCCAGCCCCACAGGGTCAAGTGGGAGGAGAGCAGGGTCCCTGAGGAAGGCCATGGTGGGATGGAGGTCCCAGGGATGACCTTGGGACTCCCAAAGCACCATCCCTCCTGGGACATCCTGCTCCCTGCTGGGGTGGTCCCAGCCCCACAGGGTCAAGTGGGAGGAGAGCAGGGTCCCTGAGGAAGGCCATGGTGGGATGGAGGTCCCAGGGATGACCTTGGGACTCCCAAAGCACCATCCCTCCTGGGACATCCTGCTCCCTGCTGGGGTAGTCCCAGCCCCACAGGGCTGGAGGGGAGGAGAGCAGGGTCTCCAAGGCAGGACACAGCAGGGGGGTGTCCTGGCAGGTCTACGTGCACTGCCTGCTGACAGCGTGGGGACAAGGACGTGCCACCAGGTCCTGCTTCTACAGCCACGCCACGGCCAGGTACGCTAGGCGCTGACACAAGCACTCATGGGTGTGTTGGGAGCAGAACCCACTTGTCATGGGGACCCACCTGGGGGGGGACCAGGTCACCCCACAGTGGGCTGGGTGCCACCTCTTCTCCAATAGCAGCTGGTGGCATCACCACAGGTCCAAGCACCCTCATGGTTTAGATGAACTGGGGAGGTGTGTGGAGTCACCTGGAGGACATCTCTGGGGTGGCACCAGGTGAGTCGCATGGTAGTCTGGACCCCTAGACCATCCCCCCAGCTCTGTCCTCTCCTCTCCCAGCTGGCACAACGCAGAGGACCCTTCCCGGAGTGCCCTGTGCCACTGCTGTGACACCAGCTGTCCCCCTGGTGACACCCTCCCAGGACACCTGCCAGGTACCAGGGGTGGCATAGGTTGTTTTGGGGTCTTGGGAGGAGCTCCTGGGCCTGGGATGGGCTGTACTGGCCATGTCCTTCCACAGCATTCCCAGGTGAGGGGACACTCCTCTGGGAGACAGTTGGACCAGTGTTGGTGCAGAAGGAGAAGGTGCCATGGTATGAAGGTGAGGGACACCCCAACCCTCTTCCATGTCCCCAAACCTCTGTCCCCAAGTGCTGGACCACCCTGTGACCCCCGCACTGGTGTGTTTCTTGCTGTCCCCAGCGCCGTGTCACACCATGCCAAGGTTCCTGCTGGCCGGGCTGGCACTGGTGGGCAGTGTCGTGGTGGTGATCGCCGTGCTGGGGGTGCTGCTGGGGCTGGCCCTGACCACCTGGAACCTGGGCAGACACCGGAGGGGACAGCGGCCACCGAGCCACAGCTGTCCCTTCCAGGCCGAGCTGCAGAGTGTGGTGGGGACCCTGGTCCTCAGGCAGACGGGCAAAGGGGACGAGGTGGGACCAGACCCCCTTTCCCCCCAATAAATGTGGCTTTGTTTCCTCTGCACCTCCTGGTGGGGCAGTGTGTGGATGCCACCAGGGGATGGGGATGTGCCACTACACTGATAGGCCACATCTCCAGGTTCCTCCAGGTACCTGGAGATGTGACTTCCAGGTGGAGTGCCGTGCGACCAGTCCGTGGGGCTGGAGCTGGTGGCTCCTGGCTGGCAGGACTTTGGGTCCCTGGAGGCCACAGACAGGGTGGCAGCTCCTTGGGGACAGTCCCCAGGATGTCCCATAAGGCTGTGAAGGGATGGAGGGGTCCCATGGTGGGGCCATCAGGGCTGCTCTGGGTGGAGGCCCCCACGAGGGGTTGGGACCCAGCTAGACCCACGCGTCCCCCAGGAGGGGACATGGCCTTGGCCTGGCTGTGGTGCCACCTGAGCATCACCCACGGGGGGTCATGTTTGAAATGGTTTATTAGGACCAGTGTGGGGCAGGGCGGCCGCTCCGGGGTCGTCACAGTAGGTGGGTCACAGTGGGTGGGTCACAGCAGTGCCTCGGCTCCCCCAGCGTGGGCAGGGTGGGATGAGCTCAGTGGGGTGTTGGGGGCTCTCCTGGTGTCCCGTAAAGCTTGCGGAGGCTGGAATCCATCAGGAAATCCACAGTCCTGCGGCAGGAGAGGGGGTCAGCGGGGTACCGGAGGGGGTCTCTGGGGTACTGGATGTGATGGGGGATGGGTGTGGCTGTCCCTAATGTCCCCGAGACACCAGCCCCACCAAAACAAGGCTTAGTGCAGCCTCACCATGCTAATCCCGGCTCAGCTCCGGTTAATCCCCATGCCGGCAGGGACACGTCCTGGCTGGACCCCAGCAAAGCCCCCGTGGGGTGGAGACACCCCCGAAGCCCTCCCAGTCCCCCCCAAGCCCTCCCAGTCCCCTCCCTGCCGGTGGCACCTCCGTTACCTGTCGATGGGGGTGACGATGAGGGGGATGGCGGCCAGCCCCACGGCGGTGGTGGCCCAGCGGCGCAGGGACAGCGGCCAGCGTGTCACGGTCCCCAGCAGGGCCAGCGAGGCGGCGCACAGCCGGTTGATGGTGAAGCCGGGGATGGCCACCGAGGCCAGGCCCTGCCACACGAAGGTGTCCACCACGGCCACCCCCACCCGCGTGGGGTCCTGCGCGTGGGCCTGGGGGGACACGGCGGTCAGCGGCGGGTCAGTGGGATGGGTGGGGAGGGGAGGGGTGGCCCAGTGTGGCACTCACGGTGGCAGCTCTGCGCCCCTTGTCGATGGCATCGGCCGTCACGTAGGCGGTGGCCACGCCGTAGCTGGCCCACACCACCGGCACCGGCACCAGCGCGCGGAACGACTCGCCCACCTCATTGGCGTAACCTGGGGGGACGGGGGGGGGTTAGCTGGGACAGGGACCAGCTGTGCACCCATGTCACCTGCCCAGAGTGTCCCCGTGTTCCCCCTGGGTGTCCCCATGTCACCGAGAGCAGGGATGGATCCCACAGAGGGCAAGTTTGGAGCAGCTGGATCTCCTTGGACCTCAGTGCCACCAGATAGCTGGGCTGGGGGTGCCCAGTGCCAGTACTGGTGTCTGTGCCTGGTGCCCAGGGCCAGCATTGGTGTGTGTACCTGGTGCCCAGTGCCACTACTGGTGTCTATGCCTGGTGCCCAGTGCCGGTGCCCAGTGCCAGCACTGGTGTGTGTGACTGGTGCCCAGGGCCAGCACTGGTGTGTGTGACTGGTGCCCAGTGCCAGCACTGGTGTGTGTGCCTGGTGCTCAGTGCTGGCACCAGTGTCACCATTGGTGGGTGTGACTGGTGCCCAGTGCTGGTATCAGTGCCAGTACTGGAGTGTGTTACTGGTGCCCAGTGCTGGCACCAGTGCCAGCATTGGCATCTGTGCCTGGTGCCCAGGGCCAGCATTAGTGTGTGTGACTGGTGCCCAGTGCCAGCATTGGTGTGTATGAATGGTGCCGAGGGCTGGTACCAGTGCCAGTACTGGTGTGTGTAACTGGTGCCCAGTGCCAGCATTGGTGTGTATGAATGGTGCCGAGTGCTGGTACCAGTGCCAGTACTGGTGCGTGTGCCTGGTGCCCAGTGCCAACACTGGTGTGCGTGCCTGGTGCCCAGGGCCAGCGTTGGTGTGTGTGCCCAGTGTTAGTGATAGTGCCCGTCCCAGCGTCTATGACCAGTGCCCAGTGATGGTACCCAGTTCTGGCCCCCGGTGTCTGTGTGTGGTGCTGGTGGATGGTCCCAGTACAGGTGCTGGTGCACAGCACGAGTGACAGTGACGGGTACCCAGTGCTGGTCATGGTACTGGTCTGCAGTGCTGGTACCCGGGGCGCAGTGCCAGTGCCTGGTGTGGTGCTGATACCCAGTACCCCGGCTCAGTGCTGGGTGGCAGTGCCTGAGGACAAGTGGCAGTGCCCAGTTGTGCAGGTACCCAGCACGGTGCCCAGTACCTGGTGATAGTGCCCAGCACTTGGTGCGGTGCCTGGTACTGGTGCTGCGCATTAGTGCCCAATGTTGGTGCCCAGTAACCAGTGCCAGTACCCTGTGCCCGGTACCAGTGCCCAGTTCCTGGTGCCGGTGCCCTGGGACAGTACCCTATACCCAATGCAGTGCCCAGTGCCGGTGCTGGGTATCAGCGCCCCAGTGCCAGTGCCTGGTTCCCTGCGCAGGTACCCTGTACCCGGTGTCAGTGCCCGGTTTCCGGTGCCGGTCCCCAGTGCCCGGGGTTCCTGGTATCGGTGCCCAGTTCCCGGCATCAGTGCCCGGTTCCCAGTGCTAGTACCCTGTACCCTGTGCCAGTGCTCAATGACAGTGCCCGGTTCCCGGGGTGACTCAGTTCTCACTGACGGTGTCAGTGCCCAGTTCCTGGTGTCAATAACCGGTGCCGGTCCCCAGTGTCAGTGCCCAGTTCCCGGTACTGGTCCCCAGTGTCCGGTGTTCCTGGTGTCAGTGCCCGGTCCCTAGTGTCAGTCCCCCGCTCCAGGTGCCGGTCCTCAGCGCCCGGTTAACGGTGTCAGTGCCCGGTGCCGGTCGCCAGGCGCAGTGCCCGGGGTCCTCGGTG
>VWZG01009761.1:35765-179169 GCA_013396735.1 Grallaria varia | reverse complement strand
TCTCTCTCTCTCTCTCTTTCCCCGGTAGGCTCGGTGCAGTTATGTAGAGAATCAGAGTTGTTATATGCTCCCCCTCATGCGCACCCGATCGGAATAAAAACAAACAGGAGGCGAAAAAAGAAAGCCCCCCCAAACGGAAAATTAATAGAGAGGTCAGAAATCTATCCGGAGGAGAAGGGCATCTAGGAGAGATGGAAGGAGGACAGGGTTAATAAAAAGAGAGCGAGAAAGGGAAAGAAGCAGAAGGGGAGAGAGGGAGAGAGAGAATGGGAGAGAGAGAAGTGAGCCCCGGAAATCAGAAAAGTGGCTGCTGCATATGGAGTTCTCCCAGCCAGCCAGCTCCCACAGCGCCTGCGAGCCTGTATTTTGGGGGAAGTATAGAGTCTGGAGTGAAGAGTTGAGGGAAGCAGCACTCGAGTTTCTGAGGGACATTGGAAAACAGAGCTGTCCATCACCGCCGCTCATCTGCATAGCGCGGCGGGCCCGCCCCCTCCCGCTCCGGCCCGGCTCCGTCTCCTCCCGCGGCCGGCAGGCAGGGAAGGCGGGCAGGCAAGGAAAGCAGGCTTTGTAATGCAAGCCAGCCTCGCCGACTGCGAGCACGCTGCTGAAGCCAAACGATGATACTGCTCATCAGCTTCTCTCCGGACCCGCGGAACTATGAATACTCTTTCGCACACTTTCCAGTACACCACCCTTCTGTCTCATTCTCCATCCGCACAGGGAACGGAAGAGCACGTGTGTAGTAGATATCTGCATCCCCTCACGCACTCGGCGAAGCGCTGTATGCACGCACACGTGTGTTAGATGTGTGCATTCGCACGCGTGTGTGCGCGCAGGGCCAGACGCGGGGGAGCTGGGCAGCGCGGAAGGGGAGAGAGAGCACTTGGTAAAAGTACTGCCCTATATGGCAGGGAGGAGAGCAACTGCTCAAATCAGCAAATCCAGGATCGCGCTGTTCCTGGCAGCGAGAGCTTTACTGTTTTATAAGTTGCCACAAACAGTCAAGATCTAGTCATGGAACGCGTTTGCACATGACGGGGAAAAAATTTCCTTCTTCTTGCTTTCTTTTCTTATTCTTTCTAGTTGGCGCGTGGGGAAGAGGCCTGGGTGGCTTCTTCCAGGGGTCTAGCTGCCTTCTCCCCCCCTCCCCTTTTCCCCTTTTCGCAGATCAGATAAATCTCCTAGAATATGATCTCGATGTAATTAATTTCTTCTTCCCTCTCGCTTCAGCCCTGGACACTATCAGCTTCGAGCCATTGCCAGCGCTGCTCTGGCTGGGGCGCGGGAGGGAGAGACGAAGGCTCTTCTCAGTGCAAGCACAAATGCACACATATATGTGCACGTGCGTTTCTTCAGTGATTAATCCAGCGAGACCCTTCAGAAACTGGCGGCCGGCTGCCCACACTCAGGCTCTGCCCTTCGCCTCCCGGGATGAGGCGCGGTGCAGACGGTCCCCTGTGTCCGTGTTCCCACCCCCCGCGGTGGAGCCGGGGCTCTCCTCCCCCGGCATTTCTCCAGCCCCGGGGCCCGGCATTGGGCCCTGCCCGTCCCACCGTGCTGCTGCCGGGGGGCCGAGGCGTGCTAGGCCGCTCTGCGCATCCTGGTCCGCACCTGCGCCCCGCAACGCCGCTGCCGTCCGTGCGGAGCAGGAGCAGGGGCAGTGCGGCAGGTCGGGGCTGGGCTGCACCACCGCACTTCGCACAACCCTTCACCTGCAACCTGCACAGCCTGGTAAGCCCGTAATGGGCTCAACAAAATTGTTTAGGCATCCGAACCACCCCACCTAAAACCCAAAACAAACCCAAACTAACTTAATCAAACTGTGTTATATTTTTTCCATCTTATATTAGTAAGCACTTATTCCGTATTTAACCAAAGGAATTCGCTTGACGTTTACAGCCGAGTTCTTCACGGAATACCTCAAGTACTTTCAGCTAGGTAGGATGGAGACGTCGCCGGGGAATCGCTTGGCCACAGGCAGGAGGGAAGATGGCAGTAGCTGAAAAATTGCGGGTGTGCAGGGCAGCCTATTGTAAATCAATTAAACATGCAGCTGATAAAATACACTTGGAGAAGCTGTTTCAATGACTTGGCACACACAGCGGGGAAAATGCTGTGCTGGAAATACGGTCAAGCCTCGGGACCTGTATAGTGTCTGAAGCAACCAGAGCTTTCCGTTTTCTTTTTCTATCTCAGTTTTTATTTCTTTCCTTTACTCTCCTCATCTTCTGTGAAACCCACATACCAGTTTACCCCTGCCACTACAAGCAGCAGTAGAGATCTGGCCACCAGACATACCGGATTAATTCATACCCAGATCTATCAGCTGGCCTGTAGAAGAGGCAATCCTTAAAAAAGCAGATGAGGGGGAGGAGGTTAACACCAACAGGTATTTCTTGTCATTAACTCCCGACTTCCTGATAGGAAAGTGATAAACAACTGGTAAACTCAGTGCAACAGCTTACAGAAAAGACATTTGCTTCCTTGCTTGATGATTAATGCGCATATATTAAATAAAAATAGAAACTCTAAAAACAAGAGCATTATATAAAACATTCATATTTCAGTATTTCTGTGGAATAATCGATATCATGCAACTAGATCTGAATAGTCAATTCCTGTGTTCCGCAGACTGATTTCTAAGTATACGAGCTCTGCTTCTGAACGGAGCAGCAGCTGGAGAGCCGAGAATGCAAAATTAATTATAACATTATAAAGTCATACATGAATCTCTTTAAGCCAACCTGCATGCCTTGCAAAATGTGCTATACTCCCTGCATTTTTATTTGGGTAGCCGTTCTTTTTCCAGCAGAAGTGGTGTTTATCTTTGCGAATTGATTGCTTTTAGTTCCTCCTCTTTAATAATTAGTGGAACAATACAGATTGGGAATACAATGGCCGTCGTGTTTACATTATAACAGGGGATTAATGCTATTAAGTGAGTGTTACAGTTATGACCTGGGAAGAGTACTTAAATAAATATCATGATCCCAGGAGAATTGATGTAATTCAGTTCAGTGCGTAGATACGGACGGACACACACGCACACACGAGAGATACAAATCTCCATACATATCTACATGCATAGACATATGTTATACATGTTAAGTGTACGTGGCTGTCCGTGTAAAACGCAGGTGGTAGTTTCGCCTCTATCTGCATGCCGTTCGCCTATCAGAATATATTTTTGTGGGTTTGGCGTGAGGAATGTTTAAATCAGGGTTGTTACTCCCCTTCCTCCAGACACATAGAGCAACAGATTATATTTCTGATGTTTTAATTTATGCAGTCCAAAAATATTGTTTTATATACAGAAACAGGGTTAATTTCGCAATCAGAGATTAATGGAGTAAAATATTATCATTTCAAAGACAAGTTCTTGCATTGATTTGATTTGCATAATTTTTGTATGGCTTCAGAACGGAATGGATTTAGCCACTGCAAGGAGCCGGTATGCATTTTATTACAGTATACCACTAATTTGACTCTGAACAATGTGGAGAACGAATAGCTACTGGGGTAATTTAAATATAGCTGGCGAAGGCTTTGAGACACACAAACTAGAAAACCGTGTCAATAACGTTTCTGAACAGTGATCAGTGTACGTGTCTGTATTCAACTTCTTCTTCGAGTTATCTCTGTTTGATTTGAATGCCTTTCGCGTGGAAGGGGTTTTTCATTTGCCTGGCTCCAGCACCGAAATCTAATTTTCCCATAGTACTACCCGTTACTAATACAAAACCGTATAACTTGCGCTGTTAAACACCAGAGTAGTATTACATGCACTTTTTATTGGTAATAACTGTGGCAAATTAACATGCCTACACAGAGACATTAAGACTTTATACACCATGTTTTTTATTTTAATAATCTATTCGTTAGTTCAGCGTTTACCTTCCCAGATTTTAAGCGGCGATCTCGCCTTGACTTCTTTAATTCAGTTTGCTACAGAAGAGCTGAGAAGGTAGTCGAGAGACCTCCTTCCTCCTCCGCCCCCACCCCGGCCCCTGCTATCGCTCATTGCTGTACTGGGAAACAGGTTTTGCGTTTTGTCATTTATTAGTTACATCTCTTTGCACAAGCGACAGAGGCTGAAGTTTTCGGGCGGTTGAAGTTGAAAGCCCCGTCTGCGGGAACGGGGCTCCTGCCGCCTCTGCCCGGCCCTGGAGAGTCTGTCCGGAGGCCATTCGCTCCGAACCCCGCTCACCTCGGTTTTAGAGAAGTAAAAGAGGAAGAAGACAAAAAAAAAAAATTTAAAATAGAAGCCTCATTGGGGTGAGGGAGAGGTTTCCCTCCCCGGGAGGGCTCCCTGCGGCCCGGAGAGGCGCACACGCCTGTCACCCGCACAATGCCAATTGCCCAATTGTTGTGACACCGGTCATAGCAACTTTTCAAGCAGAGCGAAGTGGAACTTAGTGGGGTTTGGAGATGTAACACAATGCGCAGCTGAAACAGTTTCCTGTGACATAACCACACAATGGTCTGGGAATGCTTTCTCCTTTCCCTCATGAAATGGGGGACTGCCACCATCTCCCGGAGACAACGACGTTAAATAATAGACTATTGTATTTAAAAATAACAAATGACACACGCATACTGTGCAAGCGGAGTTGTCCGGTTTTCTAGTAAAAGAAGCCCAGTTTATAAGGCTCTTTCTGAACGAGGGGGTTTGCAGGAGCGATCTGTGAGAACTGGGGGAGACGGGGTGAGCCGTTCTGCCTTGGAGCTGGCTCACGGGATTAAAGGGAAGAGCGGTGAAAACAGCAAGTGAGAAAGGAAAAGAAAGAACTTTTCTTTGCCCATCTTCGGGATAAGCTCGTTAGTTCAAGCCGCGTGTGGAAGGGGGCGCTGTGGCAATGAATTCCCCAGCGCTCCCGAGCACTTGCCGCGGAATTGTTCATGGAAGCTCCTTCCCTGAGGTTTCTTTTAATATTTCAGTCATTACTTTTATTAACAATGTTATCTGACTGTCGCCCGTAATACCTGCACTAAAAGGTGGACTGTTGGCGTGAGTTATGATTGATTCTTTTCCCCTAATCCCATTTTCTTTCTTCCTATTTTCTTTTTTCCCTTTTCAGTTCAGTAAGAGCCCAATAGTGTATTTAATTTTTCAAATACATTCCAAGGAAGGTCCGCCCAGGGGAGCGCGGAGAATTTAAACACTCTTTCTAACACACAAAAGCGGGCAAATAGACACACATGAAACATACCCCGTGTTTGTAACTCCTTATTAAAAAAAATAATAAAAAAATAGATTCCCCAGGGCGCCTGTGGCTTCGGCAATTTGCACTAATAACGGGCCATGTCTTTACCAGGATTTACTTCATTCATTTTGGGACGTTATTGGGTGGAATGTTTTAAAATGCAAATAAAAGTAAAGCGGATCTCTAAAAAGCAGATCTGAGGATTAGAAAAGTTCCTTCCCTTATGTCACACTGTTACTAAGATTGTTAGTAGCCTAGGGAAATATAAGCAAATATGTATCCTTGAGTATAAGATGAAAGAACTCCAAAGCTTTCCTGGAGCCTGCTATTTTCACCTGAAAGACAGACAGCGTTTCTCAGGGAGAAAACAAGTGTACGATCCACAGGTGGGATAGTTCATCCTTCTTAAGGTGTGTGTGAGGGGGAACCACAAAAAAACAACCTATTGAAAAATGACACTATTTAAGTTTTGAACAAGCCGAGTAACGCGGGCGGTGGGGGCAGAGGCGTGGGGGTCCCGAGGGGCTCGGAGAGCCCGCAGTGCCCCCGGAGCCCCGGGGAGCGCCCCGGGCCGGCGCCGCCTGCGCGGCCGCTTCTTACAGCGCCTCGGCTCGGCCTCGGCGCCAGAGGCACGGGCAGCCCCTGTCGGGCTAAGCCGGGCAACCCCGCTCCGCCGGCGGGAGGGAGAGACTGCGGGCGGGCCGGCCCCGAAGCTGCGGGAAGCGCCGGGGGGATCGTAAAGGGCTGGCTCGGGGGCCCAGGCAGCGGCGAGGAGTCCCCGCCTCGCCCTCCCTCTGCTGCCGGGAGAAGATGCGTTCCTCATGGTCCATTCTCCAACCCCGGCCCCGCGGGAGCCAGGCAGGCAGTGCCACGTCTTTGCTTCTGCGTTTCGTGCTGGGCCAGCGCGCCTCGGGAAGGCTGAGTGCCTTCAGCGCCGGTACACTCGCGGAGTGGGTGACGGACAGAGTAAAGGAAGAGTGGGACGATTTAACTGAAGGGTTGCTTTATTTTAAGGGCTCACGTTAAAATGGATTCTTCGGCAGAGGACTAAGCAACAAGTAGGTTTGGGCACTGTGAGCAGGCAGGCTCCAGGGAGTGCTACACCCGGAGCAGATGTGTATAAATGGAGTTCTACCGGCTCTTCCTCACGCATATGTCAGGGTTAAAATTGTTTTCGGTAATTTTGAAGTCAGTCTGCCTTTCCCCTTCTTGTAATTGCCATCATCTGTTTGATCACCGCTTTTAACACTAGAGAGCACCTGCTCACCTGCTTTCTGCTTTTCTCTCATTCATTCTTTTATACATTCACCTCCATGCGTGTGTACATCTATGTGTAGCCTTCATTTGTAGACCCAGAAACACATCAAGCCTACCAACACTCCCAAACCAGAAAGTCCTACTTTCTACATTAAATAACGTCCCTGAACGATGAGACCTCTTTGCATCCATTTAAAATTAGGTAGTTTCCTTCCTCAGAACAATCAACTGTCTGCATTGTATGTTAAAGACATTCGAGGTTGCTGGAATATTACCAGAAGTAGACAGAAAAAAAGGACAGAAACTCTGTCACCATACTCAGGAGAGCCATTACGTCTTCATGTACTTAGCAATACCAGGAGGTATTAAAACCAAATCTATTTAAAATTGATGTGTAGTTCACAAACATTCAGGCAGCTTTACGATAATTTTGAATTTTTTTCCATTGATGGACAGAGTCAAGGCCAATTGAAGTTCTTAGCTTCATAAAGTTTAAAATGGATTTTCCTTTCCTTTCCTTTCCTTTCCTTTCCTTTCCTTTCCTTTCCTTTCCTTTCCTTTCCTTTCCTTTCCTTTCCTTTCCTTTCCTTTCCTTTCCTTTCCCTTTTCCTTTTCCTTTTCCTTTTCCTTTTCCTTTCCTTTTCCTTTCCTTTTCCTTTCCTTTTCCTTTCCTTTTCCTTTCCTTTTCCTTTCCTTTTCCTTTCCTTTTCCTTTCCTTTTCCTTTCCTTTCCTTTCCTTTCCTTTCCTTTCCTTTCTTTACCTAAGTTAGAGTCTTTGAATCTGAACAGGGAAGGAATAGTATATAAATGTTAAATATGAACCCCCCCACCAAATACTGCTTTGAATAGTTACAAGGAAAAACTCCTCATAACGTTCTTTTTAACTCATTAAAAAAAATGCTATTTACATTCACTCGTGTGGTCTCACTGTTTTTCCTGGCTTTGTAGCAACACTAGAGTAGACGGCCAGTTGAACCAAGTTTGCAGCCTTCGTTCATATCATGTAAAAGAAGGGCAGACAGACCATCTGGCCCCTAGCTTTGCAACCTAGAACTGTGCAGATTTTAAGTTACTTTTGTCTGGGAAAGGCTGGGCACCATTTTGCCAACGAGAAATCTAAACACGTGCAAATTTCTTCTCGTATATCTGACCCATTTCCATCACCAGGGGCACAGAATGAAAGCTCACAGAGATGTCGTGCTTTGATTCCTTCTGCTATCAACATGACTTGAAGAATGACTTGAACTGTTGATTTTGTTGTGTATTTGGCTATGCTCAGCACAACAGTGGAACCCTGTAGCTAAAATGCTGCATACAGGCTGAATCTTCATGCTAGGGAAGGTTTGGAGAGATTGTATTGTTTTGCTTGTATTAAGACAGCTTAGGGGGAAAAAAACCCACAACTTGACAGAGGTCTTCTAAAACACGTATGTGAAACTAATGCCAACCCCAAACAATCAACAGATTTTTTTCAGTTTTCAGAAACTTCATGTTTGTAGTGTAGGTTCCAGGAATTTAAAAGAACAAATCTCTTCATGCTTATAAAGAGACAATGAATTCTGCTTTATGCAGCCCAGCCTTAAAACACATGACCTTTTAATGTATCTCTAAAAGGCAAGTAGTGAAATAAACCTTTTCTCTTTTCTTGGATGCTCCCCAGTTGCTAATTAGGGAAGTTCTGGAAGGTCGTGACTCCTCTGAACTTTTGAATATGGATTTTAGAAATTTGTAGAGAACTAAGTGATTTCATTATCTCAAGCACCAGAGGTACACAATGTTTAAATTTTATTTTGCATACAAATGCACCACCTGACTTTTTCATCTGGGATCCATTTGGTGGAGTCCACTTTCATGAAAGATAGGAAGTGATAAGGATGGGAAGGAAAAACCCAACTAATTAACCATCAACCTCCACTACAACGACATATGGTCTCCAATAATTCTGTGCTGGGATCATCACTATCTCTACAGTGTTCTGGTCTTTTAGTTTTTTAAAGCTGTTGGAGTCCCAAACAGAAGTAAATCAAAAGTTTCTCCCTTTCTCTCACTCTTTCCCTCCCCTGTAGCTACTCCTTTACCTTCACTTACTTGAGATTTTCCAGAAAGTAACGGTGTGTCAGATGCACCATGACTTGACAATAGGGGACTTTCCTTTGGGACCTTCAAAGGGAGTAATCTCACCAGAAGAACTTCATGACCTGTTTCTTATTGTTTGAATTGCAATTGAATAGTCAGACATGTCAGACATCCTTCGTTATAGGTTAATGAGGTTTCATTATAAACTAACAAATCTTAATTCTGTAAATACACTGACTTACGAAATTGTTCAGCACTGTTCTTCTAAGGATATATAATAAGTTTTTGGCTTTGCACAAACAGTTAATATGATCTATGCATTTGAAAATCAGTTAATTTCTTTCAGTTTTGTTTTGTTTCTAACACTTCTTGTGCTTCATTTGAATTTATGAACTTTATCGGATTGATGAATTCTATCCCCTAAAAATGTTTTCACAAACTTGATTAAAAAGTATGTAAAATGAGAAGAAACATTAATTCTAACCTTAGTCAAAAGTATGAGATATAAAGGAATATTTTCCCTTTAAATATGCTTATTTCAAATATACAACTGAAAAAAGAAGCAGTACATTTAATAAGCTGCACTTTTTTATTATTTGCTTGTTTTGGTTTTACCTGATAAAAGGAATTGTCTCTTTCAGTCTCCAAAAAATTTTGCTTACCAAAATTGTTGGTCCACTAACACTTGAAACTGATCTGTGGCTTTTACTCAGGGCTAGTCTCTTATCAGACTTTTGCTTCCTCTCTTTTCCACTTTAGTTGGCCATGTACTGTCTACCAGACCTACTTTTTTTAAAGTCACCTCACAGTATTTTGTCAAAGGCACATGTAAACCATGGTTGCTGCTTAATTTTCAGAACTGCAGTAACATTCATAGGAAAACTCAGTGAAGTTAAAAAAAATATTCAAGATTACTCTTTAATATTGTGTAGAAGATCAAGGTTCCATAATACCAGGTACAACACAAGCACACAACTTCAAGGACAGCTCCTAAGCTACACAGTAAACAGGACAACTACCACTGAGGAGGTTTTAATGCTAACAGACTTCTACAGATCTGTTAGTAAGTTTAGAAATGTGAATTAGGTTATTCAGCTGAAGACTTTAAGCATAAGTTACATCACAAAAAGGATGTCAGGCTCAGAAGAATAAAATGAAATATTAAGACATGAAAGCCCCTGGAAACAATTGACTTTTCCAGCCAAGAGGCAGGACCAAGGGCACAGCAGGACTGGGCTAGTACAGGTAACTACTGAGCATACACGACATGAAACTTTGCACAGAACGAGCCATGAGACAAAGCAAATTAAAGACTTCTTCCAAATACACAGTACCTGTATCTTGTGTTATTGTTCTTGCTGGCAATTTGCTGTTCCCTCTCAAAGAGGCGTAGACTTCTCATTTACACAGGTACAGATTCACTCTACCAAAAGAGGACAGGCTGCTAACTACCTCACTGTAGCATGTCAGCAAGTAAACACTGTCAACATAATTATATTCAGACCTGACTTCCTCATCATTTAGCCTGGTACAAGAAGAAAATTCAGTAAAGCACATGAAAGCAGCAGTGTTTTCTTTGTTACTTGTATTAAAACTGTACTAAGAATTATCTCCTTCATGCAGTGTTTGTATTCCATTATTTTATTTCATTCGTCATATTCTGTTATTGATATTTACATCAAAACTCATTTAAATTAGTTACTTAGAGTATTTTAGAGCTGATCACTTGATCTCGCCTGGTTCTTTAAAACACACCTCAGGGTCAACAACAGGAATTCAGCTGAGGGACCAAAGGGAGGATTACACACCAAGAGAACCACAGAATCATAGAATGGTTAGAGTTGGAAGGGTCCTTAAAGATTATCTAGTTCCCAGCCCTCTGCCATGGTCAGGGACACCTTCCACTAGACTGGGTTGCTCAAAGCTCTGTCCAGCCTGGCCTTACACAGTTACAGGGATGAGACATCCACAACTTAGAGAAGGTAGACTGTTGCTTTGGCTCATATAGTTGAATATTCTATACTTTTAAACATTATGGTTTTACTGAGCTTCACAATAAAAAATTTCTAGTGTACAAAATATTCTGTGTGATATATAAGTTCTAGATTTCAGCAGACTAATATAAAAGGTTCTATCAAATAAGATATATATAATAAAAAACAGTTTCAAGCATTAACACACACCCTGTTTCATCCTAGGAAGTGTATATAAAATGTAAAATTCACATTAAATTTTAGGATAAAGCTCAAGAACAAGCAAATAGACTGCTCTTCATAAATCAGCAATGTGTGGTCTCTGGATCAGCACAAGGAGGTCCAGGTGAGCATGTCAGGACAAAACCTGTCTCACCTCACACCCCCTTAATGTCCAGTTGACAAAATTAATTTCTTGTGGGAGTATGAAGGAAACTGTGATGATCATCATCCAGCCTGGATGACCAGGGATTCAAGCCTGTAGAAATGCATTTTGGAGGGCACTTCCTCCACTGTGTAGACCCAACCGTTGTGCAAGGAATAGTGCCATGGACACTGGTCTGACGGGCATACCTCCCACAGACACATACAGGGGATCACAGAGCTGCCATTTGGATCAGCTGGAGGGGGAAGCTGGTATGATGACAGGTCAGAAGCAAAATACCACAAAGAGTAAATTCCTGTGGTTAAGATCTGTCTGAAGAAGCTGCACCAGCAGCTTGGCCTTGATTTTAGGGAGTATTTTGGCATTGCTTCAAGAAGAGCTCTGGGCCTCAAAGACATTTTCAAAGTAGTCTCAAATAGTTGCTCTCTCAGAGAAGAGCTATGTTGCAAATGGTATTTTACTGTAAAGGTTATTGTGGGAAATTCAGGGCTGAGAATTCTTACTTTAGCACCAAGAAAATTGGTTGAAATGCTAATTAAAAACAGAATTATAAAAGGCCCAGCTGAAAATAATATGATGGAGACAGATCACCATGGCTTCTAGAAAAGAAATCTGTTCCTCTGTAAGCTATTCACATTCTTTGTTCACATTAATTGTTGGGTGTGATAACAAAAGAGTGAATACAAGAAGATTGGAATACATGATTTATTTGGACTTTCACAAAAGATGATAAAGTTCATCCTGTAAATCTCATTAAAAAGCTAGGTTCAGTAAATAGATGTGGTCTTTCTTATCAACAGCTGTATCCACTCATTACTTCTTGTTGTCCTCAGTGTGGCAAGAGCTAAGAAACACTGGATAATTTTCAAAATCCACTTCACCTTTGTGATGGTACCTTAGCCAACAAAGCAAAATATTCCACATAAAGGTGCAACACTAATCTGCACAGTGACATAGTAATTGTGCTAGTATAATTTTTACCTAATTTTTATTGCTTTAATAAGTCTGATTGTTCTGAACAACAATTACCTAGTTGGTGGTTCCCCGCCTCCCCAAACAATCCCTATCTCTTCAATGTGTCATCATACAAGCTTTTCTATGTCTAGAATAATTTTGTTCATCTGCCTCTGCTTTTGTTAGCAACTTCAGCAACTAATTACAATTTTGGGCAAAGAAACTCTCTGTTCAAGTTCCTCATTCTTTAAACAGCAGTGTCAGAACACCCAGAACACAAGACTTCCCAGAGCTCCTCCAGGAAAAAAATAAAATCGCAAAGACCAAACTTGGTATTCCTATAATGTTAAAAAGCCTTCAAAAGATCAAACTAAGAAAGAGAAGAAAGAGAGAGAAAGAAGAGGAAAAAAGAGAGACGAAAGAAAGAAGAAAAGAAGGATAGTGAAAGAGCTTTCCAACTAATTCTGTTTTGCAGACTGAAAAAAAAAAAAAAAATAGTACTGAATTAACAAAAGAAAGATTTGTCCTCCAGAGAAACACTGGCAAAAACACAATTCCTCCATATGAATCTATCAGTGCCAGAAGACTCAGTCAATTAGGAACAGACAGATAATTCTTAGCTCAGGGACATCAAAATTATTGTACCTGGTTCCTTTTCCAGCATCCTGCTGCCTGCTGTGGTCCACATTCATCCAGCATTACGAAACAGAGACAGCATAAACCTAACCCACGGTGACACACTCACACAGCATTTTTGCCTCTGACCTAGAACTGCGCTTACCTGGTACTTTGGGAGCCTGCGTAGATTCCAAAGCAATGTAACTTTGCTCCTGAGGTGTGATACTAAAACTAATAAACTCAGCTGACAGTTGAAGATGGGGGATCAGTCTGGCACAGCAACAGGCCATATGGCTTAGCACTTCAGGGCAGCATCACCTCAAGGCGCTCTTCCTCCAGATCAGTTTGATGTTCCTGTACATTTTTGGGAGGTCTGGGAATGCGTGAAAATACTCTGTAGGCTCTGTTTGTCCCAAAGGCCACAAGTTCTCCTTTTCTGCTTAACCTCTCAGATCTTCCTCTGTTCAGGAGAGTCCTTAGTTTGCAAAGGGAGGGTTGCGTGTCCTTCACCTTGTCCCAAAAACAATTATGTTTCTTAAATAATTGAAATCCATTAGTGACGATGACTCTGGTTTTGATTTCTCTCTAAATTCCAAGTAGGGAACTCTCATCATGCCTGTGAAAATCTACAGAACAAAAACTGCTGAAATATGTTGAGCCTCTCTGTAAAAGAAGCTTTTAAAATCACTGTATCTGAAGTGATCAGGTGAGATTCCCGGGTATTATAACTTAGTTCATGAGTAGGGAGACAGTTTCTGCTAGCGGAGACTTTGACCCATAAATATTCTGGGGAGGTATTTATGTGGAGATCACGGGATGTTTTGTCCTGGAATGTCTGGTACACAGGCATCTGAGAGGGACTGGGCAAAAGGAGAGAAAGAATGTAAAAGAAAATTCAAAATAACAGAGAGCAACAAAAAACATTCATGGCATATCTGTTCTCAATTTTTATTCTTAACAGATCTGGGTTTCCGATAGGTTATTCTGGGTATGACTAAACTAACACTTTGGGAGAACCTCTGGTCTGTATGGCCAGAAAATGTTCAGTGTTTACATGCCTTTTAGCTCTTAATGTTGGCTTGTTTGTGAAACAGTGAATTTTTCAACCAATTTTTTTTTTTTTTTTGCAATGGAAGTAGAAATATACAAAAAAAAATTGCAAAGTTGTGCTAATTTTCTTGAGTGCCTCGCTTTGAAAAGAACACTGTAATATTTTTTAAAGAATCAAATACTTCTTTTTGACGTTTTTTAAAGTCAAGTATTTAAATTATTTAATTAGAAATAACATTCCATTTTGAAATTTCCTTTCAATTTTTTAGAGAAAGACCATTTTAAAAGGTTTTTGAAGCCACATAAAATATTTTGGGTTGCATCACTTTTGGAATGTTTCACAAAACTGTAAAAAAAGAAAATAGTTTTCAATTTAACTAAAACAAACACTTTTTTTCTTTCTTTTTTTTTCTTCCCCCCACCCCTGAACTGTCAACGAGCCAAAATCCATTTTGCTTCCTATTTACCTACTGAGGATAAATGAAGAATTATTAAGGAGATATTAACTAATATAATTTTCCCAATTTTTCATATGTCTTTTAGAGGAGGTTTTATGTTACAGATGAAATTTAATTAACTGTTTCACAATATTTCTGTCATTCACATCTCTCTAGTGCTGAGGAGCAGGACTGGGGCTCACGTCTTGTTCTGCACCTTGTGAGAGGACAGACAAAGCTGTGATGATGACCTAGACTTTTTCTTCCCTGCAAGAAGTCTGAAGAGACCAGAGGATCTTTTAAACTCAAAAAGACAACTGGTATAGAATACAAGTACGAACATTTAACTTTAAAAAGAAACGTTTTCTCTCTTTGTGAGGACAAAATATATCTAAAAGAAGAAAGCTTCATAAACAGCAGCTTCCCTTCTCTTCCCCTGCGTCGTGTTAGGTGAGTATGTGCTTCCAGGTTTGGTTTCAGTCAACTCAGTGACTTTCTGGGTTGCAGGAAGCTCTGCACAGTCCTCTCTGATCCCTGGGAAGTTTTCTTCCTATCACCAAGGGAGCCTGGCTGTGCATATGTTCTCCGCTCCTTTCATGAACCTCCTCATGAACAGCAGGCTCCCATCTTCTTACTAGGGCTCTCAGTTTTGCCTCTTTTCTCCACTACGCCCTTAAGAAGGTCGGGAGCTCCTCCTACCCTCCTCCTACCACCCAGTCCTCAAGCATGCTCATCTGCTCTCCAGGGAAAGGAGGAATCTGCTCCCTCCAGGGGGTCCATCTGACCCAGTCACTCCCTTTTTAAAGGACCGAAGAACAAAAAGTAAAACAGATGCTGTCCAAAATAAACCTTTTCGCATGCTAGAAGAGAAAATCAACACATCTCCCAGGCCTTGGTTCTCTCAAACCTTCATCACGTGGAGGCTCAGGCGCGCCAGCTGGTTGTTTCCTGCGTATGGAGAAATGAGGCTGTGTTATGGTAACTTCTCCACAAACTGGCTGAGATCCATCGGATTTTTGATCCAAAGCTTTTACCCATTTCCAGATTGCAACTTGCTCAGTGCGTTTTACACAAGACATGAAAGCAGAGAGTTTAAATTCAAGACTGTTTGTTTCTCTTTCCTGCTCATGAAAGTAGCGAGGGCTATCAATGTCTAACATGGAATACCTATGGGCTGCCTTAAAATCCTGGTGCTACCCTGCAGGGGCTTTGATAACCCCACTGGACTTCTTCGTGTACAACCATCTCTTTTCTTATCCTCCCTTCAAACTGTGCTAATTGCTACTGCCTTGGTAGCAAGCCCAAATTGAAGTCCTCTGCAGCAGCCTTTTAGAGTGTGAGAGCGTTTCAGTGTCTCTGTGGACTCCGGCCAGTAATTTACGGCAGAATTAGAGAGAGAGTCGGGTGAAGTTCAGAAACATTTTCAACATTTTTACTGCTGTATCTCACTGTCTTGCTATGTTCAGGTGCCTTATTTTCCTTCATGGAAGATTAATGGAATTGACTGATGATGGTTTCATGCAGTTTAGGGCCAGAAAGGATTATTAGATGATCTTAGCCTGACATCCCATGCATTACAGACCATAAAAGGTATATGCACATGACATGGTGCAGTGCCGTACAGAGATACCCACGCTACCTCTGAACAAATTAGCTCAGCTGCAGGAAGCAATAAAGCTGCATTAAACTGGGAGCAGCGCTGAAAGCGCCACAGCTAACGTAGTCCAGGCGCGGCAGCTTCTGGCTGAGCTCTCCTCAGGACCCAAACTGTCACTGCCAGACGTGGCTCAGATGCCTCTAATAAATTCCCTCTACCAAGCAAACTACTCAGATTCAAACTTTTCAGTTTTAAGGGATGCTAAGCTGCATTTCACAGGAGAGATGAAGACCATGGCATCTCTGACTGAAGGGGATTTCTCTACCAGTGCTCCTTGCGCTAATGTTACAAGGAAAGCAAAACCCCATTAAATCACTGCCTGATCAGAGGCTCATGTGGGACGACCTATGGCAGTGCAGCCCAGCTTTGTCTGTTGGGTGACCCCTGTCACAGCCTGTCTCTACCCACAATCTGTGTGAAGGGACCTGGCAGCCCAGCTTTTTGGCTTACAGTCCCATTTAAGTAGCCTCACAGCTAGGATTTGACAGCTAAGGCAGCGTGTAGAGGCAAGACGACCTCTCTGCTTCCACTCGATTATTCTTGTTTTGTATGACTGTGGATCATGTCAAGTCTGTTTTTATTTTTTCCCATGCACTTGCACTGGTAGCTGAGGTGGTTAACCCACAGTATCTTTTTAACTGATTCTTTTGCCATAGTTTTCTGAAGCAGAACCACTCAGTGTATAGGCACAATTTTCATGCTTTATTTCCAAGTGTATTTCTTGGTAATAGATTCAACTTATTAAATGGATTTGGGATGGGGGAGGGAGGTGGCATTTTATGCAGATTATTTGGATCATTCTTGATGCTCCTCTTCTTTATCTAGATCACTTATCTTTGTGCTACCTGCAAAACTTCTTAACAAAGTTTTTGTACCATCTTTTAGATAATGTGCATAAAATAATATGGGTAAAAAAAATAAATCCCTAAAAGACTTCCTTAGAAACAGAACTACCTAGTCTGAAATCTTTTAGTGATCTAATTTTAACCTGACCTGTGTGACTGTCAACTTTGAAGTGTTCTGTGCTTTGGGGAAATCCAGATTTACTATGGTAGCACACTGATTACACTTGTAGTCTTGACAAAAATGGTTGGTTGTCAACAATTTTTTACCCACGCTTATCTTTAAATAGAATCCTAAATTTAAAATCTTTTAGTTAAACCAAGATGAGTGATCTTCTGTCAGAATTGTATTGGCACAAATAATTTCTCAATACCTTGAAAATTCCCCATTTTTCAGATATATTTACAACATATAATGATGGTTTCTCAAAAGTCTGTGATTAGTTTCTGTAAGGCTTTGCCATGTGAAGTATTTTCATAAGATATGTTAGTTTAAAATGATACCATTTTATTACATGTTTGCTCATGTCATCCTTTGAAGGTGATAAACGTTTAGTTCATAGTGCTATATTGAATGTTATTGGTGTAGTGTTTTTTTAAAGTGACCCTCCAAAAATGTTGATGGAAAATACGTGCCTAACTACAATTTGCAATCTAGAATAAGCATACATAACCTAGAGTTTTTCTTGGTCCTCTAGATTTAAATTCCTTTTGTTATTACATATTGTTGTAGTCATGGCTATTTGGAGATATGTTTAGTGAAAGTTTTGCAGGGAGATTTACTAATTTTTATTTATTTAATTTATTAATTTCTACTAAATTAATAAATGTGACTGGAAAACACAGACAAGCTTTTGGCCATGAGGTCCTTTCTCAGGTTGAGTATATTTCAACTTGTGGCTTATAATGCTCTGTTGTTTACTTAAGTTTTGTATTAATATTTTATATTCTGTTTTGTTTTCAATCTTCTTTTGGCTAGTATAGCTTATTACTTGGTATAATCTGTTTTACTTGTGAATTGGGCTTGCCTGTATCCAGGATTTTAGTTTTTTGACAGGTCTTGTATTTTGCAAATATTTACCACTTTAAATATGTGTTATACCAATGACTGTTTCATTGCAAAATATAAAAAGAGAATAGCTAGCAAAAACTATATATATAGTGTGTATATATATATATGTGCATATATATACATAATTTGGTTATACATTCTGTTTGCACAAGGAAAATGCAATCAGATCATGATATCTATACCTAGGAAACAATTTGCTTTATGGCAGCAATTAACTCTTAAATAAGATCAAAAACTGAATTATCTTTTTTTTTTTTTTTGAGTTCAGCAGTTTCTGCATAAAAATTCTACCATTTATTATTTTTAGAATTTCCTGAAAAATTTTTTATATGCATGAGATGATGAGCCTCTTCCAGGATGCAATAACTCCTATTAAAATGTTTAGCTTTGTTACACATTAAGGACAGATGTTAAAGAACAGGGGGTTATCTACTGTGAGTAGATTTTGTATTGTGGATTTTACAACCTGAGCAGTAGATTTTTTTTTTTATTTTTTTTTTCTATGTAGACGTTTCGTGCGTAACATTTGTCCCCTATTCCAAGCTATCAGAAACAACTAACAGTGTCTTTGATGTGAAGAGCCCGTCTGTGTCTTTTTTCCCCATTTTATCCTTACAGAAGAAGATGGAAGTTTGAAAGGTTATTTTAGTAATAGCAACCATCTTATCATATTTCCAGTACCAAATGCAGAATATTTCTACTCAGGCAAGATCATCTCCAGCTGCTTTTTTTTTTTTTTATCTAGTCCCCTTTCACTAATATACAAATGGTTAAAAACGTGTTCCTTATCTGACCCCTTTTGCTTACATTATCGTGTGGAGGATACCATAAAACTGGTTTCAACACTTGAGTGTATCTACTAGGATTATCCTGTTACCACCCTCTGCCTTCATGGTTACATTAACAGCAACCTAATACCTTACCTAGAGATTATTCTCTCTACTACTGAGATGGTATCCATTAGAATCATGCAATCTGTCTCTCTCCATAGTATCTGTGTACTCCACTGAGTTCATGCTCTTCCTCTTTCAGGCTACTGCTAAAATTATTTACAAAGAAAAGAAGAGCTATTGGTATAAAGAGACCTTAAACTTTAAGAAGCATATTTTTCAGGTTCCTTGGAAAAGGAGACATTTCTTACAGAATTGCCCCAAGGAACAGAGAAAAAGGAGAAACTTAATGATATTGACCAATAATTGTTATCACATTTTCCCATCGAAATACATTTTATTGAGTTAATAGAACTACAAGGGAATAATTAAGTAAAAAAAAAAACACTCAGGATTCGCAATGGCATAAAAGCATGTATAATTGCAAAGTAAAACAGTCTCATCATTGCAGAAGCCCATGTAAAAGCACACATTAAAGCAGTTTCGCATTCTCGAAAGTGAACCTAATCCAGAAACAGGATATATGAAAGATTTAGATTTTAGAAAGTAATTAAAACCCATGATATTTTATTGACCTCCTTTCACAGAGAAAATAAATAAATAACGTCAATTAAAAAATGAAATAGCAGAAGTGGGATATATGTTCCTTCTCTCAGGTGTGTAATGGCACAGACCTGTCTTAAAATCCCATGGGAGAAATGTCCAAGGGGAGATTGCTGATGTAGAAATGCTGTAACAAATACACAGATTAAAAATTCAGATCTTATGGATAATTAGGTGGTGCTGAACAACTGAATTGTAGCCAAATCTAGCTATCTGTGACATGTTAAACAGGGTGCGAAATATCGGTATATCTACGGAGTACCAGAAGTGGAATGGTGATGCTCCTGAGTAAGAGAAAAAAGCCCATGTTGGTCCTTACCTTCCTCCTCCATCTTTGAAGTCTGCATTTCTATTCAGTGCCCGTTGCAACCTTCTGCAGTTTCACTATATCGTACTCTAATTTTATCTCCCATGTCTATGCCATTCACACAGAGGACAGTTACAGTCAGGAGCTCACACTTGGGGAGCGTAACAGCTGTGCAGACCTACCATTTCTTTCAGCATCTGCAAAAGGCAGGGCACAGGGCATAAGGCGGACTGCTTGTGCTGGCAAACACCTCTTTAAGAACACGGCAGCTGCCTCAGTTCAGAGCTTGTCGTGAATCATGATGCCACTCTTCATTCCTGCATTGGCAGGGTAGTTTTTCTTCATCTTCCAACACTGAGTTGTGGTTGTAGGCCATTGGTTTCCCTCTAAACAAGCAACCTTTACGTTCTTTTTCTTCTGCAAACAATCAACAGAAATCTAAACATGTGCATAACAGAATATAGTAAGAACAGAGTTCTAATTTTAGAAGTTGTGCATTTGGGATTTCAAAGCTGCTTCAAGTGCTGTTAGTACTTTTGGCAGCGCAGATTTATGTGAATTACATGAGGGTTTCTGGAGATGTCTCTTAGTGTCTGGACATTTTTGCATGTACTCTGTCTGTCTTGGTTTCCTGCATGCCACAGTCTTCAACTGAATGTCAAATTTTTGTTGCAGCACTGAAATCATAATTCCACACAAATTCTAAAGGGCCGGAGAGAGCTGTATTTCATAGCTTAGGTTTCTGCAGCAGTATGGACTCAGTATTACAAACCACGTAACATGTGACTACTGGTGAAGGAAGGAGGCACAGCTGGCAGCTGCGTGGATGAGCAAGCACATTGAATGAGGACATTTTTCAAGCACTGGTTGGGGAGAGAGAAAAATATGCAAATAATTTCTTTGGCAGAGTTTATTTATTTATTTTGGAGCTCACCCCATTGTTTATCATCATGATAGTTTTTGACAGATCATGTGTTGTGGTTACTTTGTATTTCACAGGCGGATGTTCTGATATAAGGGATGCTGCCCACCCCACTTATTAATAGCAAGGGGTTGTAAACTCCCATAACTGCACAGTTTATCATATCATATGTTATGCCTTGTCTAGGGTGAATTTTTCATCCCTGAAAAGATAGGCAATAAATAGACAATAACTTACCATAATTTGTGACAGCCAGAATGTCTTTGCCAAGAAATGTGATGACCAAGCTGGGCAGACCACTTGGACTGTGCTATCCAAATGCCACCTGATTATTGAATGCGTGTGCTTGAATAAAGATTTGTGAATGCCCAACCAGTGCATCATTCTCCCCCTGTACTAAATGTGGCAAATGAAAAGTCCCTTCCATTTCTGTGCACACCTTCTCCTTCTTGTCCCAGGTGTTTTACTTCATTCAGTCACATAAGGGCTCAAGGACAACTGTTCAAAGAGGGGTAATAAAAAGTCTGCTTCAGTTACATCAACCTTGTTATGTCTAAGCCTTGTGTCAAACCTTGCATATAATAATGGAAGCTTGTGCTTCCTTGAGAACTTAACAGGAGGTGATGGTCTGTTGACCCTGGACTTTTTCACACTACCATTCCCTTAAGGTCTGTGATGACAGCAGTCAGCCCCTGGTTCCACAGCAAATCAGCCTCAGGGCAGGGTGCAGGGGAGCAAAATAGCATTGCCGTGTTTCAAGTCCAAACGGGGGGGCATTAGTGTCCAATTAGTAGAGCTTGGTTAAAAGGAAACATGAAAGCAAGATGGAAAACTCTTATTTGGCTAGATCTGGCTCAGAGATTCTCAGTGGTTGCAGAGAAAACTGAATTTTCTTGGGATGTAAGGCCCAGGACAATGGTGGGAACTCTTGTAGTGAAAGTGGGACGGTGAGAGGGAAAGAGCAGAATTAATGAAGTGCCAAGGGAAAGCCAAAGAGAGTTGAGGTTTCTTTCTTTCACTCCTGCCCAAATAGGTTGTCTTCTTTGGGCAAACCGCTCCTCTGGCAAGGAATGACTTCATTGCATATGAAGCACCATCCCTCAGCAGTACAGGCTCGTCAGGAAAGGTGAAAGGAGACAGTAGGGCCAGGACTATTTGCTGCCTCCAGGAACTGCCTACTTTGGCACATTTACAGCTGACCCTATTAGCCTGGGGGCAGTTCATACCGTATCATACCTACATAAAGCCTTGCTTTCTACTGATGACATGCCTTCTTTAATTTAACCTGGCAGAACTAACTGTCTTAAAATTCTTCTGGCTGCAAAAAATACTGTCTGTAGCTGTCTGTGGCAGCTGATTGGAATATTCTCTTTACTCTTGAAGTACTACCCGGGGTACTGGAAGCAGATCTGAAAGAGCTAGTGCTAGTAACCCCAGCAGATGCCTGAAGCACAGCACATTCATAAGTTGAAGTTGCCCTTCTGCTAGTTCATGTGCACACCTGGAAAGGGGCATATTTTCCAGCAGGGGAACTCCCGTCTGCCCTGCCCTTCAGGTCCCATTTATCTAAGGCAGCTAAGGAAATCACTTCCACGGAATAATACATTAACATGTGTTTTTAACCTGGAACAGATCTAGATCTGTTAGTAGGCATATTGTGAAACACTGTGTGTGTGTGTCTGTGCAAGCCGTTCTGTGGATATAATTTGTACAAGAAAAGCCATGGCTTGAGTCTTCAGTTTTCAGCTTTTGGTTCTTGGACTGCAGTTTATGAGGATGAATTTACAAAAGTGGTCAAGTGCACTAAACTCACCCTCCCTCATTCACACTGTCCCTTGCAGTTAGTACTCCTGCCCTCATGGTGCCAGGGCTGGGCTGCACCCCATCCTTCATCTCGCACCCCTTATAATCAGGCCTCTGTTTGCTCCATTCTTATTTGTAGCAGAGCTCATAGTTCAGTGATTTCTAAAATGTGGTCTAGAGACTTGTGATAGTACCAGGTACATTTATTTATACACAAAACTCTTTACAAAACAGAGGATTAAGGACCATATCACTGGCTCCCCTTAAAAGTGGAAACCAGCGGCCACCCAACTAATCAACATTGTGTTTTTTTAAAATGCTGTTTCTCTACTTTTGCAAAAAATTAGGATGTCTGGGAATTAACAGTTAAGTCCGCTCCCTCTCTGCACATAACTCTTTATAACTCAGTCTGCCTACACCTGTCTCTGACTAGCCCCCTCCCATCTTCAGTCTGCAAAAATATGTGCAAAGGTCAAAATAACAAATTGCTAGGAGATTGTTGGAAATAGAGCGTTTAAATAGGAAATGGGGTTTTATAATCTGTGTTTGCCCTGGTCCCTGTAAGGGCAGAAGGTTTTATAATGGTGAAAGCAGAAGTCAGTAGAAACTTGCCATGTGGCCTGTCTCTAAACTGAAGACAAATGGGGTGAAAATAAAGCAGTTGCATAGAAATTGCAGTACAGAAATTACTTGTGAATAGTATTGTACTAAGTAAATTGGGCAGGCATTGCCACAGTGTGTTTGTTACGTAGAGTCTCTCAGTCTGTGGTGCAGAGCAGGGTACCCATATAGCTTTCTTCTCTGGTTTAGCTGTGGGCAGAACTTGTCCAGCTCATAAAACAAATGGCACAAAACAAATATGAGGGTTGGCTGCTGGAGGGAGAGGATGAATTGTTCCCTGGCCAAATCTTTTTCCTGAACAAACAGGTGAGTGGAGTCAGAGGGTCCTTCTGTTGGTCCTTTTTGTTCTTTTTCAGAATGAATATATTGTCAGAGATGTTCTGGGCCAGCTACAGATGCCATCTTGGGGCACTGCACAGTGCTGGACAACCGAAAGTACTGAAAGAGCTAGTGGGAAGGGATACTTCATTGGGAATATACATGAAAGTCAAAAGGCTCCACAATATTTTTTTGGACATGGAAGCTACTTGAAAAAGTCTTGGAATCTTGGAAATGATTGGTAAACTACATCTCATCTTAAAAGCTGCTTGAATTGGTATATCAGGGAAAGTGACTAGAAAAACCTCTGGAGGGATGTTACAGGCAAAGAGAATGACAGAGTTTAATACTCTTGATCTCTTTTCTCCAACACTGACTTCTTCCATTCATTTTCTGTGTACCTCATCCACCATTCTGTACCATGACAAAGACGCTCACATTTTTTTACGTAGCAGTTGCAACAAAGGATACTAAGCTTGATAAAACCTAATGGAGTCCAGTTAGTGCCTCGGGCTATTTGAACAACATACTGAACCATGCTCCCTGCAAAGCCCACCATTTATAATTTGTCAAGTGTGTTCCTATGAAGCTTTTTTCAACATGAATGAGGGATATCTCAAGCCCTTTCTCAAAGAAAAAGCAAATACTAAATAAATTTGCCCCTAAAAAGATGTTATAGATAATTGTTATGCATTCAATTATTTTAAAATAAAGAATATCATCAAAGAAAAGCCTGTCAACTATACACTGATATACTGACTGCTTTATCATGCACTAATTCTACTGCTCATTGTAAATGTATTTTGTAAACAATCTTGCAATGCTAGTACACAAAAGTAAGACTCCGAATGACCACTGGGTGATATCTTAGAATGAGTAATAGTTTAGCTTCTTAAGGCCTTGTGCTCACAAAATATAACATTGCATATTTCAGCAGATTTTCCCTTCTCTAGTGTCTATGGATGAAGAGTAAGCCAAATAAAATCTATACCCTATAACCTTGTTGAATAAACTATACTATTAATCTTCTCATAAAGTAATAGATTTTTTTTTTGCTTTCTAGAGACATGGAAAGAAAAAAAGAAAGAGCAGAATAAAGGAGAGGGAAGTAAAGAAAAGCTGTACAGATACAAATATGAATGTTTCATCTGTCATTCAGAAACCACTAACTTCAAAACATAGTATATTGTCTTGATTTCTGAGCATATTTTGCAGTCTTCAATTGCAGCAAGATATGTTTGGATCTGTTGTCTGACAGTTTTTATGCTTCAGTGTCCAGACACAGAAAAAAATATTTTTCTCATTATATGACCTTTATATTAATATATTTATATTATATTAATGGTACTGAGGTTGCCATTATAATGTCTCTTTTTTTCCTTACATTTCTGTTAAAGGATATCTAACTTCAGCCTTGATGGTTGTAGCTTGACCCACTGAGAGATTGTGTTGTCAAAGACAAACATTTAGACGCTCAAAGTCCCCAGAATTCCAGATTATCTGTTGCCCCAGCAGATTCAGAAAAAGCTGTATATTGATCTTTAACCCTTTCAGCTGAACTGGTGTGAAAATGCTGACAGTTGAAAGGATGTGGTAGAATTGTGTCACAAAATATTTTTATGTGGGTGTCACTGGGTGCTTTGCAGTCATTTATGCATTTATTTATAGTTCATATTTCTTGCTAATGGCATCAGTCCTGAAGATGATTTTTCACAAGATCATGCAAAGTTTGAGAAAACTGTTAAGAACTTTCTATTAAAAAGTCTTTGAGAATGAGTTTTCTGAAATTCTTTTGAATATTTGAGAAGAGTAGATCAACTAAATCTTTGTCCACATAAACTCTGACTCCTTCAAAAAAGTTCTACAGGTTTGCCATACATTACTATCTTTAACAAAGCATCTTTTCCCCAGTATTTCATGTTCATCCGCATGCCTGTTAATAAGAGACCCATCTTCTTCAGATTACTTTTCCTATCCATTATCAATCACTGATTTTTATCAATAGTTTCAGATTAGAAATTGATAGAAAGACTAAGTAAGAAGGAATAAGAACTGATCAATAATATTTCCCATTTCATTATTTTTACTGAAGAGTTAGAAAGATTTTAAATTCATATAATGAAGTTTTCTTAGGCTTCGGTCTTAGTTTGATGTCTTCATTAGGATATGCGGTATTTTCAGAGTTCCTTTCTTTTTTATAATGTTGCAAGTATTCTCTCTAATTGACAATCAATGGGATTTTGCTGTCATTTAAATAATTATTTTGGGTGCAATGACTCTCATCAGATTTATCTCTAGTGCATGAGTAACAAAGAGACAAGCTCACCTTTCCATCCCCTGAAAGACTCATGTGAACATGATTTTTGGATATTTAGGGAAAACTGATATTAAGAGATCAAAAATATAATTTCTGAGGAGGGGACATGATGAAGAATCTTGCTTCTGGACTTAAACAAGATAGCACAGCAAGGAATCATCTTGTCTGTTAGGAAAATCACCCCAAATGCTGAAAATGGCTCTGTGTCCAGAGCTGGACACTGCAAGCAGAAAAAGGACAGCTTAATACTGTCTTCCAATATTCCCTGTGTCTTGGCCCGAGGCTCCCTGGAAGTGACTCAGGTGCCTAAACACAGAGTCCAGAGTCCAGTATGGAAGCCCTACACAGGGATGTCAGATATGACATGAGAGTCATGGAAGATCCACACACTCCTGAAACAGCAACTGAACACCAAGTAGGATGATGGAAATCATCCAAAACGGGCTGTGTTTAGTCACATTTGCATTGCTGCCCTTTTGCCAGGCTGGGAAGATGACTTAAATCAATGTGTAGGTTTTAAGTGTGTTTTTCTTGTCTTTTAGATTAGTAATTAACATTCTGAGCTCTCCTAACTCAGCAGAGCAGACAAAAATTAGAAGTGAAGATACAAACCAGTGCATTGTACTAAGTATCTACAGAAATCGGGTCCTAAGCATCTTAAATATGTGAAATGTTTGGAAACTTTTCATACTAAATGCTATTTATAAAATAAGTCACTAAAATGTTAAAACGCGCACTGATCAAAGACTCCGAGAAAAGAATAGTACACTCTCATTCTTCTACTGGCTCGTATTTAATCTGTAATGTGAAGTAAATAATTTCATATGTTTGCAGACCTATTGACCTACTTGCAAATTCAGACTAGTTATATTTGCCACTTCTGCAGAAGCCTTTTTGCTGTTTATGGATGAAAGATTTCTGTCCATAACAAGTAGTATTTTAGTTTATGAAAAAGAATTGGAAGTAAAGAAGCACTGAGTAACTCTAAGCAGAGGTTGTAATTAATGCCTCTAGAGGTAGAGAATTCACTGCTAGCAGATCAAGACTCTGAATCTGTAATTTCCATAGAAAAAAATGTGCAATGTATATAAACTAAAGCAAAATTAAAAATTCAGTGATATTTACGGCTACAACACTCAAAAGAGGGATTTATTTTTAATATGTATGTCTAATATATATATATATATGTCTAGATAAATGTCTAAGACAATTACAGTAATAATCCAGTGGAGTTGTCAGTGTATTTTGAAAAGTCTAATTTCTTATGTATTTGAACTTTTTTTGCCATGGTTATGACATACCTTTTGAAGGATTTGTGACCATTAACAAGTGCACAATGCCATATGTCCTTATGCACGTGGCTCTGATTCAAAAAAGGAAATAAGAAAAGTCTGAAGGACACACAGTCTGAAATGAAACAGGCAATTCTCACAAGACGTCTGTCCACATTTTTCACATCCAAAACATTTGTACAGTTCAGAAGCCATCACACTGGTATCCAGACTTGTAAACTGAGACTTCAAGGTTTTTGAAATTTGGCCATCTTTACTTAGTCAGCTTCAATCAGGAGCTTTTTAATACCGACTTCCTGTTTCACTTGAATAACAAAGGCATATGTTATTCTTCTCACATTGCCATTTAAGCCACCTGTCCACCAAAAAAGGACATACACAGGTAGAATTTCCACAAACCTGGGAGTGAAATATTATTCCTTACCATTTAGGATTTGCTTAAAAAATGTTGTGTACTGTTCTGCAAAAAACAAGATTCCGCCACTATGAGATAAGTTGGCATATGGACTGACCTTGACCCCCAGGGGTGTGCCTCAGGCAATATCTCCACTGTGTCAGGATTTTTACGCCTAACAGTTTTTAAGGAATATTATTGAAATAGCTCTCTTTTATTACATTTCATGCATTGAGACAATAGTAGGATACAGATACTACTTTGTCTCTTTGGAAAGCACTCAAACCCACAGACTTCTAAAATATGCTGGCTTTCCTAGTTACCATAGTGTTTATCTCATTCGAATAACAAAGCNGTTTGTACCATTAAGATCATCTCTGGAGGCTGTGTCTTAAGTCTACAACAGTCCACACGAAGGGAAAAAAAAAAAAAGGAGAGAAAAAAAGGAGAAAAAAAAAGAAGAGGAAAAAAAGAACCTCTGATAAAAGGATTTTGAGTCTGCTATAATAGTACAATTCAAACCAAATTGTTTTAATTCAAGTATTTAGAATGCAGTAACACATTTCAAAACCATAATGTGTTTGTAGATAACCCAATTTCTTTATGTATAGAAATCTCAAAAGAGAGATGTGTTTGTTACTTAGTTTTGATCATTTATTTTGTATAAGTAATGACTATAACCGAAAATAGTGTTGTTTTTTTTTTTTTTTTGAATTCCAGTAAAGTATCTTCTATTCCATGTTTAGCACATGAAAAGATAATTTTTTTTTTTTTTAAACAAATGCAGTAGCTGAAACTCTTCCAGAAGGGCTTTAAGTATGTGGATTTAATTTAGGTACGGTACAGTGACAGCAGGGCCTGAATCTATAGCTGACTGGGTAGTCTCCCTCACATCCCTTGATGAAGCCTAAATAGGGTGGTGGGATGTCTCTGGAATAGTAGCTCTGAGAATGATTCTTTGCAACAGGGGAGAACCCTGTCCCTGCTCAGTGTCCCACCATGCAGGAGCCTTCATAATGGTCTCACATGGGAGAAATCTGCAGGGATTACCTTTCCTACCAGCCTTTTAGTTTTAAAAGGTGAAACCAAGAATCCCTCCCACTTTTTCTCCCTTTTTAAGTCCCACCAGTTTGTAAGGAATATTTTGAAAGGCTTAATTTTGTCCCAAGTCAAATAGGAGAAAAAAGTAACAGTGTTGGTTTTTTTTGTTTTTTTCTTTTCTTGGGTTGGAGATTTTTCTTCCCCACCAAAGTTTTTAGATGTGCTCAATAGCTGTGTAGTGAAGGTGAGTCTGGCAGAGGCAAGGATGCTCACAAGCCAGGATGGGCTGTTAAAGAAAAATAAAAGATTGAGATATGGGGAAAGTCCTTGGCCGGAGTATAATTAGCAGTAGAAGATGGAAGTACTTGTCTCTCTGTTGGATTATGTATCTGAAAGTGAACTTTCTAAGGGTTTACACAGCCTAGCACAAGGCTGTGTCCACCAGGGTGTCTGTCTCCCAGGCTTTGTCATGCAGCTGGGAAGGGGCAATTGCCTGACAGGAGGAGGAAAGGAGAACTTCCTCTCACACATTCACAGTTAGAAAAAAAAAATACCAAAGATGGCATATGGGGATATCATACTCCAAAGAAACCTACTCTAAGGTTGTCCTGGTCCTAAAGACATCCTGAAGGTTGAATTTCTCCCAAGCACAAATCCATAAGCACTGTGGTAATGGATGAGTGGAATTTCTTTTCAGCTCCCCTGCCTACTTCTCAAACGCTGACTGAATGGGTTTAGCAAAGGAGAAAAACAATGAGAAGTTAAAGGGGAGGGTGGAGGGGGGAAATTATTTCCCTGCAGCCCAAAGCTGTGATGTGCAGAACTTACACTGCTGTAACCAACCACTACAGAGCTCTTCGGCATAGTTGCTCTATATGATGTAGGGACAAAATAATAGTCTAACTCTCAACATGCTTGCCCTGGCTTCCTCTCTGCACCCTTTAGGAATGACAGAAATTGTGCAATAAAATTCAAGGACACCTGGAATTAGAGGCTTCATCTGCAATTTGCCCCATGGCACTCTTTTGGCCTCTGGATGCTTATGCCGTGAGATTTAGTATTTGGCATAAAAAGATTTAAGGTTTGGGGGGGTTTACTAAAACTTGTTTAACAGATATTTTTAAAGCTTCAGGCAATAAATACAGACTCATTTAGATTGTTTATATGCCTGGAGTTTGAGAAAGAACTGTATCAACTGAAAAAATGCATTAAAAACATTATTAAAATATGCATTTACATAAAAAGCAAGTTTGTTCCTGTCTGGGTGCTTTGTTGGATGAACATGGAAAAGACTACTTTAAAGTAAACAAATGAGTATTTTAGTTAAATCATCACATTCAGAAATGTAGGAGAATAACCTGACAGCTAGGATACCCCCTGCAAACTTGCTCATAGCATTGCTCCTGGCTGCTTACTCTGACTTCTCCCACACTCTGACTGTAGCAGAAGGAATTGTAGACTCCAGACATAACTATCACAAACCTTTTTCTCTTCATTTTTTCCTAGTGTCAGCAATAGGCTGAACCACAGTCTTGCACAAATAATGGCATTGTTATTCCAAGTGTAATATACTAGAGAATAAAGAAGAAGCTCCTATACAGTTGAGCTTCTAAATGCAAACTAAGACATCATTACTCTACTTTCTGCAGAGCAATAAATGCATCAGAGCAAGTCACTTGTGCTTTTCCACCTGTTCCTCTAATGAAAGGTGGGATGTTCTTCAAACCACCAATTCCTACTTGTGTTTGGCTTTTTGACACCGTACAGGGTAGCATAAGGTTCAGTTTGTGTGTCTGTATGTACAACACAGATAATTACGTAGGTTCTAATCCTACAAGGGAGCCTGTCTGGGTGGTTTGCATGGGAGCAGCTATGCCATGTTGTAATGTCAGGTCAATAATTATTGTAGTGTTTCAACTCCTTGTACTGAATAAAGTATCTTTAGTTAATGTGGGACACGCGAAAAAATCATCTTTATAGTCTAAAATTTTTCCTTAGTGTTCCCATATGATAAGTAGCTTTATAGCTACATTTACTGTTCTACCAGCCTCAACAGAATTATTCATATTTCTCACATTGCTTTGATTGCAATTTCTTTGATTGTGAGACTTGCACAATCAAGATCTAGAGAAAATGATTAAAATAAATAAATTATCATTCAACTCCACCATTTAGTCACATAAGGAAATTTTCCAACGAAAAAGACAATTTTTTTCCACAACTGTGAATCAACCAAGGAGCTTCACCGTCAGTCAGAGAAGCTTTTCCAGTTGAAAGCAGTGTTCTCCCATCTGAGAAGGGAATATCCCTCATCAAGATTCTCCCATTTACCCATGATGGGGGTCATCTTGGAGCATCCGGGAATTCAAGAACAGGCCACAGTGGAAAACTACGGCAAAGTGACACTCTCTGTGAGCAACTTGCACTAGAGCGCACTCCTGTGCAGCAGGCAGGAGGTGGCACTACCAAGTAGGTATCTTTATCCCTGTGGACAGACTAAAACAAAGCAGACTACTGGGAACAAGCATCCTGTTCCTAATCCAGCTATATTGCCTGACAGCTAAATGCTCTGGCTGTTGGTGTCTGCTACTCTCTGCTGGAGTTACCCCATTAGTACTTGGTCATCAAAATGATCACCTTCAGTGCTGAGTTGCTGGAAGAGGAGTTTTGGAGATGTTCCTCAGTTACTGTAAGCATATTCACACAGGTTATGGCACACAATCATATCAATTGTTCATATGTCTGATTTTCCTTGAGATCAGCTGGGGAAGATTCACATGATTTTCTCCAACATTTGACTGTCAATGTTGGCAACTTCCTGATGGAAGATATAGTATGGGATGGTAATGCTTTCCATTCTTACAGCTGGATGCAAAAGACAAAGAGTGAAATCAAAGAGTAACTTTGAGGACATGAATAGGAATTAAAGGGTGGCCAAAGCATGCATCTCCCTGCTGTGTAATGGGGAGTGGTAGAGAGGATCTCAACCTAATACTAACAGAGCTGTCACATACACACACTACAGTGAGTTGTGAACAATAAGTCCAACTTGAGCCTTCGTAATCGCACAGGAACCACTTCAAAACTGAAAAGGGAGCCACAAAATTAATGTAAGCCTGTTGTACCATCACAGGTCTCTATCTTTCAGAATTAGTTAAAAAAATTGTGACAAAATTTTTCTAACAAAGTACATTCACATATTCAAGTGTACATCTTGTATGCACAGATACTGTATTTTCAAATGCATTTACTGATTTTTAGAGCAATGTGGAAAATGAAAAAATCTTAACAATAAAAAGACAGGACAAAAATCTGGAGTTTCTACTTCCATCTCACCACTACACATGTATTTACACATTTGGCTTCTGTGTTTTTGTTTTTGTTGTTGTTGTTGTTGTTTGGTTGGTTGGTTTTGGTTTTGGTCTTTTTGCACAGGGGTGGTGTTCTTTTTATTTTTTTTCAAATTGCATTAAATGTGTAGTGCAACTTTTATTTATTGAGCAAAAGCATATTTTAATTGATATTAGTAAAAGCAGAGGAACTCCATAAATAAAGTATAGAATTCTTTCATATTAAATGAATGCATTAGACTTGCCACTTTTCTACTACAGTTGAAGTAGAAGACTACTTGATCACTAATAAAATACAATAACCATTCTACTCATGAGATTAGCCCGAGAAATCACTTGCTGTTATGGGCCGAATTATTCTGTTAATCCATACTCATGGGATTAACGGCGATTATATCCTTTGGGAAATCATGCAGCTTTCTAAATGTATTTCTAGTTTTCTTCAGAAGTACTGGTAGGAAAACAAGAACTGAATGGAATATACAGAGTGATTTCCCATGGTCTTTGAAAAGCAATTCATCTAATTGTATTACATTTACATAACTCCTAGGCCTTTTGCTTAAAAAGTGGGCTTCCTTTAATCCATCTGTCATACTTTATTCTACTACAGGATGGAAATCACAACATACTTCAGAGAGTTAATCATTAAAGACTATGAATTGCAGTTTTATGCACAAAAGGGCACAGGTACTGGCACAAGTAGACATTATATCATTTTATCACACTATCTGCTACACACTTAACCGTCTTTGATCTTATCTAATAATAGATATATTGCTGAAATAATCACCATTTAAATATATTAGGTTGTTTGACATAGGTACTACACACAAGGAAAATCAATAATGATTATACAATCACTAGATACAATGTAAACTGCATACCGCAAATGTTTTTCCAGGGTTAGATAACATCACAGAAATCCTAATGAAAGTCAATAGCCATTAGTTTTTAGAAGCAGCACTTGAACTTTTGGGATTTTTTACAGTAACTAGTCCAACCTTAGGGTGTAAGATTTTAAAACAAATGAAGATCAAAGAAAGAATGACAAGTAGGTTTAACAAATACGTCTCTGAAACTGGTCAATATTTGCTGTGCTTTTGAAAAACTAGTAAATACATATTCATCTCCTGTAGTAAGTGGAATCTATACTAGCAAGATTACCTAGAACCTTGGGTGAACGTATTATTTCTGAAGGTTTTTGACAATGATAGCTGAGCTAATAATCACCACCTGTTAACTCTCACAATTTGAAGCCAGGTCATAAGAGGTAAGGCCACTATATGGAATTCCTTAACAAGGCTTTATTCTACAATCTAAAGTAGTTCAATCAAATAAAACTACAACAAAGTATACAACTTCTATTAAATATGTGTTTAAAGTCAGAACGTGGTATCTGAATAATGTTTTCTTCAGCTCACCCCTCTGAAAGTGACACTCTAATGTTCTAATTACACTTTCTGAAGCTTTATTCCTCAGTAATTTCAGTCTGTCCCTATTTGGCAGGACTTAATATTAAACTGGAATATGACATTGTGGTGGGTTCACCGTGGCTGAATGCCAGGTGCCCACCCAGTTGCTCTATCACCCCCCTTCCCGGCTGGACAGGGGAGAGAGAGTAAGAGTGGAAACAAAAAAAACCAGCACAAATCGTGGGTTGCGATAAGGCAGTGTATATTAATATAACAAGCAAAGCAAAGCAGGGTGCGCGCGCACAAAGCAAAAGCAACAACTAATCTCTACTTCCCATGAGCAGCAGGATCCCCCCGACCGCGTCTGAGAAATAGGGCTCCTAGAATCTTCTAACCGGAGACAACGAGTGCCTCCCCTTCCTGCTTCCTGCCCCAGCTTTTATATCTGGGTTGACGTCATATGGTATGGAATATCCCTTTGGTCAGTGCAGGTCAGCTGGCCTATTTGTGTCCCCTCCCAGGACCTTGCCCTTGACTGAACAGTGAGTGCTGTGCTCAGTGATAGCCAAAATATGGGTGTGTTATTGACACCAATGCAGAGCACAGCGAGGGCTCCTATGGGGAAACAAATTCTGGCTCAGCCAGACCCACCACAGACATTCAGATTTGAAAGGTGCAAAAATTAATCCTTTCGTATGGAAACTGCAGTGGTCATTAGAGAAATACACAAGGTTTTATCAGAAGTTGAAAATCAAAATGGTTTCATATGTTTTGGCATAGCAAGAACAGAAGGACTTCCTGCAGAAGGTGCAGCATCTACCTTTAATCAAAGATGAGTGCAGTTTTATCTTTACTAAAGATCAATTGGTAGTTCTTGGTACTTTCCAGATGTAAAAGAAAGTGCCTGATATAATTACACTGACATAAAGGTCCTCCTGCGAACTTCATCAATAAGATATAGAAAAGATTTTGTAGATAAGCAGGCTTTGAAAATAGTTGCAGAACTGTAAAACAATTTTGTCTCAATTAACTGCTATTTTAAGTAACATTCAGAAAGCAATACAGTGTTTATTTTATATCTCCAAAGCTTTGAGTCAGACAATTTCCAAATCTCAATTTATGAGTAAACACTAAAAGAGGATAAAAAAAAGTTTCTCAAAAATATAATCCACGCATTCCTGTCTTCTTATAAAATTAAAATATTTTGGAGGTATAGAACCAACAGTTTATATCCTTTATCTTCTATCCACTCTAACATGGCTGTCAAATTTACTGCTTAAGCTTTTCTTTGTAATCACACTATTACGCACTTCATCACCTTCCCCACCCCCATCATTCGATCTAATGGTTTTAAAGGGAAAGGAAATTACTTGTCTTCACTGCCAGCACTTGACACTTTTATGGGTCATTTGTAATGAAGCTATTCTTTGGTTTTAATGGAGACCTTGATTTGGACCAGTGTGAATAATTGTCAAAAGGTGATTAATTAAATAATCACACCACCCTGTAAAATGGATCAACATATTACATTACACTGATCCAAAAGTTATTTTATTCCTGCATTAGACTTCAAATTCTATGCATTTAAACAAGCCTTAAACTGGGCAATATAATTTACTACACATTAATTATACATATCATGTGGCTAAAATAAGGAAAAGTGTTTTACACCTTTTTTAACTCTGTAAAATATGCTGTCAAGGCTTATTACAATGAAAGATCCTTTGGAAGAATAACATTCTTGAGTGACAATACACACACACACACACACACACACAAACTCATAAAGTAAATAATATTATATACATAAACTTAACATTTAGAGAGATCCCTGTATTTTAGAAACACACAGTGTTAGGTGAGACATATTTTAAAAAACCCCACACAACCACTTTAGTTACGTCTGAACAAGAGACAAGCATATGGTTAATAGCCTGTACAGGAGATAGATAGACATGTACTGTTAAATCATGAAATATTATTCTTTAGTTTAGACAGTCCTGTGCAGGTTCATGCACTGCTAAATTCTTCCAAGTAATCAACTTTGTTAGAGCCATGGCTTTTGTTATAGCTTATTGCTTTCAGTTCCTTTTAGACAGCTAAAATACTATTAGTAATATTATCTATAATTTGCTAATGGTCTATATAAATTAAATATCAGGACTCTGAATCCCAATTTTTGAGACTAAATAACACATTTTTTTTGTTGCTGAACCTTTCCAGAAGAAATTAAGCTTAAAAATATTGCTGTTTAAGGTATAAAAAGGCGCCAAGCAAAGAGCATATAAAAATAGTCATTGTGGGAAACTGGAGAGAGAGAATTTTTTTTGAGCACATTTTTGCACTTGTTCCAGTGTCTACAAAATACTTCAACAGACTGACAACAGAATCACATTTCAGACAAACATTAAATGGCACCAACATGTTAAATGATGATAGAAAAGGCAATAGTTCACAGAAATATGTAGGTGTCTGCTGTACACAAAAGGCAAATAGCTGTTTTGAACTGTGAAGACTATTTAAAGGTTTAGTGTACACCTTGGATTCCTGCTGCCTACATAAGTACAGAGACCTAAATCCACTGCATACTGGGACTAACTGATCAAAGCAGTAGTTAAATCTATCCATGGAAAATCTAAGTAGTCTTTGGAGGCAACTCTTTGAATGCAGATTAGTGATTTCATTGAAGTAGTCAATCAACTGCTTTTTTCTGGTTGTTAAAATGTCACTGACTGAACAGAGTAGATAAAAAAAATGATGAGCAAAAAATAGTATTTCAACTTGAACAAACTTGCTATTTGTAGACTGGATCACATGAATCTGCTTCAGTCAAGATCATTTCAGAGGTAGCTAGAGGAATGAATCCCACAAAGGGACTAAGTTTAATCATCCAATCCCAGACTGTATTGATTTTGGAACTACTTGCAATGACTATATAAATAAGCCATTTCTTTGCAACTGTATCTGGAGTCGGTCATGAACCCAAAACCTTCACAACCTGGTCCAAAGTGAATTATGCCCCGCAGAAATAAATTAATAAAACTAACACAGCTAGGCTTCTCTACCAACTTATTTTCACGTTTCAAGAGCTTAAAAATATAAAATCAATAATCATTTAGTCATAAGGGTAAATGAAGCGACATAACATCAAAGTATACCCTTTAGCCATTCAAGTCATTCTAGGTAATTTATCTCATCAAAAGGCACTGGTAATAATCCTTTCCACTCTGAGACAAGCCGCCACACAGCTGCTGTATTTTCCTAGAGTAAACAAGTTTGGAGAAAATATTAAAAATCAATATCTGTTTCCTTCTATCAGGCCAGATGGCATCCATCATAAATCTGCCTTTGTAAAGAGTTCTTTAGATTTAGCAGCTAGAGTGTGAAAGACAACTGAATTAACAATATAAAACTAGGGCCAGTTTAATAGGAATTGACAGCTGGATTTCCTTAAACTTAAAATACTGAGGCAACTGAACAATTTGCTAAAATTCAACAGACATGGAAAACAATCTAGTACATTATTGTGCCATTTAAAGGAAGCTTTGACTAATCTTAGACACCCTGAACAGTTAACATTAGCTTCACAGAATCCATAACAGCACAAACATGAAAGGTTCCCGATTGTCATTTTTTGCATTCCTGTGGTTCTCATGCCACAAAACACAGCAATCACCTCTCCTTTGAGGGTCTGCCACACAGTCCTATTGCTGTTAAGCAGTACTTACAAAAAGTTTTGGAAAAAAGGAATCTGATTACAACATCCTGAACACAATAGTTGTAATTCTCAATCAGATTCTGTATCAGCTGTTTAAAGCACTGTTGCATTGAAAAACAAATATGCAAGTTCATCTTGGTCCTTTACATACAGGTGTAATACTGATAGCACCACCAAGCAGGCAACTGCTCTCTTCATCCTTCAGCACAAACTATGGCCTCAAAGTGAAAAAGACTGCCGTAAAGACTGTCATATTTCATGTTTTATATCCTGCCAAGGGATCTTTTCCTAAGAATTGTAGGAATAGGTTATCAGGTATCCTTTTGTAAACCTGTGGAATGGGCTGTGTCATACTGGAGAGGGCTCTCAAACATAGTTCAGGCTACACCAACTCTCTTACTGACATGTGGACTGCTCTGTTCAATCATCTTCTTTCATCCTCCTCTGCTGTTTTTATTTAACCAATCTTCTGTTCCTTGGGTGCATCCAGACTATGGGACTTCTAATCCTTGACTTCAAATGTGAAAGACCCAAGAAAAACTCATCCTGTCAGTGTTCAAGGTGACATCACTGCATGTGGCTTTGGAGGGATTTGAGAATCTATCTTCAAACGTTGCTGCAAGCTTACTTGCAGTGTGGCTAATCACCACGCCATGATACAGTTTGATGCCAGCTCAGTTTCAAGGTTTGAAGCCAGAGGAATCTAGGTCTCTTCTGGTTCACACATGACACAGATATTTATTTGCTGAAGGGGCTTCAAATAGTCGCTAGCTGTAGTATAACTTACTTGTGACACTATGTTTCAAATTTCATCAGAAACATATGCTTTTTAATCAATCCATCATTTATTCTCAGTCATCTGTATATTCCCAAAGTAGATGCACATTCATTTTTCTGTGTTGGAGGATAACTCAGACTTCACTACAGTACGCTTCATTATGCCTATATAGCCCCAGAGTGCAATAATTCACAGTCTTGCCAAATCTATGGCCAGGAGCGGGTGAATTACTTGTTGAGCTTTTTGTAGTTCTGTATTTGGCATTAGCTAAAAGATAATTTGCTTAATTCCATTTCAGTTACACAAAATCATAAACATCAGGTGATAAGGCAATACATCTTCTCTCAAGAATACCTGAGAACCGGCGTAGTCTATGCATATCTTTCCAACTTCAGGGAAAATAAATGGATGAATACTTGGGGTACCAAAGGTTTGGAAAACTGGCAGGTGTCCAGGACTGAGGACAGCTCTGTTTCATGAGAAATGGGGAAAGCTGCTGGGATACATAGTGGCCTCCTCCTCGGTCTCTGGCAGTGCTCCCCAGCTTCTGTTTCTTTTCTCAGCTACAGCAGATGTAATGGACAGAAATGATCATTTGACTGGTTGCCCAGAAGAACCACGGGCTCTCCTAATGCACCTTTGATAAGACTGTGATACATTCTTCATTTTAAATAACACAAAAGTGTGAACTCTTCCAACTCTAAAACCCAGGAGTCTTGTGTCATACAATACAAACACCAATGGTCTTGTCTGATATAGAATTCCCTGGCTGGCAGAAGGAGCAACTGCCACCCATCCTTTAGTCTCAGCTGTGTTATGACATAGCTTAACTTATTTGCAAGAGCCCATGGCTGGGTATCAAATAAGCAACAGCCAGAGATATGGGACTTGGAGGGCTTCCAGCTTTTGGGATTCTTCTCTTGCTCCCATGCTAGCTTCTCTCCTCACAAAGATTCCCCCTTCCCTCTGCTCTCTGATCCTGTTATTTGGTTCACAGCACAAACGATTTTGTAGTGAAATTTGCTAGCATAATAAGTTCCAGTTTGTAGTTGAGCTGGAGGGCAAGGAGAATCTTGTGATATGATAACATTTTCCTATGAAATTGCACCTACAAAGAGTACTGGGACAGAGAAGTGCAAAGCTGTGGGAGGAGGGAATAAGTTTGAAGATGCACTCAAAAAAAGCAAAACCAAAACACAACAGCAACAAAACCAAAACCAACCAAGCAAAAACTCCAAACAAAAAAAAAACCCTGGTCCTCCGAAAAAGCCCAAGTAGAGTTTGATGTTTATCATGGATCTAGATATGTTTTAGGGAATAGGATCTGGGTATCAGATGACTGGAAAGGTATACTTACACTATATTATCTAGGTGTTTTGAGGCAGTATTTCTTATGCATTTCCAGTCTCTCCTTTTCAAATTTGTATCAGTATTCTTATTCATATAAAAGAATACAGAATGAAGGACTGACTGTGCCAGAAAAGTCATTAGATTTAAGTTATTTTCCCTTACCGCAGATCTTCCATGAGATAAGATGGTTACATTGAAGGTAATTATATAATATATGATAATTTAAATAATAAAGATGGTGAGACAAACATGTTGGTTATTTTCCCTTAAAAACTATAATCATTATACCTAGCTATATTATGTCAATGCTAAAGGCAAAGGAGTCAGGTTTTTATTAAACAGAATTTTATAATTAGTCTGCCTATTCTATTTTCTCCAAATAATGTTACTATTGATGTTATCATTCCTACGAACTTAATGTTAGACAAATAAAGGTAATTATTTCAGTAAATATTATCGGTATTAAACACTTTATTAAGTCAAATGGGAAGATTTGAGAAAGTTTCTTCTAAACTACAATGACTGAAATAATATTCTTTAGTATTTTTATTATTCTGATATATTTTGACTTTGTTAATAACACTACTAATTCACATGGTCAGGAAGGTATTCTCAGTTAAAAATGTCATGAAAGTTGAACGTGAAAGTTGCTTGCACACTAGAGATCACAATTTTACCAGAAGTCATTATTTCTCAGTGGACAAAACGAACTAAAACTGAAGTCAACAGGATGTTACCCTGTCAGCCTGAGACTTGAATGTCTCCCACTACAGTGTTTACGTGATGCAATTGCTACATTGAAGAAGGCGTAGAATGTACTAGTCAGGTAATAAATTGCAGAGAAAGAGTCTTCATCATGACAGTCATGGAAGACCTCAGAATTTACCCCTTCCAAGGTGATCACATTTAAATCCATGCTAAGCAATTGTGTTTCCGTGAATAAAAAAACAACTCCCCTCTAAAAATGGCAAAAGCATACAGTCTTGAGCTCCAGCCCTTAACTGGATATTATTGCTCTCAAAAAGAGTTCATTTGTTTCCTGTGTGTTCACTTTGTTGGAAATTTAGTAATTTATCACATGCTTACTTCTAATTTGTTGAAATACAAATCTAGAATTGGTTTGTATAAACTAAACGTGTTCAGTCGCTAAAGATCAAAAGTGACACTTATTAAAACTAAGTATCCTCTCTGATTCTTTAGCATTTGGGCAAAAGTATTTCCAAACCTTTGGGATAGACTGATATTTTGATACCTAATGGTATAGATCTTAACCTCAAGTCAGCTCCTGTGTACTGTGCAGCCCCCTTAGTTTCAATTAAACTCCACTGTGTGAGAGAAGATTGCCTATTGTAATCTACCAGCATTAATTAGTCAGTAAACTAATCAAAAGCCAAAAAAACGTAGGGTTAAAATCAGGCGCACATTTCTCTTTGTTGCAAAGGAATATTAAGTACTTATTCCTGGATAATGCCAGGCAATTTTAACACCAGTTCCCTTGATAAAAGCACTTTTTACACCTCCCACAATCCAAGATTACTTAATTTACTCACCTTAGAGCATACTAAAACCATGGTTAATAATTTAACAGAAAAGTTTAAATTCAATTCATGTATGCACAAAAAAAAGCACATGTATATGGCACAATCCTAATTTTCAAATGGAAAATAAAAAATTAATATGAACTCATAGGAGAATCTGAACCTTGTTATTTTTGGAACTTTTTTTAATGAGCACGAACTCTTTTGTTCATTTGATACCTATCATGAAAAATTGAACATTCTTGATTTCCACTTGTGGTGATTCTTTCATATTAGACATTTATTTACACAAATTACTGATCTTAAATTGAATTATATTCCTGCAACACCTCTGCTTGTTGAATACTTTTAAACTTTAATAGAAATAGAACAGCTTTTCATTTACATAGCATACCTATATTATGAAATCAGGACAGTAAAACAATATTGTTTTCAGGTAGTAAAAAAAAAATAAATGACAGTTGTTTGATATACAAATATAATCTATAATGGTATGATATGTGAACAGACAAATATTCTTTATTCAAGCATGCTTCTTAAATATTCACTTTTTAGCTTGTCAGATAGATAGTCTATACTGTCTCTAAACCATATGAAATTCCATTTCACCATAGAATTTCAGAAAAATCTTACAGTTGCTTATCCTATTGTTTTAGTTGAGATTTCTGTCTGCAATCCTTGTATATGCAAACTGCCTCCTCTCTTATCTACAGCATGTCCAGTTGTATTAGAGCTGGTCTGACTGGATCTCTGCATTTGAAGAGCATTAAGAAATCTGAAATAGTCTGAAAGTTTTTGTATGTCATTGCTGGACTAAATAAGAAGTGCTTATCTTCTGTTTGCAAAACAGAATGCAAATACTTTAGCAATAAATTGGATCATCAGTTACTCCACAATATGCCAAAGCTTTGGCAAGGAGTGACTTCATCAAAGTAAACCTAAGAATGCTCTGGCTGAAAGAGCCTGATAGCTTCAACATAGAAGAAGTTAGTCCTTAAACAGTTCTCAATTTTTTCGCTTGTCATGACAACCAACATATTAGCCAGGCTGAGTGTGGGCCTCACAAATACAGTTGTAAACTGGAGAAAGTATTTGGGCTGATTGAAGGTCAGGTACTTGAAAAATGAACTGTTGTAACCTAGAATTTAAAGCTATTCTTATGTTGCTGAGTTTCATTTGACAGTCATAGCTCAGAGATCAGCAGAGACCTAGAATTAACAGAAAGATATTTTTTTCTGATAGGCCATTCTTTTTAGGTTCTGGAAAATTGCTACTATAATCCGTGCTTTCCACCTCCCTCACAGTGACTATCTCTTGTCTTTTCCCCCACTTTTACATCTGTAACTCATTTCGGTTTATCCGCGACATCTGAAGCAAGTGCCAAAATAATTAGAGTAAACTAACTTCTGGCTGAAGCTGCTTTACCTTGTTTTGATCTGCATCTAGCACAGCCTTGTGGGTTTTTGTTTTTGTTTTTGTTTTTTTTTTTTGCAGCAAATCACAAGCACCTGTATTCCACAAGAAATATTTCCTGTTGTTGTATATGGTTAGTTAGCTAATATTTTGGTAATGGATATTTGAGCTTCACAGAATTCAAATGTATGATGACATCTTAATAAACTTTATAACCATCTTTCAGAGCTCTGCCAAAGGGCTTATGGTGATTGAAACATGCACAGCTTTCATAGTGCTGGTCCAAAAAAATTGTAAACTTGTCAGGTTTAGGAATTTAGCAGCTCCATAATTCATGGGACTAAGTAGCAACTATTTTTTTTTTTTCAAGAGATCGATCTTAAAAAAACACACTTAGTATAGTTTTGAAGCTCTATACACCAAACAAGTCGGTTCAAGGAGTGACACACACATAGCTTACATAGTTTACAAAGCCCTTAAAATAAATAGTTCTGATTCCAGGAATCTAAAAGTTAGTTAGTAACTGTTTAAATATTTACAAACATAGTTGAATGTTTGATAAATTTAGTAAAAATCTTTTAGAAAGATGTTTTTAAAGTGAAAAAGCACTATTCATTCAGTTGAATGTAGAATTGACTTTATAAATTAAAACCAAGGCTATAAATGTTGCATATTAATAGATCTTGTATTTTACAAGTCCTGAACATAGATAAAGAAAGGCACTATAAATTTTGCCACAGTCATGTTCCAGACAGTGCTTATTGATATATTTTAGGTAAACAAACCATTGATATGTGCGTTAGGTCACAGCAGACCTATTATAATACCCACCACTGCAAGAGCTGAGCTAGCTTCACCTCAAAGGATTCAGAAGAATGCAACAGTAATAATTCCTAATCTAGAAATCTGTATTAAGTGACAGACTAGAGAACTCAATGAGTTTTGTTTATCTGACAGAAAGTTGAGTGACTATTCACTTCTGTATTGTATGTGTAGGTGGAAATATTTCAGATGGAAGGACCTTCATCTAGCTTGAAAAGGTAGGAGAAGGTCTTTCAGTTGTATGGTAAAGAGAAATAAATTCAGACATAGTGCTTATTTTTAATAGTGAAGACTGTTGTCTGTCAGTACAACTTGTAAATTCTAATGATAGCTTCTGCATTCCTTGAAGTTTTAAAATAAAGGTTGGGGACTGTATAAAAGACATGTTCTGAATAAATCACAATATGTGGAATTTATGTAGGAAACCTTTAGTGGGCATCTCTGTGGGAGAATTTCTTGCAGAAAATGGACATGTGAGCGATCCAGCCTTGCTGGATACAGTGAAACTGGTGGACATTTAAGACACTGTGAAAGTTATTTTAGGATGTGGCTGCGGTTATCAGTGAGGAAGAGGGATGTTGGAGTAAACAACTCCCAGATGCTGAAGCTGGAACTTGAAGGACGGCGACCACAGAGTGTGTTCATGTGAACAGCTGCTGCCCACCAATAATGTTGCTTGTGTTAGCGTTAGCCAATCGTGAAGTAGCATGTAGCGCATGTGTGTAGTATAAGACTATATTTATTAGGGGTTGTTGTGTTAACAACAAATGGCATTTACCTGATCATATTGATCCTGGTGTGATGTCCATTCGATCCTCTGCAACAAATCTCAGACTTCTGTTATTGTGGAAAGTCAAAGGGGTCTGCTATAAGGGCATACTCTGACCTTTAACTTCACTTCCTCATTTTTGTCTGGGACTCAGGTTTGATTTGGTGCAAAGAATGATGAGATCTGCAGCTCTTGAGGGGTGTACAGGATCCTATATGATCATGTACAAACCCAAGAAATTTGAAAATTATGAACACATAGTTTTCTAGATCAGATTCTAGCTAGAAAGTGAAGAATGGCAAGTCTGATTGTTAAGAGAGTTTGTATGGAAATTTTTTTGCAGATTTTGTTGCCAGTCTTTGAGAAAGAGTTTTTCCATACTAAGATGGGAAAAGGAATTTTTGAAGCTTCTATGTAGCTCAGAAATTTCTTCTTGTTTTCCTATATTTGGACAATGACTGGAGCCCACGTACACAAAGGCATCTGAACACTGCCAGTCTCTTTAGCTCAGATTTGCTGCAGCAATTTCACCACAAGCACATTCCACTTTTCCAATGTCTGAGGACCTGGAAACATCTCCTATGAACAGTCTCTAGCAGGAGTGCTGTGATACAGCTGATGTCACAGTGTTATCTATCATCTTCTAGCAAACTCAGCATCACGGGTGTTTAGATTATGTCCTGAAAGATGTTATTTAGGCATTTGAGGTGGATTACCTGCTAGTACTAGAGAAAATAGAGCTTACAGGAACAAAGGAGACCTCAGTTATCCCACTGTATCTTCAAGGAAGAAAATACAGGAACCAATACGTTAACATCAGTTAAAGTAAAAAATGAATCACAGCACTCTGTTCAGTCACTGACTGTCCCTTTGGCCCTAAAAATGACTACAGAATGTGCAACCAGGGCTCTGGGATGTTTACTGCAAATATTTAGATGTATCTTACCCATGGGGAAGATGAGACTTGTATCTTGAACTAAAGTGCAGTGTGGACTGCCAAAAAAAGTGCAGTATGCTGGGTTCTGGGTACCTGGAGTCCCCCAGAACTCAAAGCTCTTTGGGACCACGTTGGGACCACAGCCACTGTGTAATGATAGCATATGTGACAGACTGATTGCCTCTCAGCTTCTAGATGAGTAGCACAGCTGGTATCCTACTCCTGGCTCTATTGAGTGTGCATGGTCAGCCTACAAGACTTACACAGTCTGGAGCATTCAGCGAAATTCAAAGAGGTGTTCAAGGAGCATAAGTCTTCATTGCATGGAATGGATTAATATCAACATACGACAATTTGAAAGCTGCAGCCTGTGGAGGACCACTGGGGTACAGAGATCCACCTGCAACCCATGGAGGAGCCCACGCTGGAGCAGGTGGATGCCTGAAAAGAAGGCTGTGAACCTGTGAGAAACCCATGCTGGAACATCTTTGCAGGATGGAGATTCTTGCAGACTGCAGATCTGTAGAGAGAGGAGCCCAAGCTGAAGGTTTCTTGTCACTGTCACTGTCAGGGTAGGTCAAGAAGTGACACGTCTTCTTCCGAAAACAGGACCTTTATTGTATCAGAAGCTGCGGTTTATATAGACATTAGTACTGACACATGTCCATGCACCATTGGCTTCTCTATACATAAATAATTCTTAATTGGACACACAGGCCGCGCATGTCAGTCAACCATGACTCAACACTTTAGAGACAAGACTTCCGCTCTGTGTTGCAGTCTTTCCTTTCATGTAAGTCTCCCTGACGGTGTGCAGAAGTTCCTAGTTCAGTCCAACCATTTCACAGAGACCCCAGTCCAACTGGGGCCCCCACAGTTTCTTGGTAGGACTTGTGATGTCCCTTGTTGGAGCAGGCTGTGCCTGAAGGACTGCACCCCGTGGAAGAGTGGCTCACTTTGCAGCAGTTCATGGAGAGCTGCTGCCTGTGGAATGGACTCACACTGGAGAAGTTCATTGATTACTGTCTCCCATGGGTGGGATCCCATGGAGGAGGAGGGGAACAGCAGCAGCAGCAGAAACAACTTGTGATGACCGGAACACCTTTCCCTATCTCCCTGTGCTACTAAGGTGGGAAAAGGCACAGCTCGGGAAGGGAGAAGGGGTGAGGGAAGGTGTTTTTAAGATTTATTATATTTCTCATTATCCTGGTCTGATTTTTTTAATAGTAAATTCAATTAATATCCCCAATTCAAATCTGTTTTGCCGGTGATCACATTTGGGGAATGATCTCTCCCTGTCCTTATCTCAAGCGAGGAACCCTTTGTTATATTTTCTCTCCCCTGTCCAGTTGCAGAGGGGAGTGAGAGAGCAGCTTTGATGGGTGCCTGGTGTCCCACAGGGTCAACCCACTAAATCTTTACAAGATTCACTGATACCATAAGCGTGAATTTTTTCTAGGACATCAGGCTTTGCTTTGCTTTGCTGCCACTTGTACCAAGTTCCCTGTACTAGCACGTGACATCCCAGTATGGCACACTGACAGAATCTGAAAATCCTGTTGGTGATGACCAAAAACTTTCTTCAGTTATGCCCCAAAGAGATGCAACTAAATTTAAGGGCACGTTGTTGGGGATGAACATAACAAATAGCTTCTGGCACACTGAGCAAAGGGTGAATGCAGGAGGGATCATTGAGCTGTCCCAGGAACCAGTCATAGATAGTTACCATCTTCCCTGCTCTCCCACATGCATTTGTAACTTTATGAAGCCCTCTCAAAGCTAATGGTTTGACTTATATGAGTAACATTACGTTGGTTATACACTTAAGAATCTTTGCATAGCACTTTTGCACAGTCATATAAGCAATGCTAAATAGAGAATTATCTATTTTCTATCTTTGTTAAAACATACTATTGATTGTTTGTTAACAGCAAGTTGTCAGGGAGATGTTCAAAAGCTTATGGAAAGTTAAACAAAAAGTATTAGAGAGTTAATAGAAAGTTTTCCTTTGCCCTTGGTTCTGTTGTCATGATCAAAGAAAATTGGTGCATTTTTGACTCACAAGGGACCTTTCAAAAAGTTACTATTTTTTGGTCAATATTTTGTTGTGTAACTTTTTTGTTAAACTTAATTTACTTGCAGTTTAATTAATTTTCTAGTCTGACATTCCCATATTCACACTTGATAAAATAGAGATATATCAGCTTGTCAATATACTACTGCAGGCAGTTAGAAAAATTGGGTAGTTTTGGACAAGAGCTTAGGCACAGCAATATTAACTTTGTTCAGAATGCTAAGATAAAAATGCTAGAAATTACCATAATTATATTCATTCATTAGTTTACTTTAGAGTTTTCTCTTTTGTTGCTTTAGTGTCCGTGTTGCTGTGTTTCCTCTTCACAAGAAAAGGTGATCTGAGATACATAGCTCCCATCAGCTGTTCAAAGAAATACAGTTAGATATGTTGATGTCTAAACAATGCCCATATTCCCTTTATAAGCTACCAGTGCTAAATTAAGAGGAGTAGTAAGACAATGAATATAGTTCTCATACACTTAAAGTATTTCATATTTGACTGTTTTTTGTGTGTTATTAGTTTTGTTTTTTTTTAAATTAAGAATTTATGTTTTACCTATTGCAGTTTAAACACCAACTAGACAGTATTTGCACTTGATTGAATAGGACTTGTTGAACTGAGTATTTTTGTGTTTGGAATAATCTGGCCTTTTTTTTCTCTGGAGTGCTTCACTGTTGATAACTCTTGTACGACTGTAAAGTACTCACTGGAGAAGAGACCATTTTCGAGTGCTCCTGGAATGTTTTTAATAATTGTATTTAGTAACTGTATTTTCTAGTTAAATTTTATCATGTGAAGATGAATTGAAAAACGAGAACTGAAGTGGCACTAGCAAAGCAGCCTAACATGGCTGAACTTAGGGTCACTCATTATTTATGAGTGATATGGATTAAACTTGGCAATGCATATTGGTTATTGTCATGGTCAGTCAGGCCTTGTTATATATGGAGAATTGAAGGTATATTGATATATCAGAGCAAACCAAATGCTTTCAGTAGACTCAGGGGTTATTGTTGAATATTGACTGTATTATTGACAGGTAAGCTGAAACTGGAGTTTTGTTGGCAAGTACAGCAAAACATAAAACAAGTTTTTGTACTTTCCCTTAGTATTTATCAGTATTTCTCAAAATATTTTCCCAGACATTTCCCATTTGAAAGAAATTTATGTGCCTAGAAATTCTATTTTGCTGCAACAATATATTACTTCTGCTCTTTGAGGAGTATTTGAGGAAGCCTTTCAAAACATCTACTTCTTTTTCTGAATGGCTAAAGTTTTGAAGGCTAACACTGTCAGTGATCTCAGCAGTGGTACAGTAACTGCACTGATTCTGACATCCGTGACCAGAAATTTAATATTTACAGTGTAAGTCAAATATCATATGGTATCAGTCAAACAGTACAAAGCACAGAGCAAAGTGGAGCACCATGATAAGCTGACAAAACATACAGGAATAAGGGGGTAAGATCATGATTAAAAAATCTCCTAGACATTTTCCTGTTGCAGCAGGACATGAAGGTGCTTGAATTCCCTCATTAAGTTACTCTGAGTACATAGGTCATAACTTTAATTTCAGTAGCATCTTAGGCTACCCAAAGGTGCAATTTTCTCCTTCTTTCTTGACTATCCTGTTGCTGTGCTTCTCTGCCCACACAAGTGTTTGTGAGCCCATAGTGAAATGTACTGAGAAAATTCTCTGTCTGCTAGTTATGTAGAGAATCTTGATCTGGTTCACCATCTGAGAGACATTCACACCAGCATGACAGAGTAGGCAACATGGGGCAAGGACAAATAGCCAACGGTAGGAGTTGATGTGGCAAGAGAGAAAGTGTTGGGATGAACAATGCGAACCATCAGTGCTGTGAAAGATTCTTAAGATCTACATCTTAAGATGTTGTTACAAGACTACCACATCTTAACCTCATCAAGTTACTCAGAAAATACTGCTGGCATCATGTACGCTATATGTTCATCTGCTTGCTCACTGTTGGGATCCAGTTACATGTTCTCCAAAAGTGCTAAATGCCAGTATACTACACAAAACAGTGCCAAAGAAACTGCTTGCTGCCTTCTACCTCTCTCCAATCAGCACTCAGCTAAGATACGGAGGACCAAGATGGAGGATGTTCTCTCCTTAGCACAGTGATAGGATAGAAGTAGTTATGTGTTTCATATTCTCTTTTTATTACTGATGAAGAATAATTTCAGAATTTCTGTACTGGGGACTTCAGCCTGATTCTTAAGTGTGTATTCCAGTACCTTGACATACAGAATCCATACGTTGCCTTGATCTCTGGCACAAATAGCACTTAGTTTTTATTACAGGCCAAGTGGCAACCAGAAAGAGTGAAAAAAGTAAGGCAACTGCTTATGTTTATGAGAGTTTCTGATGTGGATAAGATGAAAACAGCTGTACGCGGATGAGATGTACCAACAACCTGGAACTTCCACATTCTACCCAAGACCTTGGCATTCATGAAAGAGAGGTAGTCCCCACACAGCACTGTCTGTATGAGAAATACTTTGACACCTAATGCAAGAAATCTGTTCACAGTTGAAACTGTCAAGGAAATAAATGAAACTGATGCTCTCAGATCTGAAGTCTTCCCTAGTGACTGGCTGCTCCATCTTTGTTGTGTCAAGTGAAGCAGAGTTTACCATCCAGCTCTTCTCAGACATTACGGTATGGGGCCTGGGGATCAAATATGAAGTGAAATGCAGGCACAGTGGAACTGTGCCACAGCTGCAGGCTAGGTGCCTAATTCTAGGACAGTAGTTTACTGTCATGAAAGAGCGAATGGGGAAGCTTTACACATCTAAGCTGGGATTCATACTATCAAACACAGTACAGTTTTTCCAAAACAACTCCTATGAAATGTTGGCTGCTTAGTCCATTCTCCCTACACTATTTTGGTAGTGGATATGACATATGTTGTGTGGAATGCAAAAGCAGTCCCAGAAGAAAGATTTGAAGTTTTGTTTGGGGTTTTTATTTTGATTTTTGTTTGTTTGTTTTTTGTTTTCCTTTCATTTTCCAGCTGTGTTTTGAAATGGTATTTTATGTCCTCTGGGCAATCCTGACAATTCAAATCATAGAATCATAGAATGTTTTGGGTTGGAAGGGACCTCAAAGATCATCTAGTTCCAATCCCCTTTACTATTGGCAGGGGCAACTTCCACTAGACCATGTTGCTCAAAGCCTCGTCCTACCTGACCTTGACCACTTCCAGGGATGAGACATCCAACAGCTTCTAAGGGCAACCTGTTCTAGTGCCTCACCACCCTCACAGTAAAGAATTTCTTGCTAATATCTAATCTAAATATATTCTCCTTCAGCTTAAAGCCATTCCCTCTTATCCCACTACTCCACACTCTTGTGTAAAGTCCCTCTCCAGCCTTCTTGTAGGTCCCTTTAGGTACCGGAAGGTGCTCTAAGACCTGCCCAGAACCTTCTCTTTTCCAGGCTGAACAGCCCCAACTCTCAAAGTCTGTCTTCATAACAGAGGTGCTGCAGCCCTGTGATCAGTTTAGTCGCCCTCCTCTGGAATCCTTCCAACAGATGCATGGCTTTCTTATGTTGGGAGTCCCAGAGCTGGATGCAGTACTCCAGGAGGGATCTCACAAGGGCAAGTAGAGGGGCAGAACCACCTCTCTCAACCTGCTAGCCATGCTGCTTTTGATGCAGCATGGGATACAGTTGGCTTTTTGGGCTGCAAGCACATACTGTTGAGACATGTTGATCTTCTTGTTGACCTATACACCAAGTACTGCTTCCCAGGGCTGCTCTCAATTCATTCTCCACTCAGCCTCAGCTGGGTGCTTGTGCTTGAGAATCCTTCAGTAGACATTGGGATGGGCTTACCTTGTGACAGGCATGCCTAGGCACACTATCTTCTGGTGTGCACACGAGGCCACCAATATTTAGAAATTATGTTGACCACAATTCTATGTCCACCTGATATGCACGGTAAGAATACAAAGCCCTGAAAGCAGTTCTAATGAACCCTCCCAAATTTCATCTTTCCAAGTACATTCCCGTCTCCTTTCCACTCTTACGCTGGATGGTGCAGCTGGGGTCAGAGATAACTCGATGCTGTCACTGCAGAAGACTGATATCACACAGGGAATATTCTGTAGGGTAAAAGTCTATTCACTGAACGTGTTTTGTAACAGTTACTTTTGTGTGAAGTCTGTTAAGCAGATTTTGCTAAGTCAGAGCTATACTTAACTCAGTTAGGAAATAGTAAATCCATTGATTTAAAGGGGACTTAGTTTGAACCACTTACAAGACTAAGTGCTCCTTAATGTCAATAACTGTTGCAAAATTAAGTTCTAAATTTAAAAATGTGCAACAGCTGCCTTAATGAGACAATTTTTGACCTGTTCAGCTCTGATTGAGAACGCCAGGAAGGAAAGAGCAAATAGAACTTGTTGGTAATAATCTGCTCAAATGTTTTACCAAAGGAAAAATAATTTTTTCTTCCCTGAACTGATTTTTTTTTGTATTCTCTGACCTACCATCCTGAAGTCAAAACTACAGTTACTTGATGTTCTTAAGAAAATACTAATCACTGCTCTAATTGAAGAGTTAAGAGTCTAGGAGGATGAGAGAAGATCGCAATCTTTTGCTCCTGGCATCCTTTTCCCTCCTCCAAATCTGTCTGCAAGAAGACAAAGATATCTGTGGTATCCATTTTTCTTTTTGGATTTGACATGCATTTTTTTCTTCTAGAAAATGTAACATTTATCAGAGGCTGGGATTTCTGTGTTAGACCCCGCTTTGGCGTCAGAACACCTGCCACATCTTACACAGTTGCAAAAAAGGAACATTGTAGCATCTGTTGCAACAGTGATCATTTAGGTTAGAATTGATACACAGGGGTCACATGCTTCATACAATGTTGTAGAAATTAATGAACTGGTCATGCTGATTGTGACCTTAGCTTTAGTTACCAGCGTTCAACTCAACAATCTTAGCTCAGGCCAGAAAATTCAAACAGTAAAACAGCAATTGAACTTAGTAGATGCATATTTGCAATACAGCATCACCAAATTACTATTTCAGTCTCACTCACTTTTCCTTCCATACTGCTCCAAGTTTAAAACCCGTTCAACATGGTTAGGAAATTTTTGTGTGTATGGGAATCAAGTTGCAACAGTATGCAGTGAAAATTCAGCCTACTGCTGCAATGAAGACAAAACTCAGAGGTGGAAAATAAAAGTAAGTTAAAAATGAAATAAAAAGAAAAGAAAAGAAAACAGAAAAGCAGTTTGTGGAGTCAGAATATTGAAAAAGTTGCCTTTTCACGTTTATCTTAACATGAGTTGGTATAGGAAAGTAGAATAGCATGTTATTGATTTTAGCCTTTTGTTTCAAACAGAATCATTGATATTAGATTGATATTCTCATATGTAACTACTGTTTAATGCTATGATCCCATTGTCACAACAAAGCATTTCAGAAGGAAAAAAAGATCGTTTTTTCTATGTAAGGAAAGGCAAGCTAAAACCTGTGCATTATACTATTCACCTTTTGATCTTTAAGAACCTGTTTTTTCAAAAGAGAATTTGTGGATGCTGTTTTGCTTTTGGCTCAGCTAAAAGAAAGAGATGCTATGCATAAATAAAGCCAACAAACAATAGAATGGGTGATTTTCAGAGCAGTGGAGTTTTGTCAATGGACTGAAGCTTAGTGTTATTAAAAAATAATTAAGCACTTGAAGCATAGTCTTTTACACTTGCTAATTTTGGTGACTGTTTACATGCTACTGTTTGTTAAATGGCAAAGTTTATTGATTTGGCAAATTCAGTACCACATTGTATATTTTTATTCAGTCTGTGTTCCTACACGCAGTTCAGCATTTTTAAATGTCAGCTGCAAAGTATTATTGATCTGTAATTAAAAGTGCAGAGAAAAATTAACATAGTAGAAGCTTACAGTCATTAGTACAGGTACTGTTAGGCAATTATTTAGCTTGCTTTAACATCTCTTTTTTCCAGATATTGACATACAGTACAATACTCACCTGCACATTTTTATTATGTTAAAAAGCCAAATTGAATAGCTACTGAGCAGTGGCCTTTTACAGGTTGTTTGTTTGTTGTTTTTTTTCTTTTTTTTTTAAATCAGCACTTTGTGGGATTATCTAAAAATCACTTCCCTGAAGAGTTTTCTTAAATAGAAAAGTATGAAAGAAAAAGACAGCAACTGTTACAAGTATACTCACTATGTAGAAGCATTTGTTGTCTGAAATCAGAAATTGCTTTTCCCATATGAATAGAACTGATAGAAAAACTGGAGTGGACTCTTCTTTCTAGCTTGAGACATAGATACATTGATGAAGTACATATTATATAGCAGGTACATAGTTCATCTCTAATAACACTTTTTACTTCCTTAGGAACAGCACATGTCCTTTGAAAATTATCTAACACAGATTGTTTTCTTTCTGGTTCATCTCAAGATCAGGTGAGTAATAGCTGGAGGCGACTGGCAACTCATCAGTGGCCTGAGCAAAAGGCCTTCCACATCCAGGTCCAGTTCCCAGTAATTAGCAAAAACCCGTGACCTTGCTGGTGTCTCAACAGAGGGGCTGAGTAACTTGAAGAGGGGACCTGCTAGGATGAGGGGAGGAAGATTCTGTAGCAGCTTCTGCTATCATGCTGTCTGCTACATGAGCAGATGAGAGATGGGCTCCCAGTCTGTGCCCTGGGTCCTTCTATGAATATTCATTTATTATTAAGAATAATTTGGAATGTATGTAGACACTTGAAAAGTTCACTGCTGGGTTTTGTTGGTTTTGTTGGGTTTTGGTGTTTTTGTTTTTTTTCAGGTGTGTATCCCATAGTTCTTAGATACTGGCACAATCCATTTTATATGCATTTTAAATAGAGAAAGGACAATCACTGAGCTCCAAATTGGTTCATCATCAAGCTGCATTTCCTGGAAATGCCTGCTGGCTCCATGTCTCTCCCATATAGCAGTTTCCCTGGTGGGACTGTGTGCCCCACTATATTTCTGAATAGCTTTCCATTTTCAGCACCGTAGGAGCCAACAGAATGATTATATGGCTCAGAAAACTGCCTTCATAGCTGTAGTCTAGTCACTGCATCTGCCCCTAGAAGAGGCTGCAGGTCTCCTGAGTGTGAGTTCCTCTTTACGTGAGGCAGTGGTCCATCAAAGGAAACACAATTTAGAACCTCTCTAATTTGGATTCTAAGATCACTTCAGTTCCACTCAACTCTATTATGCAAGTGTTAGGGAAATAAATAAAAATTTCTATTTTTTCTGACATGACATTCTATCCTGGCTACTTTGGCTTCTTTGTTTTCTACTAGCCTCTGAGTTTCAGGGCATAATTCCAATTTACAAGAGATATCAGGTAAAATATTCCAGCAGTAAAAATATAGAACTCTTTAATTTTGCAGGACCTGCATAAGTTTAATTGTGAAACTAAAGTTATATTGTACAAAATTACTTTGTGGAAGACTTATTCATCGAGGAATCAGAACACCTNTTTTTTTTTTTTTTTCTAGTGCAGAATTAGCTGAAATGCAAACAACCTTGTCTTGCCTTGACAAAAACATTTGCCAGGTGAAATTCAGATTTTTTAAATAAAAATTTTGGTCAAATAGAGAAACACACACGGGAAAAAAATCCAGTCTCCTTAATGTGAAGGTAGTGGGTTTTGTCTCTCTCTCTGTAGACAATATTGAAATTAGCAGTGCAATTTCTGTAACAGCATAACAACAAGCCTTCTCTTCTTTGGTGATTGGTAATTTAATTGGTAACTGAATCATTTGGTTTTGTGTGAAACTCAGAGAAATTAGGGTAAGAGTCCCCACGAATTTTTCACATCACTTTTACCTTTGTGCAGAATCAATATTTCCTCTGGCGCACATAGTAAATTTAGTATACTACATACATCCCAAGAATGAGTATGGACCAGAGTGACCAGGTGAGATTCCTGACCCATGACATGCAATAGTGAAGATCTTTCATACTTATCTTAAATCAACACAATGCGTGGAACAGTCACTGCCTCACTTAATGGTTCCCATTCAATGGCACTACCATATGGAGGAGGATTGGAAAATAAAGTCAGAGCAGAAACAGTGGCCCCAAACAGGTTCATCTTGTAACACCATTCCTTGGCTGAGTCATCTCTTTAGGACAGCCGGACTACTACATATAGGAAGTGCCATTCCCTATGCACTTTTTAAGCTGTGCACTGACTTCAGTAGCCTCAGACAGTGATGGAATATTTTCCCTTTAATTAATGTATTTTTGCTGTCTTTTTCTCCCCCTCTTTTCTGTTTTGTGATTTCAGCTGAAGGTGAGGTAATGTGGTGCTTTGATTTTCTTTCCAACTCATCAGTGTGTAACATATTTGCTTTTTATCTATATGCAACTCTTTGAAATACTGTAAAATAATACAAAAATATGACATGGAAATACTTTTAGGGCTTCAAGCTCGGAGGTACTTTTCCAGCTTTCATAGCATGAGAGAAGTAACATTAAGTAATAAGGCATAAACAATAAATTACTGCTCCAAAATCTAAAAGTATCTAAATATTTTTTTTTAATTCACAATATGATAACTGTACAATATGACTATACAGCAGATCATTTCAGATCACATTACACTGTATTTTCTCTCTTTGAGTGGCATTATAAAAAAAATACCTCAGCATTGTAGTGTTTGAGGCTTTTGTAAAGCCTTTTGAACAGCATTCTGTTACTTTGGTACAATACACATGCACATACACATACACAGAGAAAATATCATCATAAGCATTTCCACTGTAATAGTAACCTTTCCATAGACTTTCCTACTTGTCTGGTCTTCCTTGAAGGTCGATTGGGTTTTCAACTCTGTTATCTGCTAGGTGTTTGATGGAGTGGGCCAGATAACAGAGGAGAGAGCAAAGGAAAAGGAATTTTTTGAAGATCAAAAGTGTCTGTTCATTTTGTTATCTGACCCTATCTGTTGTCATAGTAACAGGTTTCTTTTAAACTCTGCCATCAGATGATTTGTCTCTATCTGCTATGAATTCTGCTTTGACTGAGTAGCTGCTGGTAAGGCATAAAGTGGGTACTGTGTTTTCCAGTTTCCTACTGCAATATTAAGAAGTGAAAGATAGAAGAAGAATTCTATTTTCCTATTGGATTGTTCAAGATTCCCTTTTTCAGCAACATTGAACTGTCATCCTAATTTGACCAAACAGATAATACTTCCAAAATGGTCACACAGTAGTCTCAGTTTTAGGGCTGACAGGATAGAAATGAAAATCCTGGGCCAGCTCCCGAGAGGAACAGTGCAATTCCTGTTTAAGGCTGCAGAGCCTGAAGTTACTCATTAAATGCTCATTGACTCCTCACAAAAGCAGGAGCAGGTTGTGAATGGTTTAGTCACAAAGGGGTCCAGAAGAACCATATTCCGTGCCGGATATGCATAATGGCAGGTCACTGTAGTAGTTCCTATTTGCATGGACTATTAATTCTCTTCTCCCTTGGGTGACTTAATCATCAACCAGCATATGGAAGGAGAACACAAGATTAAAGAACTTAGACTGAGGCATCATACCTGGTTGCCTGCCATTGCAGAAATCACAACATATCTCTCTTTTAAAAAATGGGACAAACTGATCAGATCCACCCAAAAATTTCAAGCTGCTTCCTCCTCCCCCCTAAATTTCCTCTTCTGAAAGGCTCTCCAAAATCTCATGTCCATCATCAAAAGACAAGCCTTTGCCACCTTGTTTTCATCAGGTTCTCTGCCAGATTATTTCAGTCTCCTCTTCTAAGATGGACTATGTAGTCAAAGCAAAGATCTGTGGCAGAAATGATACCTGTATCTATTAGTCATTAGTAGAGGTTAGTTGAATCTAGGCATACTAAACTATTTTAAACAATGAGATACAAATATTTTGCAAAATTGTGATGGCATGGGCAGGCACAATGTATAAGCACTTTACATAAATGTGTGAACAATGTGACCACCGAGGGGGATAAGATGTATGAAGTTTCAGGTAAGAAGCCCCCACACAACAAAAAAACATGGGCTAGCTGGGGACAACCCCTAATGAGAGGGGGTAAATAGTGTTAAAAATCAAAGGCAAGGAAAAGTTGAAGTAGAAAGATTCATTTCTATTCCAACTTCTCTCCCAAAAGAGCTCTTGAGCCTGATCACCTTGTAATTGTTCATAGTCACAGCTAATTAGTATACTCACAGCTAAGGGTGCAAATGTCGGGCAAAACCAGTTTTCGATATGTTATGAAAATAATTAAAAATGTGTCCAAACTGTTGGCAAAAAAAGCATGTGATTAGTGAGAGAATTTGGTAAATTTTGTTTTAGTGTTTAAAACTGACCTCATTTATTATCACAATAAAGTGATATCTAATATATTATTATAGAGATATATATGTAGATATTCAGTCTCAATAGCACTCCATCTTCCCATCATTATTCAAGAGGTTTTGCTTCAATTGACTTATCTGTCTATAGTGCACTTGACTAAAAAGTATTTTCTGCAAATGTCCTGTTAGCTTCTAAGACTTACCTCCACCTTCACAAAATTTCAAAGCCCCGAATTTGCTACCTATCAAGCTACATTCCATACTCCAGGCCTCAAATTCTCAGTCATTCTGAAAGGCTGAAAGTTTTGAATAATTTTTTTTTCTCTATACATTTTGGTAAGTGCAAGAGAAGTATAATTTTTAGCTAATAATTATTGTATGTGCTGATACTTTTCTCATAGGAAATTGTTGTCCATATATACTTGCTCAGTTCTGAGAGCATGAAACCCTAAATTTGAAGAATTCATTTTTATACAAAAAAAAGTAAGAACTTTGAAATATGGCTGAGATGAACCACTAGAGAAAATTTTAAGTTAGTGATTTTACTAATTGTTGTTATACCAAATTAATTAAATAGAACTAAGTTGCAATCAAACAACTTGTCAAAGCTTGGTAATGATAAATGAGCCTGTGAAGACGAAGTCTAATATTCACAATGGAGTTTTTAGCAATATGAAATCTAGCCAATATATCAGATTGGTTTCCTAAAGAAATATGTTTTTCAAAGAAGGCCATCAAAACATCTGCCTAATGTCCTTTGAAATGGCTAGTAAATTTTCAGCAAGTTTGGTACAAGAATAGACATTTCCAAAAATACAAAGTTTTCACAAGATTTAAGGTGGCTGAATGGAGGAAAGCTTTCAGAAATGAAAGATATACCATGATTTCTATTGATTTCTTATGATTATTAGAATCATAAGATCAGCATGGAAATGTGTAATGGAGGTATTAATCCATTAAACACAGAGTAATTTGGCAAAAAACCAAAAGACACTAGAAACCAGGCTTTCTAACTTCTGTAGTTCCTATAATGGTTGCAGCTGCCATTGATACTTTCAGTTGCGAAAAATTCCTTATTTAGGATTCCTGAAGTGAAATGCTCTGGGCTGTCAGATGGCTGGGCTGGGATTGTGCTGTGTGCAGCTGACCACTGAGAAGTTTCTGAGGGATGTGCAGCAAGGAGGAGGCTTGTGGATCTCCTGAGAATAATTGACAGAAGTGAGAAATATGTTCGGTTATGCGACATATATATCTGGCAAGTGAAAGAAGACTCTTAGAACCCCAGATTGATTAATATACATAGTGAAATTTTTTGAGTTAGATGTGCATTTGAGTTGGACTTTCTGACAGCAAGAATCTTTCCTATCAAACTAAGCTGAAAGACAACCTGTGGCTAGGTTTCCAGTGAGCAGGAACTTCCTCATATACAGGACAGACCATTACCAATTAATCTTTCATAAAACACAACTGATCAGAATAGCCAAAGCAAATTTTCTCAGTCATTAAATGTGATGATTTAGATTAACAATATTACTATTTTTAACTAACACAACATTTGTAATGAGAAATTAGTGCTTTGAGTGGGTTTACAATAGCTATAGAGAATCCACATGGGAAACCTGCCAGAGAAGCTGTTTTTCATTTCCTAAGAATGGACTTTAAGAAGTAAAGTGATAGGTTTTCTTAAAACATATGCACTTATGTATTTTGAGTGTCAGAAGTTAATGAGTTGGTTTCAACTTGACTTCCATTAATGTTAGAAACGATTTCACATCTGTATTTATATGGTGGCTGTTTACTCAATATTAACCTTGGTGCCTGATTTTACTTTGCCAATTGATTGAAATGATCAGTTTGATAGACTTGTTCCTAGAATGTTGATGTTTTATTGAATATTTGCTCTTCAGTTATATATTGTAGCAGTACCAATATATTCTTCTGTAGTAGAGATACCTGTAGTTTGCTGTGGGTATCTGCTCTGTTCGAAGACCACAATGATTTCAGACTGCCTGCAGATCCCACCTAGTCTTGTGATATATATCACGACCTTTCTGGAATGACCTTGAGCTACATTACTTGCCTGACATCAGCCACACGACAATGTGACACGCACTGTTGTGATATATAATGGCAGCTGGAAGGTGTGCTCTGTCCCTAGCTGCTATGGGTAGGCATACAGCTAGGATTCTCCTGAGAGGCAGTAGAAACCCAGATTTTCCTGTGACTTACCTAAGGTCCTGTCTTGCCATGGAGATGGAAGGTGAGATCAAGTTCTAGCACCTGTGAAGATGCTGTAAGTATAGTGGAGAAGGATGAAAGAGAAGCACCTACATCTGACTACTCATGCCTCTAATTTCCTACTTCTCCAGCATAATTATTGCTGGCAGATAAAAATCTGGATTTAGGACTATGGATTTCTCTTCTGCAAACACTTATACATGTGTTTAACTTCAAGAATCCATATAGTTCCATAGTGGTTTATGAAACTAGCCATGTGCTTGGAGTTATGCATGTGCATAAATGTCAGGATTGCTGCCCAAGGACATAATTTACCAATAATCTGTAGGAAAAAGAAATCCCTTCTACGAAGAGCAGCTTGTTCTTTCAGAAATACCTAGATGGGATATTGTTTTTTACAATAATTTTTAGATGAGTTGCTTTCTAAAAATCCTGGTTCACAGGATTTTGTTTTGAATGTTTGATGGATATATCTTCCTTTTTTATCAAGTTATTTTCTGGAGAGAATTTTAAAGTGGTTTTCAAAAGCTAGTCAGACCCAGCTTCTTCTTTTTAGAACAGGCACGGGTGGGCCTGGTTCCTTTAGATCTGCAAACTGGGGAATCTACAGGCAGGTCAGATCTCAGGAGAGGAGTTTGTCATATGGAAATGTTTAACGGTCCAGCTTACATTCTGTATAGTCTCTCTTTTATCTTTTCAGGGTTTGAACATGATCCTTTCAAAGCCAGATAACCCAGAAAAATCCTCTCGACTGCTTTGCTCATTCCCTGATTCCTATAATCACAGTCCAGGAGGAATAGGTTACTATGACAATATCATTGCGATAGTTTAGTAAAGTGTTTTTAAATTTTTTTCAAGTCCCTCTCAGTGCTTAAGTCGTTTGCTGTAAATGATACTTTCTGTCATTTTACTTATGCTACAACCAAGAAACAAAGGAACCAGGAAAATATTTTGCTACATGAACAAGCATTACTTCCCAGTATTTACATAAATATAGGAGCACAGTCAGCGACACCCATTTAGAAAACCTTTTCAGCTACATGACCAGCTATATGTTGCTGAAATACGTTTAGACAACTTTTTTTGTTCTCTTATGTCTAACCTAAGGATCATACTCTTGTGATCCTTTGTTATACTGATACGAGCATCATCAGAGACCACAAACATTAATCCTGTCTTCCAGTTAATTTTTGATTTTCTAAACATTATGGTTATTAGCAAGTGTATTCAATAATCATAAGGTTGAAGAGAGGGAAGAATCAGGCAAAAAATACCAGCAACTGGGGCCAAAACTTTGATGATGTCTCAGATCTATGTTATCAATGACTCATTTTTTCTATTTTTGTGAATTCTGGTAATGTTTTTGTATGCGAGAAGTAAGAGTATGGACAAATTGTTGGAATTTAAGTGTTTGAATTTTTGTATCCTTATGTTGATACCATAATAGAAAAAAATTTTGTCAGGTTGTAAATGTCCTGGGAAGGTCTACAGTACAACCCCTTGCACAAAGCAGGGTAAGCTACAAGGTTAGAAAGGTTTCCAAGGGTTTTATCTACTCTGGTGTTCTAATCCTCCATAGATGGAAACTAATCGACCTCTCTTGGCAACCTGCTGCAATCCTGGACTGTCTTCATGTCCCAAAAGCCTCATCAAATTTGCACAACTCTCTATGATCAAGATTCCTCTTCCTCAGTTTCACCCTGCGATTTTTAGCTTGGCTCTGCTTTAGTTACTGATGATGTGAGGGTGCAAGATCCAGAAAGACTCTCGGGCACCAGTTCATTGAAGCAAGTGGAACTTTTCTTATTCTTGAAATTATGCATCTTCTTAATCCCTTACTACCTCAGGGTTTAATCCTGAATGGTGGAGTTACACGGTGCATGGAACACTTTGCAGACACTGGCTATAATGATAAATTGTTTTTAAACATTTCACTCATGAAGGTGGCTGCTTTTCTGGTGTTGCTCCAACTTTCTCAACTCAAGGCAAAATTCCATACTGAAAGGTGTGTTCATGCCTTAACATTAGATTGACGTAAGGAGGGAAGAATATGCTTATCCGCAAGTGAAAAAGGACAGTGCAGAGATAACTTGCAATTCCAGGTGTATTTTTGAAAATATTTTGCAAATAGTTCTTCTTCATTGATAATTGCTGCTGAGCAGTCACTGGAGTGTCACTCTGGAAAACATCATTGTTTCTACTTTTCGAGGTGTTCACGGGTCAGATAGGGACTAGGTAATATGAGCCTTGTTTCTACCTTGATCGTAATCAAAGTGACCTTCTAAATCTGGCTCATAGTGAAGATATTTTATTTTGCATACTCGTGATTGATTACAGGATGCATAAAATGTAGTTTGAAAAATGTAACATAATAAAATATTAAAAAAGTAATAAAATATAAGGTATAAGAAGCCTTTGGAAACAGTACAATATGGTTTATATTTCTACATAAATCTTACGTAATCATAAAGTCTTTGAAAAAGGATAGCAGAATAGAGAAGCATATTTGAGTTCACAAGGATAAAATCAGATATGATGCTATATTGGATTATATATTATAATATTAAGATTAGAATAAAGACAGGATTCCAACAACAGAGGGTGGTTGCAACACCTATAGAGACCTCAACATCACTGAAGAGAAAGCAGACAGAAAGAGACAAAGAACAGCCACTGTTTGGTGACCAAACTTCTGTTGGCAGAATTTTGATTTTTGCAAAGAGAGTCACTGGCCTTGGAGGACATATCTGCCTATACCTCTTTCCAGGCAATAAGTATATTATCTGGATGATCAAGAATTCTCTATCCTCTGATGTTTTACATCTTTTGCACTTTTGATTTATTTTATTGAGCAACAGAAGAACTTTCCAGAAATACTACTTTTGCTGTAACACCACAGAAAACTGGTGCTAAACTTGACCAGATACCTGCTAAGGATAAAATGGAGGTGGAAACCACCATTATAAGGTAAGCAAGGAATCTGGAATCTGGATGTCTGGTGGACCCAGGGAGATAAAGGCATGTGGGAAAAAGGGCCGGAAACATATGGGGTGCAGAGACCACATGGGGAGTGGGAGAGCCGGCAGGACAGCTGGTCCCCAGATGATACTGAGATCAAATGACTGAGTACTTCAGCATGGCTTAAATAGTTAGGAAGTGTGGAGATGGAACTCTCCCTCATACACAAGAATGTGCGTGCATTGTTGCTCTAATTAATTTCCCTTCCCTGAGCATGAGCATCAGAAGAAACCAAAGTCACTGAGATGGTTTCCCCATAAAGATCAGGATTTCCTCAACCAACCTATAAATGTCTCTGAGATATCCTAATCCTTGGAGAAAACATGCAATTTAGAGGCTATGAACCCGTAGCTCATATTGGACTTATTCATCCCGACAAAACAAGTTTATCTAGCGCATCAGTTGTATTAATGAAGACACAAAATGGTGTGGACTTTAAAACACCCTAGTAAGCCAGTGATATTCGCAGAGACTCTCCAGAAGCTGTGCACTAATCACTAATACTGCTGCTACTTCATTTCTCTTGTTCTGGTTTGTGACCTGTGTTTGTGATATTTACTGTGAATATGATTGCTTTTCTATGCTTACATATACTAAGTCAGAGGCAATAGAGGAGGTACAGTTGTGACCTACTCTGTTTCAGTCCATGGTGTCTTATAGACTTTATTCCCTTTAATAAGAACTGCAACATCTTGTTTAGGCTTAAATATTGCCTAGTTTTGGTTGTATTTTTCAAAGACAAATTTATTCAGAAGTTCTACAGAGAAAATCACAGTACATGTGGCAGAAATCTTACTTTCTTCCTCTTCCTAGTACATTGTTTTAAAATCTGCTGATAATATTTGGGGTCATCAGAAAAAATCCTATACCAAATACACTCTGAAATAGATAAAGTGAAGAGATATTCCTGGCAAGGGAAACCAAGAGGTGATCAAGCCAGAGATTTGACTCTCAAGCATATAATAGATTGCCCTTTGTTCTCTCCTAACTATGCGGTTCTTAGTTGGCTAGATTTGTAGGCATCATAGTTGTTGGAAATGGGCATTTGAGAAAGATCTGAAATCACGCTGTAGGTTAGGTGTCCCTCTTAAGTGTCTACAGACTAAAATTAAGACCCAGAGGGAAAGCGGTTTTCCCAGGATCACATGGAAACCTGGAGAAAACTAGAGAGCCATAACAAGACATCTGGACTGCCTGTCCACTGGCTCATGCTGTTTCCTCCAGGAAGCCTTTCTCATGCAAATTTTAACTGTTCTATATGCAGGCCTGTGCTGGTTAAGTGCATCTGAGCAGACATCATGTTTGCACATATCCAAGCCTACCCTTTCTCTCCCCATCAGCCTTTTTCTCCATCCAAGAAGCAAAGTTCAATGCAAAGCCATAACTCACACACCTCCAAGGGTCAGTGAAGCTCTCCCAGTAACTTAGCCAAAGACAATGCATGGAAAATTTCATCTGAAATACAGATCAGAAACTTAGATGTCATCGGAGAAGAAGGACTTGGAAAGAAAACAGTTAGGTAAATGCAAGTATGAGAGTCTCTGCCTTGCCATTATTCTAACTGCTATAAAAATATTGCCAACAGGGTGATAAGATCAGTCTGGCCAGAGCTGTCATTGTCTTTAAAAGCCAGATAGTAAAGCAATTTTGTTTTTACCTTGCTGTATTTGCTATAAAAGAAACACTTCAAATTGTGCTCTTGAATGGGTGGAGGCATTCTCGCCTACAGAGAAAACAGGATCTGTAAGAGGAGGATTATGAACAAACCATTTTTTATTCCATTATTTTTAGCTTCATCAATGAAGGTGATTTCATACTCTTAACATTCATTCTCAGTATCTTCACAGTTCATAACACCCAGGTGACTAGTCTTTGCAGGAACATTTCACATGCTATCCCATTACAGGCTATTTATTTGCCCTCTGGAAACCATGTTCTCGGTTGGCGGGATTCAACTCCCCCAGGAGAAGACGTGCCTGACCAACTGACAAAGACAGGGCTTAGTCTGCAGGGAGGGTTGAATTTCCTTAGCATGACAATGGGCAGGGTTTTATTGGCACAGGCGGTTTGTGTCAAGCATGTGAACATTATGTTCCTGAGGTCTGCAGGAGGAGCAGTTACAGATCTCTTAATACCCAGCTTGGGTTTTATGCAGGCCTGCTCCTCTAGCTTGGGAATGATGGGGCTGAGTGGGGGCTACCTCCTCCACAGAACAAATGGGTAACCTTGCTGATCACGCACTGAAATATTTGCCAATAGCTTCTTACCTCATGGTTTAATGGTTCTGATTTACATTGAGCTTAAATTTAAAATAAAGTGCCCTAAAACCCCATAAACTTAGAAAAGAAAAAAGTGTGCATGTTCTCAGTACAACATGCAGGTCTAATTTCTTATTCTGATTTCAGCCCCCAAAAAATCTTTAGGCCAAATCCAGTAAAATATCTGAACTCAAAATACCTAACATTAGGTACCATTTTTCTGGGTTAAAATTAAAGGAAGGTTCCCAAAAAAGTAAAGACTTCTCAGGCTGGATAAAAGTTGAAAATATAAAGAAACAGCATGCCAAAAAATCCTGTCCAGTTTAGCTCTAAAGGACACAGACCATTATCTGCTCAGGATTGGCAGCCTGAAACCATCTGAATGACCAAAGTTGGGATTCATTTCACTGAACTTCTGGTTAACAGAAAGAAACAGACACCTTCATAGGACTATCCATCTCCTCTAAAAGAGATATTTAGAAACAGACAGGATGAATCACACTCAACAGGTGTTTCATACTGTTTTCTTTTTCTCTCTTTTGAAGCAAAAAACCAGTTGCCGGAGCTCACCCAGTGTATTCAGAAAGACTTGGCTCATGTCTGCTTCACTTTAGTTGTTGCTGAAGGCAGGAGTAAAAGAACAAGGGATTTGATGCCTATGAAATGTAAGAGTGATAATTAATTTCTCTTTAGGTTCAAATATAAGATGTTGCTCATGATATGATTCCACAACGTGTATAAAAAAAATAACAGCAGTCAGTGAAGGGTGGAAGACTAAGTCTATGAACTCTCAGAAGGTGGTGACTGGTTTTAGAACACTCAGATGAAGTGGGCAGGGAGGAAAGAGGTGCCAAACTTGTGATTCTCCTACGCTATGTGTAATATGTCAAAAGTCAACCTCTTTTTATTTCTAATCTGCTTTTTCACATGCTGCCAACAGGAACCTTTAGACACGGGAATAACTTTGGGCTCATGAAATATCCTGACTCAGAGAAGCTGTCCTCTCATATAATTTCTGATCACAAGTGTAATCTATCCAGGACTGAGAATCTGGAAAATTTAATTTAAAAAATAATAAAAGAAAAAGCTTAATTCACTCAAAAACCTTGGAATCATTCAATGACATATTGACTAAAGCTAAATAACTTTTCAAAAAGACATACAACAGAGCTATATGACTGAAGGCTTTTTGGAATGATTTCTTGTAATCCAAAGACAATAATTCTGTTAAAGAATATAAAAATTTTGCAATAGACTTGCTGGAAGAGTATCAAAACTTATGTTTTGTGGTAGATATAATATGGCCATTAACAAATATAGGCTATTACAGTCGTTTCCTCATAGAGTTTCCTATTGACTTTAATTTTCAAAATATTATAAATAAATGCCCTGATTTTGTGCATAATTTCTTAGGAACAGCTTTTCTCTTACTCTCCAAACACCTTCAAAATTATATTTAGGGCTGTCATGAGAGAGTTAATAAAAGCTTGAAATTTAAAGATGTAGGAGAGAGATGGGATTTAGGCTGACATTTGATTACTGTAGCATTTTCCTATAGGTGTATGGACTCTTCTGAGATGAGCATAAATATTCTTGAATTTTTCTGAAAGGTGTTTGAATTATTTATATTTTCTATGAAAACACAGGGTTGTGCAATGAGGGCAAAATTGTTTTACCAGCCCCTTGAAATAATGCAAGCTAATACTGCTTATTTCTAGTTAATTGGAAACAACAAATCTGTTAAAAATATTTCTGTGCAGATAACCTGACCATTACAAGAAGTTCTTTTCTCTGACCTTCATATTTGTTAATGATACCTGCATGTCTAAAAAGTCTGGCCACTGCACCCTTGCTAAGACTAAGAGATTTCTCCTATATGGATATAGCAGACATATACACAGTAGGAAAGGCTTGGGATTTAATGTGCAGATATAATCATAAGGAGATATTTTGTCTTTATATTGCTAGCTTAAATGATGAAATAATTATATTAGGAAAATAAAATAGGTGCATTTAAAAGAAAGATAAATAATATGATCTTTAATACAAAATTTATACAAAATGTGTTTTATAAATATCTGGAAAAAAAGAGAACAGAATACAAAACCTACAAATATTGTTGCTAGACAACTACTAATATAATTTTGTAGCATTTGAAAAACTTTCAAGGTACTTTCTTGTTTGTCCTTTTTTCATAGCATCCGAATGCCATTTTGGCAAGTTTGATATTTCATTTGAAGGGAAAATAATAAAGTGTTTTCTTTGTATTGATTGAAGAAATATAATGCTTATTTTTTGCTTGGTTTTCTAGTACTTATTCAATAGGTTAAAGGGCAATACCATCTGTTTCCTAACAGGACATTTTGTGTAAGATTTGCAAGTCCTACAGGTACCTTTAAGCATGGATAAATATGCACTCATGGTTTCAGCTGGATAGTTTTTCACCACCAAAGGATGATTATGTTGTGTGCCTTGAGACATAGGCTATAATATATTTCCTGTCCCTTTATTGCATTTTGGAATCATAAACAATGACTGTTTGGCTCAAAGCCATTTATTCAGCCCAAAAAGACATTATTTGCACAACAAAAATCAATAAAAATGTTACTAGGTCTGGCTGGATACTTTGCTTAACTGTGATATTTGTCTGTCACTGATGGCATGCCATCTCTCGTAGGAGACTGGGGCCAAAACAGAGCTATTGATCCAGTCATCAGTGATGGATACTGGCATTTGGAACAGGCTGCTGCAGAGAATCTCGATTAAAAAAAATATTTCTATGTTTTGCCTGCAGCACAGTCAAGATAACCTGAATGAGGAGATTTTCTCTTTTATATTGGGTTTCCCTTCTTGTGGTTGTTAAATGCTCTGGACCAAAGTTCATTATTGAAAGAATTAAGTCAATCTATGTTTAGCCAAAGGCTTTGACATCATATCAAGCTCTCCTGATTTAGACACAAGGTGGTTGTCCTTTTCATCACCTTAAAAGCACAGGGAAGCATTTTATACACACCAGTGATAAAAGTGATGTGCTGGGGTGTGCTTACACTTTTTTTCTATTGTAAAACATCAAATTATGTCTAAGAAAAACAAGATAAAACCTGATTCTCACACATGGTTATATAAAAAGCAACCTATCCTTTGAGGCGCTGTATACTCTCTGCTCTTGCTTATCAAAAGTTTAAAGTACTCAACACTAAAAACTCCCAGTTTTTAGCCTTAAGTTATCTAATCAGGAAACATTCCTGCAGCTGCTTGACAAAATATATAGCAGCTGAAATATAGCAATGTTTTAGGCTATTATAATTGAACAGTATTTTAAAAGGCTACCCAACATTTTCAAATACATTTTAATATTTTTAAGTCAGTTTTCTTTCACCAAATTAACTTATTTTTAAGAGTATATATTTTATAATAAAAAGAAGAGAATAAAGCAGCCTCTTAAATAATCTTTTAGAAATGTCTTCAAAGTAAAGGTGTTCAGATTCTTCTCACTGACTTAGATTGGATATAAGGAATTTACAAGGAGGAGCAGTGAAACAGGGGCACAGGTTGACTAAAGGAGTGGTAGATGCCCCATCCCTGGAAACATTCAAGGTCAGCGTGGATGAGGCTCTGGACTACCTGACCTATGGAAGGCACCCCTACTCAGTGCAGGGGGGTTGGGCTAGATGACATTTCAAGGTCTGTTCCAAATGGAACCATTCTATTATTCTTTAATTTTGTTTTTCTCTAAGAACTCAGAACTGTCACACAAAGCCTGGTCATGAAAATATTCCAAGAATGACTGAAAGTAAGTAAACTTCCTAGAAATAATAACTAATACACAGCATTGGTGAGGATTTAGGAGTAATAGATTATTTACTCAGGTCAGCTGATTTGTATGTTATGGTGTTAGTCCTGGATAACTTACAGGCAGTAACAAAACAGATCTGATTTCGACAGAATTATTTGAACTTCATGAAATCAAGCATGCATTATAGTCTTTTTAAGATCATGATCATCAGAATAGGGGCCAAAGCCATGTAGGAAATTAACATTTGGATTGTCTTTTTAGGTTGTTAGAAACTTTGGGCGAAATTAAGCATTTCATCCATGTAAGGAGAAATAGACTAAAAAAATCAGAGTCTCCTGACTGGGCTTTTAATTCACTGCCTGTTGATCTGCATTACCTATTTTGTGCTTGGCCATGGGAGCAGAGGGCAAATTAGAAACAGCATCAGAAAAGAACTGATGCACAATGGGTACTCTACAACATCATCCATCTCCCTTACCACCTAAACCCACTTGCTATTATACTGTCACAAATAATAAAAATTAAAATCTGATTCTCAATTAGCATAATTTTAGAAACTATACACATTTCTCTTCTATATCAGCAAACTTTCTCTAGATGCATACAGAGCTTTTACCACACTGAGTACTTCATAATTTAATGGAAAAACAACAGTAAATTTCATTTCTTTGTTTTCCCTCTGAAGAAGCAGTTTGGAGGTAATTTGTTAGTAATTTGTTAGGTTTCTCTGTTTCAGAAACTTAACTATTAATAATATTATAGATTTCAGCAATAATATGTTACAATTGTTCCTTCTTCGTTTCCTGATACTTTTGGATATTCCTACAATGCAGTTAAAATAAAACAGTCTATATGATCTGACCTATTGCAAAGAGACACAATTCAGCTGGAATGAAAACTCCAGACTTAAACATGAAGTGTATCAGGAATGCACTTTCAGGCTTGCTATCATTCTAGAATTTCTAAATACACTTCACTTTGAAAATTAATTTGTATGAGTTCTTCTAGCCACCTTTTCAACAGGCTTCCCAGGACCGAAATCTTAGATAACATTGCAGTTATTGGGAATCACATTACTAGGATTTTTTTCAATCTTTCTTAGATAGAAAACAAAAATTACTAGCATTAAGGTTCTATATTTTAACCATAATAAATTATATGTATATGTGAGCTTAGAATGAAATACCTTCCATATCCACTTTTATCAATAATAAAAAAATTTATAAATTATGAACATGACACTATAGATGTTCACACGTATGTTTTTACATTAGTGTCTGTGGCAATATCTTATTATTTAGATTTTTCTTCCTATTAGGGTTGTGTACTAACCGTGTACACTAATGTAAAAATCATGTACCTTAGCTGAATTCAGCTCTTCAAATGGAAATCTATTCCAGCATAATAAGATAGGTGAATTAGCCTTATCTGTACGAAAATGTTCAGTGAACTGAAATTCCTCTTGTAAAGCAATGAGACTGTTGATGCCATCTCATTTTTCTAACTTGTGCCTTCAGTGGCAGGACAACTGTTTTTCAAAAACACCAATATATATAATTAACGTAAGAAATAGGGTCAAATCTCCAACAAACCACATAAATGCATTAAATATTTTTTTAATTTATTCTCATCAAACAGTTGAAGTACTTTAAGCAGGTGTTCCATGGAGATTATGCTTAAGGAATCTAAATAGGCATTGTAGCACATAGTAAAGATTTAGTAAATACTTTTCTAGTCCAAAATCAATGCCATCGATTGTCATTAAAGCAGCAAGCTAAAAACAATGAAGTGGTTTCTAATTTTCAGGCTCCTGCTGGAGTCTGCTCTATCTCTTCCTTTTTCCAGTTAAGAGCATCATTAAATGGTAAGAGCAAACAGCATATTGAGAGGCCAAGTGTTTTATTAATTCATCATCAGAATTATCTCAGCACATTAATATTAATAGCTTCAAATTGGATTTCATTTAGGAGGTGAAATAAATATGCTGATAATAAAAGCCTATATAGCCAATGAATCTTTTGAAATTGCACTTAAACAGAGCAATACTCAAAACAGGTTTGATAAGTCATGCTGACTTCCTTTAACACAGGGGCACCTTCCAGGTAAAATTTTATTCTGGTCTGGAAATTCTAACTTCTGAAAAAAGATTTTGGAAACTTATTGCTTAAATGACTGAAAAAAACGTGGATATGTATTCCTTCCTTTATCTGACATATTTTTGTTCCCTTTGTTGACTGTAGTAGTAATCCCTATAACCCCTGTGTTCTGGTTCTGAAAACAGTGTGTGACTACATATCTAAGAGTATTGTTTTGTGTTTATATTTCCTTTAACTCACTGCTAGTGTATTTTTTTTCTCTTTTCCATTATGAAATTTGGTAGATCCACAGAATCATAGACTTTGTGGCTGTTTGCAGGGAGAAGTCCCAAGTGTCAAAGGACATGAAATGACCCCCTTTTGCAAGGATACCACATGGTCCAAGGAGGAGATGAGGGGAAGAGTAGAAATGAAGCTAGAGCTGCACATGAACTCTGCATCATAAATTGGTGGGTCAGTGTATTAACTCAGGCTTTCCCTTATCTCTTTCTTCCTCCAGTAAACCAGACTGTTTTTATACCTTCCTTTTACCAGTGCTAATCCATTGGCTAGTGCCTTCAAGAAAAAATGGCCACCCAGAAGGAAAAAAGGTGCCATAGCTACATTCTGGCAGCCTATCTAATAAAGCCATTTTACTGGAATGCCAGATGGAACCAGACTTAGATGATGCAGAGAACTCTCCAGCAACATTCACCACTCAGTTTTTTCTGTCTGTTTGTGGCTTTGAGGGCACAATTACTTTTGTTAAGGACCATTATTACACAGAGATGACCCAGCCACAGTATCATTTAGTCATTCAAGGAGCCTGCCCTTGGAGGCCAAAGCAACCAAAAGGCTTCCTGACTTCAGGGTGCTTCTTATTGTTAGCGGGAAGGCACAGATTAGTCATCACAGCACAACATATGCTTAAGGGTGTAGTTAATGGAGTCACTGGATATTGAAATACTAGTTTAAATTTTCTGTTCTACACTGCTTCTCAAGAAATGCCTTAAAACAAAATTGCAGAGCTGAAAATGTAATGCTGCACAGCAAACTGAGGCCATGTTCTGAGCCAAAGTAAAGCATCCATTCAATGGAGTGAGTCCTCCACTTTGTAACTAGGAAGTGTGAATGTAGACTTACCCCTGCAGAAATGTGGGAGACCTTGTGCATGGGTTGGAACTTGCTGATGTATCCATTCATGGGTGGCTATCTCTGTCCGTGTGGAGCACAGGGACAGGGAATATCTCCTCTCTTACTAACCATGTATCTTATGGGAGAAGAGGTGGAGAACACAGGCAGGGCAGTAACCATGAGCTGTCTGTGGCACCTTTCTGCAGCCATAGTGTGACAGCAGGATGGTGGCACTGGGTGAAAGGCTTCGGCTTGGACTTGCCTTTGCCTTGGCAAGTGAAGCAACTAGAGCAAGCTGGAGAATGTGGCTCAATTCATGTGTTTCTACCTTGGAGTCTTTCAGTTCTCTGTGGTAGTTGGACTTCATAAAAATGTAACCACAAAGTAAATATACTCTTTGATATTTTTATATTGTACAAATGTATTTCTTTTAAATACTTCAGAGGAGGAAAGCAATAGTGATCTGAAGGGAGCAAAACTAGCCACATACTTTGACTTCTTCTGGGCAAAAGATTGCAAACCTCCTTCGAACAGGAGTATTGGAGTCTGAAGTAATGCATTTGAATGCTCTGCCTTTATCTTGCAAGCATCTCTACCATAGCGGCCATGCATGAAGACTAAGATGGAACTGGATGGATTTTGCCACTGCTAAGCACTGGAGAGGCAGCTCCTGCAGCTGTGAAGTGCCCATGACACAGCGTGACTTCTTAGCCACCTTTTAGCTAAACTGTCGGAAAAAATAGTTTCAGGAAGGATTTGTCCTCTGCTCGTAACAGATTAAAAGTTAGTTTTACAGCCATAGGTCAACCTCCAGTAGCTGAAGGTACTGGCTGTCCCTCCAAACAAATGAAAGGCAGAAAAATTTGTTAGTGCTTGAGACACAGCTGCTAGTAAGAAACAGTCTGCACTTTGCATTGGCCTGAAATCTGAATCTCTAATTTCAAGCAGCCCAGCTTTACATGTTCTATCAACATTTTCTTGCAAGTTTAGTTCAACAGCCTCCTACAGCCTACATAAGAAAATGGAACCCTTGTTTCCATGCATGATGAAATCTCTCTTAAACAAGGAAGAGGACCCTGTGATGGACTTTGAGCCCTCCCCCTGCTCCTTGTCCTACCAGAAATGTACAAGGAGATTACTCTTGTGGTTGCGGCTGTGGACTGAGAATTACAACATGATTTCCTGGCACTGCCACACATTTGTTGTCTGTTCAATTAATTTATCCATGTTTTGGAACCAAACTGACCCCACAGAAGGATTCTTTCTTCAATGCAACCACAATGAAAATGCTTTCTTTCAAGTTTGTGAGGGACTTAAAGACTATGGTGAACAGAGTAATACAGGGCATTTGAGATGCTGAGATTATATAAATTTTATGCAAGTTGTCCTTGTTATCTCAGAACATCTGGGCTCTTCCCCACCAGCAGACAAGCCTTGCAGCCTATGGAATGTCAGAAGTGATAATGAAACTGTGGCTTCGAAATATTTATCTGCCAGTCTCTGTTGGCATAAGCCTCAAACATTGTTCTCAAGCTAGCGCTCCTGAAATTTATTATGAACTAAAAGAAGTTCCCAAAAGCCTGCCACTATTACTGGAGAAAGAATGTACAACAGGGACTGCCATTTAGGCCACCATTTGGAAAGGCATTTAGGAACCGCTGCCTAGAGTTGACATCCAGAATAATGAGGCTGACACGCAGAGGACCCACCCAGTAAGCAGAGGCAGAAGTGATCTAATTGTTGCTGCTTTCTTTCAGAATTCCAACACCACTCTATCTTGGCTATTCCCCAAAATAAATTACTCTAATTGTAGCAAAAGTCTGGAATGGAGAGGAGTTATCCTGTTTAGTTTGTGAACTGGTATTTTCAAGCTTCCTTAATGACTATAATAATGGAGAAGTTATTATCAAAATATGCTGGGTTCAGAGTATATTAAAGCTCTCTTAGGACCCTGTTTAGTATCTCTTACAAGTTCAGTCAGACCAAACACAGCATGTTCAAGTTGGTCCTTACTTTTTTGGTGGCCATTTCCCATAGCACAACAGGGAACCATATACTCGGTAAGGCTGTGTTGGCAGTCTTCCTTGCTGCTGGTCAGAGCAACAGCAAAACATTCATATGTCACATTAACAAAATTAAAAGGCTTCTTTTAGTCTGTTCATCTCTCCACTCCTGAGGCAGACAGCAAGTATCCAGTTATTTATGAAGACATACATATCACTGGCTACATCTTGTCCTCTCTTCTAAGAGCTTATCTGTTATATGGCAGTTTTCTTCTCCCTCATTTCTTCACCATGGTGATGCTGCACCTACACAGTTATGAGGCAAGCCCATGATAGTATTTACGTCAAAGCTGATACTGCTGGGAAGTTTCTTGGAGCTACCGTGTTTCATCATTATGCAAACAGCTCTGCTTGTACCTTTAATGTAAAATAGTAAGTTTCCACCTCTCCACATTCCTCATGAAAAGTTGTGGATCTTTCCCACAGTTTTTAATATTGAAAATTCAGTGCTTGTTGCCAGGGAAGATTTTCGGTACGGTGAGAATATTAACAGGATTACAGCTTTATAAACACTAAGGAAAATAAACCTGATTGACAGGGGAAATAGAATAATTCAGATAATTTAGAAGATCTTGGAACTATGTTTGGTTGTATGAACACCTATTTAAACAGAAGAGTAAAGACCTAAATTTGCCTCTGAAAGACCAAAAACTTAACACTCAAGTGAAATGCATCTGAGATGTTGAGGTTTCTCTTCAGAACAGGAGTCCTTGCCAGTTAACTTCTAAGCTGATACGTTTTGCTTTGGCAGACAAGACCCTGAATATCACACATGGGTTAACACTTTGTCATATTAATTCTGATTCTCATTGGCATGTTGAAAGTTTGATATATTCTGGCCATCAAGCAGATATTTATGTCCTAGTCATTGGTCAGGCTTGCTTTTTTAGCCTCATGGCGTGGTTCACATGCTGGTTGATCCTCCCAGATTTTCTCGCAGACTTGTCTAATGTTCAGAGAAACTTCTCTTATTTCAGTCGTGTGCTCCTGGTGGCAGAACTTGACTGAACAGGTTTACATGCTTCTTCCATAATCAAAACTCTTTTGGGCTGTGTAGTTTCACATTAAAAGTAAATAGGAAAACTAGACCTGATAAGACATATATGTGGAATGACTGAAATACTGGAAAAATATCGATTGGTGTAAGGGAATTAAAAATACATTTTATGTCAAATAGCTGTAATACAGCTCTGAGTAAACAGATAAGCAAACAAATACACACGTGTGCACAAAACTTCATATAATGAGTTATGTACTTGAAATTTGGTTCACAATGGACTTGGACAAGGAAGGACACTGACTGAGAGACAGAACTGAAAGAGAAGGGAAAAAATAGCCATAATCTAGTGCAAAAGGAAGCTGATAATGGACTATTTAAAGAGGCTTTATGGGTAGTTAAATATTTCCATGGATGAAGGGCTGGAACATCTTTGCTGAATTGCTTGAGATTGACTGTATCTTAGGATAAGCCAATGGGAATATAGCAAAACTAGGAGAGATTTTACCAATGAACAAGAAAATTTGCCCTGGTCTTTGAGCTGAACCTATTGTTAAGGGAGTTTTTAATTGAATCCTCTACAATTGTTCAAGAAAAATCTCTAGATCTTAGCAGCTCAGCAAATATGTCTGTTCAGTACACTGTCACAGCCAAAAAAAACCAAGTAAGGGATAAATGACACCTCAAACATTAGGCTTGTAAGAATATATATGTGCAAGTATGTGTATAAATATATGTATTTATAACTATCTACTATACATGTGTGCAGCTCAAATTACAAGCTTATATATAGTTATGAAATATATCACTATTACTATTGCTTGCATTTATTTTGGTGACCACATGGATTCTAGCAGATATTTTCAAGTATCTGTAGTCAATGTAGTCAATGTATGTTCCAGGCTTCCACTGCATCATTAAAAAGTGCACCAGAAGTAAATTTCTAATGGTTAGAAATGTTCTTTTAATTTGCTGAGAAGATATATCCATAACTAATTTTTACATTCTTTTGATCTTGTACAAGCATACTTAGTTTTGACAGTCCTTTCTTTTCATTGTGTTTATCAAATAAGTATATTTATAGAAAATAATAATATCCTGCCCCAACTTTTGTTTCACTAGTCTCTTCTTTGAAGATTTGTTCTCTAAAACCCCTTATCATCTGAGTAGGCTGCTTGTGCATTGAAATTACTATTCTAAACATAGCTAATCAGAAGTGAGCCTGATATTCGAATGAAGTCTTAGTAAAGACTTGCACAATAGAATTATTTTTTTCTTCTCTTTACTCAAAATACCCCACCTGCTTTTTTCCTCAAATTAAATAGCTCAGAGCTATATAGCATTTAAATAGCATTATCAACAGTAGTTATGTAAAATGCCATTTTCCTTTTGCTAGTGAGACCCCAACCTGCAGCAAAGTTTCCTCTAATTTGTCCACAATAACTATGATTTTGCATTTTTTCTTAGTAAGAAAAAGTTAATGATGTTGTCCAATTATTGCTCCAGAATTCTTGGTCTTTCTAAATATGAGCAATGAACTGCAACCATGATATCTGAAAGTTTCATAAGAATATACCTTGTTCTTTCATTGAAGTGATTTGTAATCATACTGGCCTTCGTTGTTAGATGAAGGATAAAGTTTTCAGCATCACTGAAAACTACTGCTGTAGCCATTTTTACACACCTAAGAAATGTATGCTCAAATTGATAAGAATAACTGATGGAGAAGAAATAGAGGTGTGTATACATAGTGATTGACAGAGCAAAAATAAAACACTGCAAAATGCTTGCGCTGAAACATTTATACTCATACATTCACAAAACTCAATGAGAGAAAACCAAGGCCAAAGGAAAAGCAAAGATATTTTGATCATTTTTACAATTCCATAATGCAAAGTACAGAAAGGGCTCTCTTCTTGCGTTGAAACACAGATGTAAACAAAATGGGAGAAAGAATCCATATGTTGAAAGAAGAACAAGATTTGAATCTCAACAGCAGATGCCCTATGTAGAGGGTTTTACTGTCAGTATGACCGCTGAAGGAGATGAGGGAACTGACGATTTAGGTGGAGTTGTGGCATCCTACAAACATTCAGCTCAACACAGGCAGTATAACATAAACACTTTCTGCTAGAAACAAGGTAGACGCAATGTGTCAAGATTAACAACATCAAGATAGCATCATCTTGTTAACTCACTTAGGAACACAATCTCTGCCACAAATAGATTAAAAACTTTTTCAAGCAGTAGCAACATCCTGATGCACGCATATTTCTTTAAGTGTTTTTATTGAAGACTTCTGTGTGATGAATTAGAAGATGAAAGTTGAAAATTCCATTATCAGTAGGAGGCAAAATTGCCACATAGATTCTCTTTTTATTTTTTTCTTTCTTTTGGCAGGGGAAGGACTGTGTGGAGGTGTAATTGGAGAAGGATGCAGGAGACATTTCTTAATTGCTTCCTAACTGGTTTAATATTTTATGTGTTTCTTTGCTACAATACTAAAAAATACAAATGTCAGCTTTTTCTTCCTCTCAAAGCTTCACATTCATCACATGGCTAGATAATACTTGAGAGTGATCACATTTTCTGTGGTCCTGAAGCCGTGTGACAAAGTGGACAGAGAGGACTCATGGTAAGTGGCTCCACTGGACAGGTGCTGAAATGGTGCAATGTAATTCACTGTTTTAGACATTTTGTCCTATTGAAAACTGATTCATTTGAAAATGTTTTGGAATCCAGGGCTGAGTTAACATTGCATATGAGATTATGAATTATGACAAGATATTTGCATTTGGGGCTTTACTGAACAAGCATGTCTCATAAACAACAAGCTAAATTCTCCAGCTTGCAGGGAGTTACCTACAAGTTGTTAAGCAGAAGAATAGCAGGCATTTTTCCTTTTGTCTTAGCTCTTCCTCTGCTATTTTATTCTTAAGGTAGTCAATCTGATCAACAATTTATAAAGAAATGAAGTGGGAGGATATTAGTCAGCTTACATAGTATTTATTCAGGGGATTATAACTATTAATCTAAACCCATAATTTTGCATTTTCAGTCCATATACAACAGTAATTCTAGATACAACTCGGAAAAAATTTCAGACAATTTGAGTCTAAAGGAATATTTCTTAACTTGGTAGACTGAAGAGTATGTTAAATTTTGGCCATGCTTCCCACTGCACTCAACCTAGGATCAGCATCCTCAAGAGCTACCGAACACTTGAGAACAGTCTGAAGATAAAAAAAAAAAGTAACTGACAGGTCTGGTGAAGCAGAATACTCAAAGAAGATTAATCAGCTAGGATTTGCAATAACTCAATTGTCGTAATAAATGTGATCAATGATAACAAAGGAAACATTTGGCCAAAAGGGCAATAAATACTTGTGGTCCTTGCAGAAGTAACTTAATGATTAAACTTTATTTGTCAAGTATTTTCAGTATTTAGGACTAGAGTCAGGCTCTGTGACATAGGAGGATTATGTTGCAATACTGTATTTGTTCTTCTTCACTCTTTGGTGAAACTTGTATTTTAGAAACTTCACTCATCATCTTAACATTTTGTACTCAGGTACCTTTGTAGAAGAGCCCATATGTACAATATATAGGCAGTTGTAACAGTTTAGACTATTCCACATGGAGCTTCAGCACATTAGCTCTTATTGAAGTCTGCAAGAGAAACATTCAAGGTCAAATATATTTCACAGAATTGCAGAATGGGTAAGGTTAGAAGGGACCACCGTGGATCATCTGGGCCAACCTCTCTGCTCAAGCAGGGTCATCCTAGACACGTGGCACAGGATTATGTGCGGGTGCAGTATCTCCCGTGAGAGAGACTCCACAGCCTTTCTGAGAAATCTGTTCCAGTGCTTCATCATTTGCACTGTAAAGGAGTTATTCCTCGCATTCAGAAGGAACTTCTTGTGCATCAGTTTCTGCCCTTTGCCTCTTGCCCTGTGCTTGGCACCACTGAGAAGGGCCTGGATCCATCCTCTTGACACTCTTCCTTCAGATACTTGCTGAAATCAAGGTAGACAATATCCACTGCTCTCCTCTCATCCATTCAGGTAGTTTTTTCATTGTAGAAGGCAATGAGATTGGTCAAACATGACTTACCTTTAGTGAATTCATGCTGACTACTCCTGATCACCTTCTTGTCATCTGTGTGGCTAGAAGGTGACCTCCAGAATGAGGAGCTCCATCACCTTTACAAGGATTGATCTGAGGCTGACTAGGTGATAGTTCCCTAGGTCCTCCTTCTTCCACTTTTTGAAGTCTGGGGTGACATTTACATTTTCCAGTCCTCAGGCATCTGTTCTGATTGTCATGATGTCTCAAAGATCATAAAATCATAGCATGTTAAGGGTTGGAAAGGACCCTAAAGATCATGTAGTACTAATCTCCTCTCCCATAGGCAGGGACACCTCCCACTAAACCAGGCTGCTCAAGGCCTTATCCAACCTGGCCTTGAACACTGCCAGGATTGGGGCATCCACAACCTCCCTGGGCAACCTATTCCAGCATGTCACCACTCTCACAGTAAAGCATTTCTTCTTAATATCTAGCATGAATGTAGTACCCATTACTCCTTTTCCAATCACTACAGCTCCTGATGAAGAGTCCCCGTCTGACTTCCCTGTAGTCCCCCTTCAGACACTGGAAGGGGATACCTACCAGATACTGGATGACCTTGAGTGTCCTCACTATGGTGTCCACCAGCTCTCTCAGCACTCATGGATGCCCACGCACTGGTCAGGGCCCTTGGACTTGTGTATGTCAAGTTTGCCTAAGTGTTCTCTAATTCAGTCTTCCTTGACCAAGGGAAAGTCTTCCTTTCGATGTTCCTTTACCCTGGTCTCTTGGGTTAGAGATCCCTGAGGGCTGGGCTTGTCAGTGAAGACCACTACAAACAAGGTGTTCAGTAATTTTGCCTTCTCTTTTTCCTCTGTTACCAGGGTACCCCCTTCATTTAGTAATGGGTCCACATTGTTCTTTGTTTTTCTTTTGTTGTTGATGTACTTGAAAAAGCCCTTCTTGTTGTCCTTGATATCTTTGGTAAGATTTAATTCTAGATGGGCCTTGGTCTTCCTCGTTCCATTTCTACTTACTCTGACATTCATTCCAAGTGGCCTCACACTGCTTTCATCTCCTGTATATTCTGCTTACACGTGAGTAATGATGGGAACTCTTTATTCGTCCATGCAGGTCTCTTGCCCCATTTGCTAGATTTCTAGCTCATTGGGATGAATTGTTCTTGAGTCTGGAGGAAGTGATCTTTGAATATCAACCAAGTCCCTTGGACATGTCTTCCCTGCTGGACCCGTTCCCATGCGAGTCTTCCCAGAAAATTCTTAAAGAGGCTAAATTTAGCTCTCCTGAAGTCCATGGCTGCAATCATACTTGCTGCCCTGATTCCTCCTCACCTGACACTGAACTCCACAATCTCATGGTCATTACAGTCAAGGCTGCCCCCAACCTTCACATGTCCAACAAAACCTTCTTTGTTGGTTAGTATGAGGTCAAGCAGCACACCATTCCTTGTGGGATACTCCACTACCTGTGACAGGAAGTTGTTACCGATGCATTCCAGGAATCTCCTGGGCTGTTTGTGTTTTACTGTGTTGCTTCTCCAGCAGATGTCAGAGTAGTTAAAGTCCTCCCAAAAACCAGTGCCATTGACTTTGAGTCTGCTTCAAACTGCCTATAGAAGGCTTCCTCCACTTCATGCTCCTGATCAGGTGGCCCGTACCAAACACCCACAACAGCGTTACCCTTACTAGTCTTACCTTTATCCTAACCCATATTTAAGTGTTGTCCTAATACAAATAATTTTATATTATTCTTTGACTACTTTCTTATATTAGAATCCATTGCAAAGTATCTTGGTCCTGCTGTATGAAAAGTGTGGAAAGATCTGGTAAATGTTTGTATTTATATGGGCATTCGGACAAAAGATCATGCACAGTTTATCAAGTATTTTTAAATTGTCAGAACTGCTCTCTAGAAAGCATAGGTTCTGTTAGCACAATAGGTATTAGGTAATAGATATTTTCTAGAGTAACCAGCTGAGGTAGTACCTGAAACATAAAAGTATATTTCAGACTTTCTGTAATGAGTACTGGGAGGTATTAGAAACAAAACCCTCTAACAGCAATAGTTGGCAATAATTTGAAATGAGAAATCTCTTAGATTAAAAATTATCTATTGTCTTAATTATCAAATTACAAGGAAACTGGGCTGGGGATGTAATCCCATTTGTTTTCAAAATTATTCTTGTATTGTAGTGTTGCCTAAAATCGAGGAAAACTTTTTAGACAACATTAATATAGGTAGAGAGCAGTCCTTTAATGAATATTTTCTGGTGCATAATACATATAGGAGTGTGACATATGTAGGTGCAGGCAGTATATAGGTAATATAGGTGCACCAGCTAGTGCCTTTACTTAAAGCTTTCATACCTACAGAGTATAAAGGTGTGCACTCAGTATAGGGGTTTGACAAATTTATAACACTACCTAATTATCATAACTATAGGTTACATCCACCCTAGTGCCACCCTGGTACCACCCCCAGAACTCCCCTCAGACCTGCCTCTTGGCACACCCCCCTGGAACTGAGTCAAAGGTCTCAAGACCCCTTACTTCTTCACCATCATCATCTTCACACTACATACCTTCTTCGGAGCTTCTCCAAGGTCTCTGGGCCTTCTATTGCTTTGACTAAAATGGCAGCTTCTTATTCTAGTCTTGATGCATGTGCTCCAAACATGATGTTCTGGCTGTTATCTCATCCTTGATACAGAAATTCAGCAATGTGGCACAAAGTCAAAACAGTTAGTTGCTACTTCAAATGTGAGAAACCATACAGCTATATAAAAATCTACAAATATATAAGATCTTAAGGCATCAGCAGAGTGGAAGTACACAAAGAAAGATTTTACAGCGAAGAATTGTTTTCATGAGTTCAATATAATTTAAGGTGTTGAAAATTGAAAATTAGACAGAATGTGGAACACTGAAAAGAGAAATAAATGGATATAGAAATCATTAATAATTCTTGTATACAAAAGGAGCAAGACCAGATATGATTCTGGATGGACTTAACCTTAGAGACTTAAAAGTACATATTAAGGTAGGCAGAATCATTCCTGAATTTAAATAAACCACAAATGAAAAATGTATTAAAATTCACTGCTATCATTATGATAAAAGGAAAATATTTCAAATGTCAAAATCCTTTAGAGGAATAGAAGAAAATAGCAAATCTAAAGAAAATAGCCTTGTTTGTTTTCAAGCATAAGGAGAGTTCAAAGGAATCTGATTAATAGTTTCAGGAACTGTAGTAATATATTGAAACTGAGCAGAAAATTTGTAATGACTAATTTATTCAAGGTTAAAATTTTGTCATATGAAAAGCTCTGACAACGACCCCTTAAAATTCAAGGAAAAGGAAATTCCTAGTATTGGAAGTGTAAGCATCCAAATTCCAATTTGGAAACTTGTGTTGCTACGTAAGAGAGCAGAATCACAGAATCACAGTATCATGGTACACAGAACCAGAGAATATGCCAAGTCAGAAGGCATTCACAAGGATCATCATGTCCAGCTCCTGGCCCTGCACAGGACCATATCCCAGAGTCACACCATGTGCCCAAGAATATCATCCAAACACTTGAACTCTGTCAGTCTTGGTGCTGTGACCACTTCCCTGGGAAGCCTGTTCCAGCACCCAGTCACCCTCTGTGGGAAGAACCGTTTCCTAATATCTAACCTGAACCTCCCCTGACACAACTTCAGGCCATTCCCCTGGGTCCTGTCTGGTCACCACAGAGAAGAGATTAGTGCCTGCCCCTCCCCTGCCTTTCACTAGAAAGTTGCAATCTGCAATGAGATCTCCCCTCAGTCTCCTCTCCTCCAGGCTGAACAGACCAAGTGACCTCAGTTGCTCCTCATACAGTTATCCCTCAAGGCTCTTCACCACCTTTGTTGCCCTTGTTTGGATGCTCTCCAATAGCTTAATATCTTTCTTATATTGTGATGCCCAAGACTGCACACAATACTCAAGCTGAGGCTGTCCCAGTGCAGAGCAGAGCAGGACAATCCCCTCCTTCAACTTGCTGGCGATGCTTTGCCTGATGCCCCACAGGACAGGGTGAGCCCTCCTGGCTGCCAGGGCACTGCTGACTTGTATTTAAGTTGCCATCAACCAGGACCCCCAGGTCCCTTTCCATGGCACCGCTTTCCAGCATCTCATTCCCCAGTCTTTACTAACACCCTGAGGCTCAGGCAGCCGTGAGTGAAGGCAAATCCAGGGGTAAGAGCCGGCTGTAAAGGAGGGCTCCTGAGTCCAGGAATATCCAAGCAGCAGCACTGTGATATATGCAAGCCCTTGGCAGCCAGTCAGGTGAGGAAGGGGCAGTGCCAGGAGTGACTGAAGGGAGTTTAAACCTGGTAAAACATACACAAACACTTAGCTGGTGCTGGAAGGGATCTCTAGAGATCATATAGTCCAACCCTTCTGCTAAAGCAGGTTCACCTGCAGCACGTTGCACAGGATCACATCCAGGTGAGTTTTGAATATCTCCGGAGAAGGAGACTCCACAACTTCTTAAACAACCTGCTCCAGTGCTCTGTCAGCCTCACACTAAAGAAATTTTTCCTTATATTCAGCTGGAACATCCTGTGTTTCAGTTCGTATCCTCTGCCCCTTATCCTGTTGCTAGCTGCCACTGAAAAGAGTCTAGTCCCATCTAAAAAGATGTCAGTATCTAGAATACTGACTGTTCAAGAAGGGTTGGGTTAGAACACCTAGGAAAACAATCCAAATAAGAAGATGATCTGATTTTGTTCCAGTGTATGAAACAGGATAAAATGCAACAAAAATATGTCCATTAAATACAACTATTATCCATTTCCTCACATTCACACCTGCCTTCAGGATCTATCAACATATCAATTAATACATGAGAGACTTCTTACAAAGAATGTAGTTTTTTTCAGAATGGTAAAGTACATAGCTTTTTTGACTTTTTTTGACTAGATACAGATTATGTTAAATCTTATGTCTGCTTACTGTTTCTTATTAGTTAAACCATTATTTTAGACTTTCCAATGGTCCTGCATAAATGAGCAGGAACAAAGTAATGTAGTACTATATTTTGTCTAAACTGTTTTGCATCTTTTGAATAAGATCATCACACTCTTAATGATTTCTTTTAGTATCATCCTGAAAAAGGCTTTTCCTGGTAGAAAAATGTGATTAGATTTTCAATGCATAAATTTCAAAGATAATACACTTGATTTTGATGAGAATTAACTCTCTACTATTTTATTTATTTAATAAGTGGAAGGTGTTTTATTTGTAATTGCATCTCCCTACCTTGGAAGATACGTGACAGTTTCCCTTTACTGTGGCAGCATTTTCAAGATGAAGCTTTTGACTTGTACATATGCTAATTTTTTAAAAATAGACTTTTTCTGTTGTAGTGTTATAGTGCCTAACAGGGGGAATTTCCACAGTGTTCTTGGTGAATAAAGATGTCATTAAAATCTGAGCTAATAGGCACTGAACCTGCACTCAGGTGATGTTTGACCTTCAAGACTTTGTATAGTCATAGCTGTATCTATATGCAGCCATAGCAGAGCTGCAGGAACCTCGGATTTTTTTGCTTTGGTGAGAGAGAAAAGCAGAGACTAGAAGTGTAGGCAGTGAGAAACAAAGGGCTTGAATAAGGTATGAGAAAAATGCTTGAATATCTATTGCTGGAATTGGAGATTGGTATTACATGGAAGCCTGCAGAATAGTCGTGTGTAAGAAGAGATGCCAGGGACTACTTCTTCATCCAACCAAAATTAATTGAAATAAGATTTTGCATAAAGAGAAAATTTTGTGGTCACCCATTTTTTGAGTTCAGGATTCTCAGTTTTCCAATCTAGATGTTTACATGTGCCATGTCGTTGGAAAGAAAGGCATCAAATTCATGCTGTTCTGGGGTTTACAAAGTAGGCAGTCTCATTATACTGATGCATTTACAAAATATGCCTAAAAATCTTCAGGAGCAAGAAAAACCTGTGTTAATACCCTTAAATATAATTTGAGTCTAGGGTCCGGTATTCCAAATAAACTAAAAACAATAATCAGAAGTTATCAGTAGGAAATGATAAAAAGGATGCCATCATCCCAAGATCTACCATCCCAAATCCTTTTCTTTCTCTATGTAGAGGATATGAGGAAAAAACCCACTACTTCATTTATGACTTTAAAAAAATAAAACTAGCAAACAACAACAACAAGAAAACCACCAAAGAGAAGCACATAACATACTGGGCAGCTATATAATACCAGTGAAGACTTCAAGGAGCTCTGCCACAGAGGAGGGGGAATGAAAGTTGTTGGTGTTCTGCTCCACTGCTGCTAAAGGTTCTGAGTTTGGAAGAACTGAGCTCTGAAGTCTTGTACATTGCCAGAGTCACTGGGTGTTAGCTTCATGAGTCACTGCGTTATGTCCTTTCCTAGAATATTCCTCATGAATGATAGTAAGCATCTTACTTAGAAGCCTCATAATATAGGAATCACATCCTCTCAACGCCACTTATTTCCACCTGGAAAGGATTAGGGCGTTGACGTTCACCAGGAAGTAAGGATGCTGACTGTTAGCACCTAAGAAATCTGTAGAAGGCTTTAGGACTGCATATGTGTGTAGAAAAGGTATTTTTTCTAGAAGACCAGAAAAGACATAATGTAACACAGGATGGAATCATACAATTATCAATATTGGAAGAGACCTTCAAGATCTACATAAATGTCTTGGACTCAGGACTGGAATGGATACTAAGCAAGTTTGCAGATGACACAAAATTTGGAGGAGCAGTTAACTCCATCAAAGGCAGGGATGTCCTGCAGAGAGACCTCGACAAGTTAGAGGACTGAAAAATCCCCAACCACATGAAGTTCAACAGGGAAAGTGCTGAATTTTTCACCTGGGATGGGCAATTAGTGCATTTGAGTACTGGCTCCTCTACTGGTCAGAGACATGCTTCATTCCCCCCTCCCAAAAGTGTGAGAGCTTTCCATATAATGTTGCTGTCTTGGTAATTCCTTATTTATGTGCATAGGTTTGAGGTGGACTGCCTTTGCCTAATTTGACTACTGTCAAACAGTGAGGTTTTGCTCTACTAGTTTTTGCTCAAAGAATTCAGTCAGCCATCTGACAGACATTTGATAGATATTAATTAAATGTATGAAATAACATATTTGACAAGTGTTTCTAGTTGTTTGTCTCTCCTAGAAAGATCTAGTTCAGAAACTGTCTAAAATACAAAGCTATTTTGCTGAATATTCACTCAAAGTAATCTTAAAATACACGATGCATAGCAGTTTTGTTAGCAGTCAGTATATACTTCAGGATGAAGAGAACAAGAGGATAAAGAAACGTTACACCTTAGGTAGCAGGCTTTTAGATCTAAGGCAAAGAATGCATGCATTTTGGAAGGCGAAGTTTGAACACAGTTTAAAAACAACAGCAACAACAAAAAAATCACAAATGCCAAAAAAATCAAAAACCAAACCCATACCTGTCTCCATCTAGCCTGGAATGTGAACATGGCTACTTGCCACAATGGTGTCTGTAAAAGCAGCTAGCTATGGGATCAATAATTGTTGACACTCAGAATTTTGAAAGATCTAATCTGTTGTAGCAGCCCTTCACGGGTCTCTTTTGACATTTTGGAAGAGTTACAGAAATGTAAGTTTAGATAACCAAGAAATACAGAGATTCAAATACCGTTTTCCATTGTTCAATATGCAGTTCCTGATTCTATAATAAAAACTACTCAATTTACAGACTGAACAAAACTCAGCAAATTGGCTCCTTAGGTTCAGTTCTCCTTCAGTTGTCTCACCCAAGACACTATAAAGAACTGCCTTGTAGGCTTTAACTGTGAATAGTGTGCTCTGATCTACTCCTGCAACTTCACAATATTTGAACTTTCTCTTTCCCAGGGCACTGCAAAAACCTTTTGCTCCTGTTACTCTTGAAATAAAAAGCAGTGTTCTTTATGAATTTTTAACACGGCACACTTTTCTTGCCAGTGCTTTCAGGCAAGTCACGTCAGTATCTGGACACTTGAATTTGAAGCTCAAAGCCTGACTGCCTCTATTTGTAAACAAGTGTGAACAGCATGAGCACAGTAGTGTCACTTCCCAGTAAATTCAGTGTTAAGAAATTACAAATGTATGTACTATAGAACAGTTTGACAAAGCTGTATTGAAATACATTATTCATAGTAATCTTTTTCAAAACCTGACATTTTTGAAAGTTTTCCATTTTGTGCATCATAAAATTGTAATGTTGGTTTTGAAAATGGGAAAAAACATCTCCCCTCCCCCCCCCAAAAAAAAAAAAAGTGCTGAATGTGTTTAGCCTTTTGCTTTCAAAGAATCTTTTCCGAAGAAACAAATTCTGTTGTTTTTTCCTCACCTTAAGCACTGCTCATTTTTTCTCTAATTATAGCAAATGAATTACAGCTGATCTTTATCCACTGTGGCATTCCCAGCCTGCATTTTGTGTGTGTCTGTGGTCAGGGGAAACAATATGTATCGAGACTGCCTTATAAAATCTGTTCTAAGCCTTTAACCTTCAGCAGAACACTGAATAATTGAGGGGTCTATGGACACTGACGTTTATGGCAAAGCAGGAAAATAGATGTCTATTGATGGGCTGTATCTCTGATCATAGTTCATAGCCCCTTTCAGTGGTGGAGTTAACATTATCTGCTTGATGTCAGGCACCGCAATGATCACTGCCACGTGGTACCAAGCTGATGGTCTCAGGGCTCCCGTGCCAATGGTGGCTGTTTTACTGGTACAATCAACATAATTCAATCACTGCCAGTACTTATTTCTTCCCTGTTCCTCCATTCTAGTCACTTGCTGACTTTTCTTTTCTGTACTCTTTACTTTTGAAAGATGTTAGCACAAGGGAAAAGAGAAGTGAGCATTTGCCAACTTCAGTCTTAATAAACTTCAGGTTTTGTTTCACCCCCCTTCATTCCCAGAGCAGTATTGATGAATGTAGTTTGATATGTAAGAGCTGCCCCCTGAATGTAGGGGAAGTTTATGTGCTTGAAAATATCAGCATGACCTAAATAGATTAGTCAGTTTGTTGAGTTTTGCTAACTCCTTGAATTATGTTTCTTCTGTCAGAAGACTTTTTCACACTTGTGCAAAACTAAGTGGCTGTTACAAATATCTTATCTGAAACAGCTGTTACAGATTTTATAGACTTCTGTTTATATATCTTAAATATTCATTCATGACTCTAATTTTCCAAATACTTTATTTCCTCTACTGGGAAAATACCACACTCTACAAAAAAAAATAAAAATCTTTCCAGCTCTTTCTTTAAAAGAAAATTAAATTAATAAATTTAATTAAAATTAAATTAATTAAATTGATATTTATTTCCTTTTCCCTTGCTTTTAATTAATAAAAAACTGTTGTGAAGAGTCTGTGGAAGATAGTTTCTGAACAAGAGGGCAGCTGGAAAAGGATGCACTCCCAGTATCTCTACCTCTGACTTGCACCATAACCTCCATCATAAATGCACTTTTCCAAGTAACAGAGCCATGCTCTTCAGAAAAGTCAGATCAGGCCTGAAGCACGTGTACTGAAGGGGGGAAAGAGTTGTTGTCTTTTTCCCCCTATAAAACTCTGATCACCTCCACAGCAGTATATGTCTGGACCACAATATCTTGTTTTGGTATTGCTGTAGTGAAGACTTCCGATGGTACTGTCCTTCATTTTATGACAAATACTTCCATTTGATTTTTACTGGAGGTTGACACATTTACTCTTAACTTTAAAATAACATATAAAAAATGTTATGTAGAAAACTAATGATCTTTTCAGTGCCAATTGCTCGGAACTCCCACAAATGATAGCTGTTAATTAATACTTTCCATAACCTAACATTCTGCCTGAGAGACAAACTACTTAAGGTGCCCTGAAACCATCTGCTCAGCTTTGCAATTCCTGCTTGTTCCATTTAATAATGAAAAGTGATGTGAAAATGAAAGAATATTATTTTACTTTCTCCAGTTGTTTTGAGGAAAAAAAAATTCCCGTCCATGAGCACAGTAAGATCTGTGTCATAGCGCATAGCTAACAAAAGTCTGTGTTACAGGAATTGCTGTGTCTTTTTGCTCCCCTCTCTTTTTCCTTTTTAAATGTCACACACAAGTACTTTAAGGAACACACATATATTTATTTTTAAAATCACAAATTGCACAACTGATAATTACATCAGAGATACAGCCAACAAAATGGATAAGCAGCCAACCAGTTGTCATATTTCCCAGTGCTTTAAGACACACTCATGCATGCATAGATATACAGCCTCCTTTTCACCAATAATAATTTACAGCTTTCTTCTGCCACTCTCCAGTTCTGTCAGTTGAGCTTCTGTCCCTGCTGGCCTGGCTGTTCTGAGAGGAATTGAAGTGGCAGGTAGCCCATCACTATAGGACACTCATTAATTTTACACTTCCTTTCTGACTGTATGTGTGCTGCTGACGTCTTCTTCAGCACAAAACAACAATATCCAAAATCTTACAATACTGAATATAGCTATTTAGATGTAAATCTAAACTTTTAGATATACCTTACGTATAAATATAAAACTATAGCTGCACCCACAACAATAAAATTAAGGTCTTTATAAATATCTGCCTTTTTACATGTAGCTGTGTGTGTAATATCACACACCTGTACTATACAGCAAATCTCTATAGAGAATATCTGTGTTGGTTTGTATAAATCCCTAGGTATCGATATATAAATATTTATTTCTCTGTGCATATACATAAGCGCAAAGACCAGATGTATAAAACTTGTGAATTAAGCCCCAACATCTGTAGTAGAATAGGCAGTCATACTCCAGCGAGCAAGTCCGCCATAAAATCCACTGCAGGTGTCACAACATTCAGAACAGGACTCCCAAATGCAGGATGAAGAGCTGATAAGCTGACAAGTTACATGGCAGGCACTGAAGACATGGATTGCTTTGACTCTCATGGTTAAATTCAAGGGGAAATGACAGAACTTGAGTTTTTTCAGAGAGAGGACATGAAGAGTCCTGGATACCCTGAAGCCTTAACGAGTACTGTTCAATAAAGCAATATCAGGCATACTCAAGTTGTGGAAAGGTGTTGACTTCCTCATTTTGTGTATCTGATATGCTCAGTGTACTAGAGATACATCATCTTCTTCATGCGCGTTAATGGTGGAACTGAAGGCAAAGGAAAATTTTTCTTTTGTACTTGTTTTATTTTGCTAGCATGTGAGTTTTGTGGGCATTGTCTTTTACATATCTCTTGAAGAGTTCATCTGAGGAAGTGCCAAGTCCTGTTTCTGAAGAGGAAATACCCAAGGCACAGTACAAACTGGGGTCTGAGTGGCTGGAAAGCAGCTTTTCATAAAAGGACCTGGGGGATCCTAGTGAGCACCAGGTTGGACATGACCTGACAATGTGCCCTTGGGGCAAAAGAAAGGGAAATGATGTCCTGCATTAACAGTGGTGTTGAGAGCAGGTCAAGAGAGGTGATCCTTCTTTTCTACTCAGCACTGAGAAGGCAACACCTGGAGTGTTGAGTCCAGTTCTGGGCTACAACAGACACATGGACACACTGGAAAGAGTCCAACAAAGGATCACCAAGATGTTGAGGAGATTGGATCATCTCATGTGTAAGGAGATGCTAGGAGAGCTGAAACTGTTTAGCCTGGAGAAGAGAAGGCTCAGTGGGGATCTCATTAATGCGTATAAAGACCTAAAGGAGGGGTGCAAAGAGGACAGAGCCAGGATCTTCTCAGTGGTGCCCAGCAACAGGACAAGAGGATGGGAACAAATTGTAACACAGCAGGTTCCATCCAAACATCAGGAACTACTAGCATAGGTTGCATTGAGAGATTGTGGAGTGTCCCACCTTGGGCATACTCAACGGCCATCAGAACCTGCTCTACATGCCCTGCCTGAACAGGTACATTGAGGTAGATGACTTCCAGCAGTCTTTTCCAACATCAAGCTGAAAAAAGGACACAAAGAAATGCTGAAAGGCTTATATGTGTCCAGTAACTGTATAAAACTGCAAACTATAAGTGATATTTTATAATATAAAAACCATATTACACATGCTAAATAAACACAATTCAAAATTATAATTTTGGGATTCCCTGATTTTTACCTTACCTATTCTATTCTTTTTCCTTTTTTTTTTCACTTTTTAAATATGCCAATTATACTCCCAGTGTTGGATTGTCCACCACATGCTTGTTATAATACTCCTGCCATTTGCAACTCTTTTTTTCTTCAGTTTATGTCTCGTACTTCTTGAAATAAACATCAAGAGTTAGAAATGAGCAAATCACTCAAGATTTTAAGAACCCCCGGCATATTATCAGTTTTCCAGAGGATCTTCTCAGGTCAAATTTATCATTTATTTGGCACATTCAGTTTCCAATATAGATATCTAGAAAAGATGATGTTACCTGCTCTCTGCAGGATACGTCTAATTTATATAGTTGACAGAATTTGCGCCCTAAATGTACTTATTATTGTATCCTTTGGTATTACTTATGACTGGGATAAATCTTTGAATGTGATGAAGGATCTTCACAATCTCTTGACCTTGCAGAACATGAGTGCAATCTCATTGACTGGGGAAGTTAAATATTTTTCTCCAGACTTTCAAATCTTCTGTTGGCTGTCACTTGACTTTATGCAGCAGTTCATGTCCCAGGTCTCAGTTTTTGACATCTTTGTTGTGGCCAGTACATCAGAGATTGCATATTAATTATGAACAACCATTCACAAGAGTATAGCTGACAATGCCTGGGTTGAAGCAACTGAGAGGGTGAGATAAAACTAAAACTCAATGGGCATAATAAGTAAACAACCTTCTTCCTAAAACTGGTCACTTCAGGTCAGATTGTTAGATTAACCGTGAATTGCTAGGGCTGGGTAGTTGTGTAGCAACGGCTGCAACCTGTGCTTTTATCTTTTCTATGTGTAAATGGAGAGAGCACAGTGAAACACAGTGGATACGAGATCTTGTTTGCAACGGGCTGGATTAAAGATGATAAAATAAATGTAAAATCCCAATTCATAACAGTTTTCCATCCCGCTGGTATAATGTATTGATGAAATAGAGAAGAAGTCAGTAATGAGAGATACTAGCTCCTTCACTTCTCAGAACTGTATCCCAAGAGGATTAATTAAGGAATGCTATTTGAAGACATCTGAATGGATAGCTCACAGTTCCCATGTGTACTGTCCATTTTCTTATATGACAAGGAGAGATGGCAAGTGGCTGATGCATAAGTGTTTGCTGATATGTATTCATCTAGGCTTCAGTAAGTCTTTCTGCTTTCATTTATTGGGCCATAAGACTGCCAGAACCTTTCCATACTTCATTCAGCAAGAAACAACACTGTCTGAAACAAATGTAATGCATATGTGTCAAATCTGAGTACATAGTCATGCTCATTTTGCATCCTATAGTTCATTTTGAATAGCATATAATTTCATTTTCACTGCAGAAAAAGCTGCAACTCCAATTTACAACCTACACAAACACAGTTGCACTTTTCCGATCTTAAAATTGTGCATGAAACTTGTGCGATCAAAAGATCAATTTTCATACTTCACACTTTCATAATGTACAGTGCCAACGAAGGACACAGATCTACAGATGTCAGAATGTCTCCTGACACTGGTGGAAGTTCAAAGTTCTTAACACTACAGAACACAAAAGCCCGTATAATTTTTAATAGCTTGTATTCGAATTTGTATAAATTCTTATTGAGTAATTATTTTTCATTTAGAAATTGTCATATAGAGGTATGTATATCCACAAATTATTTAAGGTGTCAGCACTACTACTCAGAAATTATGTAAACAGTGCCCAGGAGTTTGAAGTAGACTGTGGCAGTCAAAAGTCAAGCTGCACTGCTTGTAATCCTTGTGTTCAAGGTATGTAGGCTTTGGAAATTGTTTTTGTCTATGACACTCATAGTCTGACTTCATTCTAGTACAGAAAATACCAAATGTTGAGAAGTCTCTGCATCAATAGAGAAATGGCACAGCATCATCCTCTGGATAAATAGTAGGACTCTAGATTTTAATAGCCTAACTTCTTTATTGAGGAAAAGAAAAGGTAAAATTACCATAAGACTTTTTGAGGTAGGGGTTAGATGCTCTGTGGATAGCTGTGAGAAAAACAGGTTATAATCCAGTGATGTGGAAGAGCAGAGGCAGTGTGAAAGTTTTGCATGTGGTGGAAAATCAATCTAAAAAGACAGATTTTTACTTTCCAAAATGGGTTACCATTTGCAGAAGGGGATCAGAAAACTCTCCCCATCCACTTTCAGTGTTCTGTGTACCTTCTAATCATAATTGTGTACAATCTGATAACTAGTAATTGCAGTTACAAATGGGAGACTGAATTTGTTAATTAAACCCAGTAACAAGAGCTGTTTGAAGAGAAATGAGCTATACCTTACTCAAAATTAATGAGCACATTCTTTTTCTTTTTTATNGCATAATTCAAAGGAAAAATTAGTTGGACACAACCTTTTTTGACCCAGCACATAAATTTTGTAGGCCATGGACTGTGATTTGTAGCACTTCTAGGCTTCTGTAGTGGAACTAAACCATCTTCATATTTTCGTCCCTTTAGTCTTGCTATCAAAATGATAACCATTTTTATTCATAGAAGATGTACAGAAAAATTCACTTTTAGGGAGCTAAGGTTCATTGTCATAGTGACATTTTAAGCTGTTATTCTGTTTGCTTTGTTTCATCGCAAATTATAATGGAGTCGTTCATTGTGCGTGAAATGCTTGAGAATGTAAATACACTGATCAATGAGAAGAATCATTTCATCCACATCTGCTGATAGTAAGATCTGCATCAAGATCTCAGCTTCATTAGACAAGGAGATTTATAGGATTTCCATAAGTTAGTGTCAAACATCAGCTATTGAATGAAGGCTCCTAAACTCCATATGCTCCACCAACCAGCACAGAATTTGAGCTTCAACAATTGTTGCACTCACTAGTGAGAGCAGAAATCATTCTTTTGTCTTCTGTCTCTGAGCTACTGATTTGTCATATCTTTCAGGATACAAAACAAGGGAAGTTGGGAGGGTTCCCTTGGACAATGTTTCATTTATTCCTTTCAGGAAAGTGATTCGTTATTTTGAACTTAAAGTTTGCAATTTCTACACTCAATCCTATTTAAAAGAACAAATCAAATCTTAAAGACCTAACTCATCTCCCTGTCTTTTAAGTTTGCGTTTTAACTTAGCCAAATAAAGAAGATGTAATTGTCTATATGAGAAAACTCACATTTACTGCTGCTGAATACAGTACTCTCCTCGTTCCTTATCTCTGCATTCAATCAGCCCTTGGCACTCTTCCACATGTCTAGGTGGTGTTTCAGAGGTGACAGGTTCTTCAAACCAGGCTGATGGGAAGAACAATGCCAGAGAATTAGCATTCTCAGTAAATGCTTCTTATATATAAATTCAGATTATGCATTTATATTAAGGTACAAATAGTTCTAGATGATTGTATGGAAATACTAGTTATTCAAAAATCTTTAAAGTAAGTCCCAGTCATATCTGAAAAATGTGAATACACCTAGATCAGGTGCTGGTATTTGTACATTGTTTTTCAAAATCGCATTAGTTTAATATTATTACTTGTATTTAATCATCTTTGAGTGCAAAGACCGAGGACTGCATTGTGAAATACTCGCTTCTGAAGAGAGTATCAATATTCATAATTTTAAACGCCATTACTACTTACATGAGCAGTATTGCTTCATTATGTCTCAGCCATCACTAAAACAAAATTAGAGCTTGTAGTCTTGATACCTCTAAAGCAGGTGCGCCCCCCTCATTCTCTCAAACTCATTTTAATCCACCCTGGAATGTGTTTTTTAAGTAATGATGAAGAGCAACATCTACAATTTAAGTGTTTGCTCTGACATGGACTTGAACTGGATATTCCGGCATTAGATTCTATGGGATGTTTAATCATTTTCTCTGGCTAATGTAAATGTTTTCCTGTATTTTTAAACAGTTCAGTCTATCTTAGTAGGTTTCGTAAATGGAATATTTCTTTCCCTCCTTAGGTTAAATCAGCTGACTGCTTTCTGCTTAGTTTTGAACACAATAGTACTAACTCATAAAATTAATTCCCATTTTGTGGGATTGTCAGAAATGAGGATTGCTCTGACCCCTGTTTGAACTCATCAGCTGAAATGAAGTTGTTCAGTGAGCTGGAGAAGACAAAGCTGAGTTCCAAGAAATTAATCAACTCCATCAGCCTCCACGATAGGCCTGAAAATGGCACACATCAGACTGACCCTGAGCAGCTCTGGATTCCCTCCGTAAATGAAAGTCATCATTCCTGGCAAGGAAGATACTAAATTATAGGCTTTTAAATTTAATTTTCAGTTTACTTGTGTTTTCGATTAGTGTGCCATGTTTCATAAAGATGGTAGTACCTTTCAGTAGTAAATGCCCTTCATCTACCAGCTCAATCCCTGTTGTGAGAAAAAGGTAAATTTGAACTAAAAAATGTTAGCAAATGAAACATGTGGTTGGTTTTTTCCCCCCTTTTTTCTTTCCTTTCTCAGTGACACCTTAAGCAACAATACCAAATTATTTTCTTCATACCAAAATCAATAACAGGCTTGGAAATAAAAAGTAGCCCCACAGCCTGAGGCCACAGATTTTCATGACAGGCTACTAAAACTATCTTTCAGTAGCCTGAAGGTCTGCCAGCTAATCATTCACTTTCCTTTCACTATTTAGTTGTCGGATATCTCTCCGGGCTACTAAAACTTAAAGGCTATGTGACAAATTGTCTGCTAAAGAAGCGTTGTCCATTTTTATCTTTGTGGAACTTCAGTCTTTAGCACGTAGGCTGGAAAGTTCACATTACTTTGGAAGGAGGACAGAAATTAAAACACAAATCTTAAGTCTTTAAATGCTTTCTTATTTTATTAAATGCAAAACATCAAAGCCATTTCTATGTACTTTTCCAAATCAGTAGTAGTAAAAGTACCATTTTTTTTCTGGAGAGTCAAAGTGAATAAAAAAGGACAAACAAGTTCAGGATTCTTAAAGATGAGGAAGAATGACAGTTAAGTTTCAATGCCTTTATTAGGTTTCCCTCCTTGCACATATGTATGAAAATGTAACCTATAACTATAGGAAGCTATAAATATTGAAAAAATATAAGTATTCTATATTAAATATAAATCACACACATATATAAAATTATATAAATAATATAAATATTAGTAACTATAGCAATTCCCAGCAACCATCATAAGTGACATCTATCTTGTCACAGAGCTTTTTGGAAATTGGAAGGTGATGAATGTTGTTAACTCTCCTCAAAGTTTTCAGTTTTACATGTTTTTGTTCAATAAACTTGACAAAAATGTATATATTTATTCAAGAAATTTAAAGCTCATTTCTAACTTTTCAAAGGATCAAACAACTCTAACGGTTCCCAAATAACAAATCTAGAAACTGCTTCATAATGTCAGCAGTAAATTCCCATGAATATACTTGGGAGATATTTAATAAACTAGATTGGCTAGCATCTTAGTATTCCAGGCTAACCACGTGTTTCTAGACCTGTCCTTGTACAGTCTTTCAAGTGTATGGCTTGAGACAAAATATGCATCTTTGCTTGTTAACTATTCAACATTTCTGGTGTTTCACTTTTCCCTCTTTACCTCTATTCCCTCCAAATTGTCCTGAAACAGATTTTGGAGATAAACCAAACCAAAGCCATCAGATACAGAAGCATCACAGTCTATGCTAAACCTTTACATCATTTTAAACAGATTACATCAATATAAGTCTTTAGACCATCTTCAATACCTCAGGCTTATTAATTTTTACTCTAATAGGTATTTAGCTACACAGGTGTACAGATAAGGGATGACTAAGGTGGTGGCAGGACACTTGACCTTAGTCTGAAGTCCTTAAAGTGCTTTGCCACAGTGGCTATGCGCTAAATTTTAGTGATCAACCTTTCGTGGACCCCAAGTATCCCACCATAGTGGATAATATATGTCAGTTTAGTTTAGTTAAAAAGCAACAAGCCTTCTGAACCTTAATTATTGCTTATTGGCTTTTACATCTGACAAGTGAATTTTGAGGTGCTTCAGTTCTGTCACAATAATGGAGAAATAGCTTGAGGAGACAATTATTTTAGAAGTTTTTCATCCTGATAAAGAAAGTGCACCCACGTATATTGTATGTGTGTATTGTACACATAAACACACACAAGGATAAAGGTGATTTGTACTGTTTGTCTCTTGTTCTCTAAATGCAAGCACAGCCAGAAGCAGCAAACTCCAAGTCACAGTTCCTTTCCAGTTCAACACTACCATTCTTCTTAAGAAATGATCTTTCTGCTGGTGAAAGTTACCAGAGTAAAGTTGTGATGATTGGTTTATTATAAAACCAGGAAGGAAGACTGTAGCTGGTCTGAGTATCTAAGGGTAGTAAATAAGACCAACATTTATAATGTCCTTTAAAGGGCCTTTTTGGAGGCTTGAATCCTTATAATCTGAACAGAAAACAGTGAAGACATACTTATCAAGTGATAAGATTTAAACAGGATGGTGGTAGTAGACACAAAGTTCTTGGAAAAGCTGTAGAAAGCCCCAAGTTTTCTTGTCAAGGCAGGAACCAGGCAGCCTCGTGATTTTACTCACTAGCTTAGTTGGAGTCTGATTGACACTTGAGTGTGAACATCCAAACTTGTATGGCAGTCACAGTGGTGTGCTGTCTGCTCCTTGGACAGCCAGTCCCTGGGGCAGTCTCAGCCTGGACTACAGTAAAGGCTCAACAACATGTGTGTGTGTTCACACACACACCCACCTGCCTCAAACATGTCTGTGGATACATGCAGAACTATTACTTTCAATGGAAACTGAAGTTAAACTCTCTATAAAATCCAATAGCGTGGTGGGCCCTTTAGAAAGAAGGGTCACAAATCATCTTTTCTTCCTCATCTGTGTCTCAGGAGACGGAATACACTGAAACAGTCCAGTAACCACATATGTGGGGTATCATGTTTTTAGTGCTCTAACAGGCAGGGCAAATGCAGGGCTCTCACCCGGAGCACCCCACCCCTTCACTTTCTCTATCCCATCCCCAGTCATACGCTCGAAGATGATCACTGTGGGTAGCTATAACAATATGGCCCTGGATACTGCACTTTGGAGTGTAAGGGACAATATTCATGTAACTATTTCACCTTCACTTCGTCTCCAGGATGGAGGATCACCGCCTCCCTAAGATCGTGCTCTATGGTGAACTTGCCACCGGCTGCCGCAAGAGAGGAGCCCCAAAGAGGAGATACAAGGACGCTCTGAAACAATCCCTCAGCCTTGGCCATATTGACTCCCATCAATGGTCCACTTTGGCCTCCAATCGGGAGGCATGGAGACACACCATCCATAACGCTGCTGATTCCTTTGAGAACGCACGCAGAATCAGTCTCGAGGAGAAAAGACAACGCAGGAAGAACCGTGCCTTGCCAATACTGCCTATGGAGACTTTCTGCTGTGCCTTTTGCAACCAGACTTGCCTATCTCGCATCGGCCTCTTTAGCCATCAGCGCGCTTGCAGCAAGCGTGGGTAGAGCCCTTCCCAAATCTTCTTTCGCGAAGCCTGGCCATGAGGTGAGTGAGGTGATTTCATCTTCACTAATTCTCTTTGGTGTTCCAGTTTTTGGTGTGGGGTCTTTTTGTTTGTTTGTTTGTTTGTTTGTGTGGTGTTTTTTTTTGTTTTATGTTGGTTTGGTTTTTTTTTTTTATTTGTTTGTTTGTCTGTGTTTTTTTTGTTTTGTGTTGTTGGGTTTTTTCCCCATGGCAATGTAGTCTGAGTGCTATGGGACTCTTTCCCACAAACAGGGATAATAGTTATTCTGGAGCACCAAGGACACTCAGCAGGTGCTGCTGACCCTCAGTGCTTGACTGAGTCAGTGTGCACCATCCTTGCAAAGTAGGCAGGCTAAAAATCCCAAGGCAATTTCAAATCAAGGTGGCCAGTGCAGGTTGAGTGAATGAGTCATACATAAGTTAAAGCATTTTGAGTATTTGGGGGAAGTAACCCCAAAACAACACTTAAATAAAAACTTAATAAACTTCTTGCTTCAGCATTTTTGGAGCATAATTACAGATATATGAGAAAGAAAATTATGGTGGCTTGATCTTACCATATGCCTGACATTAAAGTTAACTTGGCAATAAATATAGCTGGGAGACCTAAAATATTATTGTCACTTAGCTGTCCATCCTTTAGCTCTGATAAGTTTACCACTGGAGAAAGAATGAATTAGTGGTATAAACTGCTGAACTTTATTAAGTTTTGTAAGGAGTGAAGCATTTTGCAAACAGTTGGCCATTACAGTTTATATGAACCCCTGCTAAAACTTGCATTTTAACTCTTGCAAACCTACTCAGAGATTAATTCAAAATGGAAATGCAGACAGTCAGGTGTTTTACACGAATGGTGGATTAATCACAAATGTCTCTGTATTGCATATTTCTATCTGCAGTTCCACAATGAGACCGCAATACATGTGTTCTGAAAAGCATCCTTATTATTTTCCCCAGAGTATACTCTGCAATACCTTGGAAATTAAGGTCTATCTAAGCATGTATGCAGATGTTCAGCTCCAGTCTCTCCTTTGTTTTGATAAATTACATTTCCACATTGTGACCATCTCTCCATATGAAGGCATCATTTGTTTTCTTCCCCTTGTTCATGCTGGGCCTCAATACAGGCATACACAATGACACATGCTTGTGGAAACAAGGTGAGAACACTACTGCAGACCTCTTCTGCTCTGTGTCAGTTATGTCATTATTGGCACTTGATCTAGTGGCATGCATTTGTTTAATGAAGCATGGTTGCTTTAACCTTCGTGACTGTCCCTCTCTGAGAAGCATCAGCTCTCTCCTAGAAATTGAGTCATGACAGTAACGTGCCAGTTATTATTGTAATAAAAGCTGTCCCCCCACAGAAAAGAGTAATTTGATTATCTTCTATAGAGATATCTGTACATGTTACTCTTCACGTGGAGTGTTAACCCATTACTAGAATATCCTAAACATTGGTTTATTTGAAAATGAGGAAAAACTCCAGTCCCGAACTTCTACATTTGTTTTTCTTGCATTTATGCAAGACTTGATTCAATATAGAAATGTGGCCTCAAAGTTCAGTAATTATAGCAGTAATTTTCTTAGCAGAGTTTGAACCTAAAATATTAGTAGGAACAAGCTTCATGGTTTAAAATTACCTTGAAAAAACTAGCCCTAACAAAGATGAGATTTACATAAGCTAGACGGAAAAATTACATATATAACTAGAAGTTGGGATCTCAGTAACTTGTCACTAAGTAAGTACAAAGGAACAGACCTATACAGTTAGTAGATACTATAAGAGATGTTTTATTTCTATGTTAACATCATAGACTTACTGCAAACATCAATAAGATCAATAAGAGATTTATTCAACTGAAACATAGACGTGTTTGAAGAAAATTATTACAGTTCAGAAGTACTTTTCCTTATTTTTCTTGAAATTTTGCTAATCAGAAGGTGACTACTACTCTTATAGTTAAATTTTATTCTGAGTGCTTGATTCCAAAATGACTGCTTTTGCCTCTGAAAGAGGAATTTAGCTAAGCTTTATTTAATACTTTGTTTATATATCCTGGCAAGTCACAGATCTTCTAACTTGACTATTAACATAAATCTAAAGATCTTGTGAAAACAATGGACTGTCTAGGAATTGCTAGTGCTATAGGGAATAAGGGCTAGGAAACACTGCAAATGTTCAGATATTTACCTACACTTCCTTGTAATCAAGTTATTATGGACAGAAAGATTACAAAATGTAAAAATGAAAATAAATGGTTCTCTACTTCTCTGCACACTTTCCTGAATTGGATGTATTTCCTAATCAGGTTTTTAAACAAAGACTTCGCGATACATGACTACTCCTTGTGGCTATGATGAAAGCTCGGTGTTACTAAAACTTCAAAGGCAACGATTCAGTGTGAATTTTTCTTATTTGAACATTGTTGATAACCTTTGTCTAAAATACTAGGCTGGAACACTTGTATTGTTAAACACTTGTGCTTCACTGACCTTTCTCACAATTGTTTGCAGTTGGATATTTCAACACACCATACCTGCAATTGTATTGACTAGAGTATTTTGCCTGTCAGGATTAAGTTAATGTTGTTATCTTTGGCTGTAATGAGTTTTGAGCCTGCTGATGCCTGCCTGCAAATGCAACTGTAAATTACTTTACAGTAAGACGTGATGATTTGCTAAGTCTCTTGATAGGCTCTTTAGTCAGATTTAGTGTAAAATATAAGGTGAAAAAGTTTTTGTGCTCTGACATTCTGCATTGCAGTTGATGTTTTCACAACCTTACCTCCAATATACATGAGAAATGTCACTAATTTCCTGGAAATTTTAATAATCTTTCCGAGCAAAGTATGAAAAAAAAGAGTAAAGAAGAAATAAATATTTATGTGATTTCAATTTTTCCATCTTATTTTTAAAATTACTGGGAACTTCTAGGTTTCACATGAAAATCTTTATATCCTGGTAACTGAGCTCAGTTGCACAGATAATTGGCACATTATCTTCAAGTACTTACGGCAAGATCTACCAATCAATTCATGCTTCCTCATGTTTCCTCTTCCAAATCATATGGGTGAGACAAGAAAGCAGGTCAGTTCAGAGAAGCTGACAGTGCACGTCGATTGTCCCATGTCTAATGTCCCAACTGTGTCACCTGCCCAGTCACGAACGCAAAACTCTTGCACAAATTCTTGTAATTCACATCTTACTTAGTGTAATATTCTTTTTCTACTTTTGTCAAATTCTTTCCTGTCTTTTTTATATTTGGTCAGCACAAGTCTGTAAAAATTGTTTTCTTAGGCAGACGTTAACTTGGAGCTCTGGTGCGGAAAACAGTTGCCCTTTGCCTATCACACCAAGTATCAAGCTTCTAGTTTCCAGTTGGAGTAGCTATCGGTACTTAGCTGCATCTTACTTATCGTTCAGAAGTTCATGGGAGATGAGCCAAAATGGATACTGGAATGCAGTGACCAGTGTCACTCCAGAGGTCTGGAAGGACACATTTGTCCTCAGCAGAGTGACACATTGGGAAACACTCAGAGAGGAAAAAGGCACAATACTCTGGATCCTCCCACTAAAAACAACACCTATTGACACTGATTATGGCAAACATGAAAATATATTTACACTGAAATGCAAATTTGACCTGTTTGAGACACAAATTATAAATTTAGAAAGGCTAAAAAAAAAAGTGCAAATTAATGTGCTTCAAGAATACTGAAAAAAATCATATCTGCTTTTTTTGTGTAGGCTTAGAACTTCAATACGTACAATTGCACATTGTAAACAGTTATGTTCTACTTTAGACTAAGTTATTAATGTCAAGTTTCCTTAATGGAAATATTATTGTAAAGAAACTTTGGATTTTGTTTGAGGAAAATATAGTTGATATACTTAACAAAAAAATGACAGATTATAATTAATCTTTTTTACACAAAAAATACTAGACCGGGATTCTTTAGGCTGGGTTCACAATTTATTTGATGATGATAACTATTTTAATTTTGGAGGAAAGTATGTTCTCATCAGATCAGCTCACCAGTCAGCTGAACAGAATTCCGTTTTCATTCTGCTTCCATTTCTATGGATCACAGCTATTGGATTCAGCTCACCTTCATTTCAACATATACATTACAGATATCTGACAGTTTTCTAGGCTTTCTTCCAAGGGGCAACATTTAAGGTAGTTCCTTTTCTCTACTGAATGTAGCTGGAGTCTAATGATTAGGAGTAAAGCAGAATGAGTTCAGGTGAATGTTACATGATATGAGCAAATTGTATTCCAATACTATTGCCCTTTCTTTTTGTTTGTTTCTGTAGGTCACTGGTTTCAAGAGGAAGTAGAAGTTTGGGAGACTTCTATGTTTTTCTAAAAACAAATAAATAGGCTTTCATGCAAACAGATGAGCACAAGCTTCAGGGCAAATTCAAAGACTTCGAACTGTAGCCTAGTGAATCTCACTTCATATTCTGCCACAGCTGGGAAGTATGAAGGGTTAAAACCATTCAAGTTGTCATCTCCAGCTAATGTGTAAGTCACAAATGCATCCACAAAGGCATTTAAATAAGAAGAAACAAGCATTTATCATTTACAACAAAAAAGATGAAAAAAAATTAAAAATGCACCAGTACTTATATAGGATTTGACAAAAAGCAGACACAGTATATATATTTCTACTAATAATTATCCTACCAAAGTTTATACTCTATCTGGAAAAAAAATGGATGGAAAAACAAAACAGGGGAAGAAATAAAATGAAATTTTAAATTCAGAAAGAAATAAACCAAAAGGTAAGGGAAGAACAATTGTTTTTTCAGCTGAGTGAACATCAGTCATGACTCATCACACTTTGTCTTGCCAGTGTTTCGTAAGCATCACAGATAAGGTGAGGTAACACATATTGCCAGAAAAGTAGTAGCACATTCTTGAGTTTTAGAGCCATCTGTTGAAGCCAAAACACTCGTAACTAAGTGTCTAAGGAAAGGCTTCTTGATCCTGTCTTGTCACCTATAAATATTGAGGCGCCTGAGCTGGAATACAGTTTACATGTAATATAAGTTGCATCTGCTACTGCCCTAATTCTATCTGGATATTTACAGGAGAGCCCATCAGGTATCAGCCAAAGGAGGTTCTACAGTGGCTTTGTTTGGGGGAAGACAGCAAGACATGTTTATATAGACTTGCATAGTACGACCTAAATACTTTGTTCAGATTGACCAGAAGCACAAAGATATCCAGTGAAAAAAATTTTAAAAGATATTTTGTAAAACACCTTTTTCTGACTATTATATATAATAAAATAAATATTTAGTACAAATTAAAGGAATTTTCTGAAAACTTTTTCTGGAGATAGATTTAGCACACAGGCAAGGTGCTGTATGTCACTGGAAGAAAAAAATGAAGCAAATGGAAACTTTGGGCCGAAAGAATATACAAATCACCTCATGATTATGAACTTTCACTCCAGCTGGTTGCACATCTTGCAACAAGAGCTGATTGTATCATAATATTTTTAGAAACATTATAACCACAGTTCTTCCTCCCTACCTGTAGAGCCAGCTCTTAGTCTCCATCTACTGCTGAACTTGTTCCACTGTTACTCACACCATTCTTAAAGTGCATACTAAAAATTGTAGATTATTTCTGTTCACTGCACACTACATTGTTTTACCATGGATAATATTTTATTTATAAGGAAAATAAATTGTCAGAGTTAAAAAACACAGTGCATTTTGTTCTAGGCAACACATTGCTTTTATCACACAAATAATTTATTGGTTCTGCTCCCAGATGAGTTCTGTGCCGACCTTTCCAGGTATACTGAATATTGGTGCATAATTTGTCTTGTTGGGAAAATGTATTTATTTCACCCATTAATACATGCTGTCATAACCTTTGTATTGAGGAGCAAGTTCGTTGTTTTAATTCCAAAACATGTCTTTACAGAGGCATATATGGAAAACAGAACTTCCTATCTTAAAGCCTTTTATTCTGAGAGAGATGAACCTGAACCCAAACCTGTCATATAATCTCTGGTAATGGATTGGAGCCCAAACAAGAACAGCCCTCTTTCCTGGTTACAGGGCAGACACCACCCCGTTGTTGTTCGAAACCTGCCTCTGTGAATTGTCAGCCCAAAATGGCAGACTCAGCTTCCGAACAGCTCACCGCATTTTAGCAACACCTAATGTGAGCTTGAATGACTTTCAAAATTGCTTCATAGCATCACTGTCTTATGCAACCAGAGCAGCCGCTACATCAGCACATCTCGATGTGAATATTTGCCTTTCAGGTTCTGTGGAAGAAGTGCCTGAAGGACTGTATGTAGTTACAAAGCTGCCCTAACCCAATTTTATAATTTTAAAATATAATGTGAGTTTTAGCAACATAATACTACTGGAAGTTCAATCCATGAGGTAAAACTCACAGCTATAGGTTACTATAATACATCTGTTTAGTCTCAAGTGCTCCTAGTCTTCTTAACACAAAACAAAACAAAACAAAACAAAACAAAACAAAACAAAACAAAACAAAACAAAACAAAAAAGTACAAGAAATGCCCAAACTCCATTTTTCTTAATCTCAATTTGCTATGAACAGCACACATAAATTTAATTAAAGTTATAGTAAAGATGTCCAAGGACTAAAACGAAGTTAGTGCAGTAAAACCATTTAGACTAATGAAATACATTTTGACAATAACGCACACGAAATTTCGTGCAGATATTATGTTTGAAATGCTGCCTTTGTGTATTGTTTTATGTATGTCTAATAATTTATTTTGAAGTCACTAGTTCAAATTTATTTTCTGAGTATCCTGAAATTTACATGAGAAAAAATGATTTATTTCAATAAATGCAGAAAAACAGTGTACAAGCCTATGGCTTACATTTCTGGAAGAAATGAATCTCTGAAAATAAAGTTGCATCTGGGGATTTTTTTTTTTTTTTTTTTTTTTTTTTCCTGAACAGCAAAATCTTAGTATTTGGTGTTCAATTTTTGTAGTTTTCAAGTCCTTTGATGGACTACTCAAAATCTGGCTTCATGCTTGGTATTTCCCCATTCAGACAGTGTTGGTGAACATATTATTTATTAATTTGTTGGGTTTTTTAAGGAGAGGGAGAAAAATATTCTCAAAGCAGAAGAATGTTCAGGGTTGGAAGGTGAGCAATGACTTGCAAACATTTTCCACTTCAGCAGCTGCTCCAGGAGTTTAAAATTGCTTTGTGTTTCGTTGATTTTCCATACACCTTCTGTTTAGACAGCTGCCTGAATACATGTTTATATGCACACAGAAGAGAAAACCCTCCCATAAAATGTGGCACTTGTAAAAAAGGCAAGACTATAAATTGCAATAGGCCTACCCCTACAATTCTTCTCTCAACTGTAATTAATTTGGACACTTTCTGGCATTTGTTGCCTGAGATTTAAAAAATGAACAATATTTACATGTTCATGTTAGTCAACTTATGAAACAGATGGCAATAAAAAAGAATTTAATCAAAAATTTTCATAATTATGATTTTTTCTTTTAAATGCAGGCAAGAAATGAGACATTTCCCCTCCACTCCCCCCAAAAGTGAAAATATTACGAGAAATATCTTACTGCCAGTATTTCTCCTGCTCTCTCTCTGGCCCATTTATTTAATATTTATTATTTAACAGTAATATTTAATTATTTATGTGAAGTGGAATAGCATCAACAAGAGAGGCTGAGGAAAAAAATCCAACAACCTGACTTTGTAGAGTAGTGGTTATTATACTTGCCCATGATGTGGAAGGTGGAAGATGGAGGAGTTTATATTCCAAAGCAGGGAAATCAAAACTTGAAGCTGGTCTGTTCCTGTCATGTTTGTATCAGGAGATTAAGCCATTTCCTGACACAAGCTCTCTAACATTATTTGCCTTCCAAATATTCAGGGGATGGTAGTAGATGGATGGTAGTACAATCCACTACTGCAATTTCTTAAAATAAAAATGGCGTGTCAATACTGAGACTGGAGGTGACTCCCTCTGGCCTGGAACATCAACGAGGCATCTCAATAGGCAGCTGCAGGCACCTTGTCAGAGCACTTACTTCTGATATATGCATTCTCTATCCAATCAGTGCTAAATTTCAGCAGTTTCAAAGGATGGTAGGGAAGGCCTGCACACTTGATATGACTTGAGTTCATGTGCTGAAAACAGATATGTCCTTGGATAGCTGCACCTCTCTAAAGCAGGTGCCTCAGCAAGAATCAGACAGACTATTTCTGTTATTTCCAGTTTGTCAGTACATAGACTTTTAGAAAAATACTAAAGGGGAGACAGACCTTCTGTCCAATTTCTTCATGGGCCTATAGAAATACAAAATCCATGCCACAAACTTTCTGGTAAGATAGTCTGGCCAGGGAAAACGGGAGAGAGAAAAATAAGCTGCCACTCCCAAGTGGCGTTGAGACACCCAGAGAAAGGAACCCTGAAATCGAAATTATTTTAGTTTTGGTGTTTTGGTGTGGGTTTTTTTCAGTTTAGTTTTTTTGCTTAGATTAAGACCACCCAGCCTTGGCAGCTGTGGTATCTGGAAACAGTATCTCATCCTCTTCCCATCCCCACCACAGGTTCCTTTCCAAGGAAACAAACTTTGCCTTTCCACACCAGCAGCAGCAGTTGTGACCAAGAAATCTATTCCTCCATGTACCTGTTGGCTTGGGTGGCTGGTATGGGGAAGAGAAGAGAGTAGCATGAGATGAGGTGAGTAACTGCATTTGTTCCCTGCAATCCAGCTGCTACTCTAGTTGGGAGAGTGAAAGAGGAAAAAGGAAAGCAATGGTATTAGGAGAAACCCAGTGCCAGTACTCCAGCATGCTGAGTTCAGTCCCAGTCCTTCTTTCTGCTGGGGTGATTGTAGAAGAGTTGGTAGAAGGAAGATGAGACTACTGAAAGGCTTTCAGGCTAAAGAAAAGGTACGGTCCTTCTGGCAGGGTTGGCTGCTGGAATAATTATCCCTGTTTCGACAAGGATGCAGCAGAGAGGATAGGAGGTTCTTATGGGCTAGACTGGGCCTCTGGTGGCATGTGCTATGTTAGGCAAGCAGGGGCTGGAGCCCAAGCCCTGCCCTCTAGCAGAGGCATAGTTACCAGCCAGGCTCTACAAGCTTCACAATCTCTAGAAATCAAAAGTTCCGTACTTTAATGATCTCTCATCAGCCTCTTAGTGCTTCATGGTTGAGACATAACCTGGTCTGAAGGTATTCATGCTTGAAGGGGGATGTGCCTGCGCGCCCTCAGTACAGTTGTTCAGCAACAGGTGTACTTGATACTCAGTTAAGAAGGCCCACTTTCTTCCAGCTGCATCCAGCGTCCCCTAAATTGGTTTGAAAATTTATTTTCATCTTTCCTTTCTTCAGTTCCATGATTGTTGCTCATTATTCTCTATTCCCCGTTTCCCCTTCTGATTGCTGCAAAAGTGTTGTAATTTTTTTTTCTATAAACCCAACCTACAAACTTCAATGGTGTATCTTTTCAAATATTATAGAAAAATCTGTAGAAATAGCTATCTATTACAGAAAATATTTGATATTTTTCCTTTTTTATTGTGTGGTTAATACTTATTTTTTCAGAATCAAATTTCCTTGTTATTTTCCAATTCTTCTAAGTAGCTTTATTTTAAATCTTCACCATGAATCATTATAATTCGCAGACAGCTGTCTCCCCTGCCCACCTTCTAAAACTGTTTTTCCCGGGTCTTTGTCTTGTTTGAGGTTAGATGGACTTTGAAAAAAGTGTATCAAATCAGGTCAGTTTTAACATACCATTGAATTTAGGCAGTTCAGAACTGAATCATCCCTTAGAAGACACTTGCCTCTCTACAGGTCATTTAGGTCTCTACATTTCAGGAATCTGAAGTTTAACCTTAGTGAAATGTCTAAAGTAAGCTAAAGTTGCTAGTATATGCATGCTGTAATTGACAAATGATTTGAAGTTGGTGGATTTGCTTGTAGGAACAGGCCCAGTCAAGATGAGGGTATATCTTTGAATTTGACCGCAGAATGAGGACATGCTCTAATTATAATGTTCACACAGCTGCTGTGCTTCAAAACAATTCCAGGCCCCAACCTTGGAAAAAGATTTGTTGTGAGGTACTCTTTGGCCTTGTAGAGTTTTATTGACTTCAATGGGCCTATAAGTATGTATTGGTGCCAAGCACTGCAGCTGCAATAATTAATTAAGATAGAGCTAAGAGTGGGAAAAGGTGCAGTCTTTCTAAGTCTTTTAATCCAGAGCTGCTTTGCTGTCCTGTGAAGAGCTGAAACTTCATAACATGTGAACATCACGATACTCATGACCACAGTTTTAATAGTCAGCACACTAGGTACCCAGTGCTAAGTGTGCCTCAATGCCATGACAGTGTTAATCCATCACTGAAGCACCTTGCAATTCCATACCTTATCGCCATTTTTAGTATGTACACCGTAATGGCTTGGACTTGAATATATGCAACTTGTGCAAAGTACTTGATCAATTATATAGTTATTATTTGAAAAAGGGGGGTGGTCTTTTGGATTTCTTGAACAGTAGGAAGGTGTTAGGACCTAAAATACTGTTAAGGAAAGCAGTTTCAGAATCTGAATCCCCCCTCCTTGTCACTCACAATTTTTCTTTTCTTTTTTTATTATATTTCATATCTATATTATTTTTAAGAAATTTTTCCTGTAGCTTTCTTCTCATATGCCATTTATCTCAAGTACTTTGATAGGCATTTTTCAGGATCCTTTGCTACCATTGTCCTACTCGTGGACCAGCAGTTCTGGAAATACCAGCTCTATGGTAAAATTCCACTCCCTCTTGTGGGAAAAAGGAGATAGGAAGCAGCAACAGGCAGATATGACTGCGAGGCATCTGCAGAAAATACTTGAACTATTCTTACATTTAAAAAAAATATTTTTTGCTAACATAATGGAAAACACCACAGATTTGAAACTGGTTTTCTAGATCCCATTTTAAGGGCTAAGAATATAACATTTCCAGACTGAAAGCTGACACTCCAGAACACATGCTAGTAACAAGAGTTAAATTCCATGGCCAAGGAATCACTCAGTCTTGCTGATACATCTGACTTGTTAGTAATAGATCTCCAGGAGTCATTAACTAAATCCGCTCCCAGCTACATCCCCTGTGGTTAAAGTTCCTTTACTTCTCATAGCTTGGCCAGAACAAGTCTGATCAGGACATGGGCAAGAAAATTTCAAGAGAAATTCAGGATACATGTCTTCTTTGTAAAACAATACTGAACCATGTCAGCTGGAAGGGTAGAAAAGCATATCCTGCTGCTAGAGAGGATAACCTGCCAGGCTTCATGCTAAACTGGTTTGTTATTTTATCCCAATCTTTATATGCTTGTAGCATGAGGAACTTAAAAAGTGTGTTCCCATTGTGCTGGGCAAATACAGAGCCCTATCACTGTTCTTACCCTGAATTGCTTGCAAATGGAACTAAGGACAAACATTAACACATTGGTACAGAAAAACATACAAGTAAGAGGAATGATAGGATGATAAAAACAACGGAAATTTTTAAAATATTTCAGAATTTCAGAGCTCCAGCTATTTGACAACTCTTTTTTATTTTTTTTTTCTTCTCTTTTCTTGGCTCTGTTTGACTGTGAGGCACTCTAAAAATGGTATCCAAACAGATTCTTCTGTGTAACATCTAAATCTTTTTGGCATTCCATCAGAATGAAAAATGCTACAGAAGCACAGTATTATTAAGATGAATTTTTCAGTTTACTGCGCACGTTATTCCTATTGCAGCATCTGGAAAGAGGAAATCTGCCAGGTAGTTTAACAAGTGTAAATTACAGTTGACAAGGATAATTGATACTCCTGGGCTGTCTTTTCTCTCTGGTCAACTGGGACTTTTGAAGCAACATAAGTTTTTATAGATCCTTCAGCTAGATTGAAAATCCAAATGTAGAATGCTGAACTAGGAACTGTATGGATTTGAGGAAATTCCCGAAAAAAAATTAATCCCAGAGTCAGTGAACAGGTTTTACTGTCCTACAGCTGTAATGTACTATTTCTTTTTAGATAGAATATTTTTCTTTTAAGTAAGGTACAATAAGCATCATGACTGAGAATTACGGGATGATATTATATATATAAAACATAGCAGCATTTCACATCTCACTTCACCCAGAGGGTAGTTGGGCACTGGAAAAGGATCCCTAGAGAAATGGTCACAGCACCAAGCCTGACAGGGTTCAAGAAGTGTTTGGATGATACTCTCAGGCACATGGTGTGACTCTTGTTGCTGTCCTGTGCAGGAGCTGGATTTTGATGATCCTCTGGAGTCCCTTCAGGTTATTCTCTGGTTCTATGATTCTGTGACTTCTCAGGGAAGTCAGAAAGCAAGGGTTGAATTAGCATTTAAGAAGAGCTGGTGTACTCTAAAACTTACCTCACTGAAAGTATTTTCTTGTAGTGCATGCGAATGCATGATGATGTCATACATAGGAAATCCAGTGTTTTGTCTATAAAAATGATCTTGCAGACTGGTGTCTAGGGCGATCCTTGCATGTTTTAACAGATAGTCATGGTATATATGACCTGAGGGCAGGACACAGCCTCTATCATACATGAAGAGAGAAACTTGAAACCTCCAATCACCTGATCAATCTGTGCAAAATCGTAGGAATTAAGAGAGACAACTGTGCTAAGTGTTGGCTGTGTTTTAAGTTTTGTTTTTTGTGAGTATATAACTTCCATTCACTAAGTGGGAAGCTTAGGTACTGTACTCTCCTCTCAGAGACTGGTCTATAAATCCTCAGGTCTTTTATACTCTATTCCCCTCTCTTTTTCAGAACTTTAGTCTTTCCTTTTGACATGTGAAAACTAAGGAAATCCCTAATTTCTTATTTTCTCTCTCTCTCTCTTTTTTTTTTTTCTTTTGTATTTTCTTCTCTTTTGAAAGAGAATACTGGAGAATAATTTCCCTTGTAACTAGTGAGCCAGGACATCAATTGAAGAGTTCACAAGTCTCCTGAAAAGAATTGATTACATCTGCAAGTAAGGCAAAGAATGAAGATGATTGTTTAAGTTTTGGGTTTGTACAACATTTTCAATACTTGCTGGAAATCCACTTAGCTGACTTTCAGGAATGGTACATTTTTAAGACTCTTTGTACCTTGTCCTAATGATTTGGGACAGAAATATTTTAGCACTTATTTTAAGTGCTTCCTTGGTCATGCAGTGATAGCATTTCTTTGAGCAACAAATCCACTGTATATAAAGAAAGCTGCAAAATTAAAAGGGCATGTTCTGCTCTTCCTTCTCTTGGGAGAAATCTGCAGAGACTTTGATCTTAGCCAGTATATAACACCAGTATTTTGCAATGCATTTCTAAGAATTTATAGAAGGGCATAAATAATGATTTTTTTAAGAGCTTTTGTCTGTTTTAATGTACACAGTAACATTTGAAAATTTAATCCAATTAGCTGATCCAGAGGTTGCTTCTTTGATATCCAGAACTGTCTCTCTGGATATTTAAATCAATCAAAACTTATTCTTAGTGATGCCTTCTAGTTAATTTATTTTCATCCTATTCTGATCTCAGTTAGAATTCAGGAAATCTGTAGAAGTTATATTAAAGTTATCAATGGTAGGGTGTAAAATAGAAGATGGAACTGCTACTTCAGGCATTGTTAAAAATGGCAGTGCAAATAAAATTAACTAGCATGAAAAAGCACTGAACACTTTGTAGGTAACCTGCATGAACAAGACATTTCCCACAAAAACTGCATTATTCAGCTATGTGGGGAAATTCTAATTTTCATTATGTATGGGAGAAGCTTTAGGAAGATGGTTCTTCTTCCAGAGCCCTATAAAAAATGTGTGAGGACATACTGTAAACATCTTATAGACATCCCAGGTTACCTAGAGGAAGATTGTTAGAAGAGCTCATCATGGGCACAATTTTCCTCTTAGTAACTTCAGAGGCAGCACAGTTAGAGCAACTGAGTTAGAAAATACTTTTTTTTTCCCTTTCTTTTTAATAGGATGAAAGCAACCAATATTTTAATGGTGTCTTGAAATCCAGAGGCACCCAGGCTCTTCAGGGATGCAACACTATTATTACAGTAAAACAAATTTCTCACTGAGGACATTTCAGTAAACTGAAGCCACCTCTAACTTCCAAAAGGTGGTAGTGCATAATTTAGTATAGCATAGGAGCGCAGCAATCCAGTCGCGCTGCGGCGGAGACAGGAAGCATAGCAGCAAGAAACCACCATAGTGTTAGCTTCAGGCAGATGAAGGGGAAAAGTCGGCATGTCTGGTTGTTATTTTCCTGGACACTATTTCATGATCTTCTAGAACATTTGTTTGATGCACCTCAGATGTAAAAAGGAATATCAATAGATTTCTTCACAACTCTATGTGAAGAAACACCACTCATGACACTGTCTCCTTTGACCTTTACTGAATACAGCAAATTACAAGTTAGAGCTCTTCTGGATCTCTTCTAGGACAGCCTCTGGAATATCAGAAATACAGCCACTTTGAAAATTGTTGACTGAACAATTTTCTCCTCATTTAAATTACGGACTAAACCAAATTTCTGCTTTTCAAGCAGAGCATATAGAGCTCTGCTTTAAATAATTTCTAATTCCATCTCTTGACAAAAGACCTGAAGTTCTTGGAGTATTTTTTTCCAAAAAAAAAAAAAAAAGCCAGAAGTCTGCTATTTACATTCTGGAGGAACTGGGAAAATAGTTTCATCTCTTCTCTAGTTATTTCCAAGACCAAGCTTTGTCTTCTGGGACAGCTTGGAAGAGGATTTGCTATCCAGCTGGAATATCCTGGTGGCATGCTATGTGTAGAATATGTCCACTTGTAACAAGTTTATTAATACTTGATAATTATTCGTTATGTCAGCCCATCACTACATACAAAGCTAGAGTAGAAGTATGTCAGGAATATATTACAGAAACGTTTCCATTATTAATTTCTTAAAAGACTTTCCTCTCGTGGGAGTTCTACTTGAATAAATGCTAAAAATGGCAATGCCATCACTATGACATCTTAAGCAAAGATCTACCTCAAAACTTCTAGAGAAGATTGACACCAACAGGGGCAAATTTTTGGCCAGAATAGTAAAGAGAGAAGATTTTTTTTCTATTTTCTTTTTCTTTGAAGACTGGCTAGAGCTATCCGAGTCCAGCAAGATGGTCAGGAAACTTCATGAAAACAGCAGACCAAGCATATGCTCCCCCTCCTCAACTGTAACACTGCTCCTGAGCAGTCAGAGATGCTAATCCAAATTAATTTTAGCACCAATTAATTTGGTTCTGGGCTGTGGTGTTAAGTGTAATTTTACATCTAGTCTCTTTTCTGTGTTATGCCGTAGAGACTGTTCTCAGAGGAAGGAGAACCTGAGTGAGATGAGCAGTGACTTGAAGTTTTTGTAGAAAGTAAATACAGGAACTGACTAAAGGGTTGTGAACAATATATGCACTTGTTAAGTCTAATTTGAGAATAGTTTCCATATCAAGCAGAGAAATCTCTTTCTACACTGTGCTTTTTGTTCAAATGAAAATTACAGTACTAAATTTTTTCAATGAAGAGTAAAAGGAACCGTCTCCCTGCATATAATGCATTTAAATACCAATTGTCTGCCACTTTTCAGCAACCTAACATTGTTAAATTACCTTTTAATCACTCTGTTTGATATTTGATATGTAGCAATAAAATGTTTATATTGCAAATTGTACAGTAAACCTTCAGTTTAGGAGCAAATTAATAGTCTGGAACTGTAAGAATCTGACTATATCTGAATATTGATGATCTCACTTTCTGAGTCTCTCTGGGATTGGGGGTGTGAGGTGTTGATCATTGCTTCTTACTGATAAGCAAAATATTTCCAGAGCGTGAAGAATTCTGTGGTGTGTGAGAAGGATAAACCATAATCTGCATCAACACACTAACTTCTCTTCTGCCATTTGCATTGAAAATCAGGTAGAAGTTATGCTAAGCTCTCTATTATAGCCTCATGTATGTGAAAGGTCTTCCCCTTCATTTGAATAAGACCTCTTATGCATGTGAAAAAAAGTACATTTAAAAGGAAGGTTCCTTTAATTAGGGTGGCATTTAGAATCCTTAAATGTTCACTTTTTGTGATGCTAAACTGTATTTTCAAATATGTTGTAGTAGTCATTTTCATTAACCACTTTTATTTTTATTTATTTTTTAAAAGGAAAGTTCATGCTCTACAATATGAAGTGAAGGAGTAGATTAATATGACTAGCTAGATTAAGGAAAATTTAAATCAGAGTGTTTGATGAAATGTAGGAAAATGTTTAAATATAGGATTAGACTTACAATATAGAAAGCAGTCAAGGAGATCAAAAGAACTCTGTTCAGAAAGTCCTATTTAAAAAAGAGGAAAAAAAATCTATTGAGTGAATTCTTATAGCTAAATGATTGAAGTGTTTTTAATATATTACATAAATCTGACTTAAAAATAAAAATAAACAGTGCAGAATGTGCATGGTAGAGATTGTATTCATTTTTTCATAAAGACCAAATGACTGGGCCTATATGAAGCTGTCATAAAACATATATACAAGACTATGGAATTTAACTTAAAAGGAGTTCCCTGGAGAATAATTTTAAATCTGCCATGCAGCTTTATGGAGACAGAAGTTAACTGATTGGCATCTGTATGAATATGGATTTTTTAAAATCCATATTTGATTTTCTACCCTTTAAAAAAATCAAATGTAACCTAATAACTACATCTTAAGCAAACCTTTGGAAGAACATGCTTAATCCTCTAAGGAGTCAATAGAAATTCCTCTAACTTTGGTGTTGTACAGCTAGCCAAGATTATAGGAGACACTTCTATACTGTCAGTGTCTTCTGTATCTCAGCAATCTAGGTTTGTTTTGTCTTGGTTAGTTTTTAATTAATGTTAGACTTGATTCTTGAGTCACGGTTAACACTCAGTGTTGACAGGATCCTGCATGCTTCTTTTATCCCCCATTGGAAAAGTTTACAAGAAATGCAGAGTGAATAATGTAGATTGCAATGTATTTTTCACATTATATAAAAGTATTTTTTTCTTATCTTGATAATCTGAAACTTGAGCAGGTGTTCATTATATAGAATAAACAAATACTTGAAACATAAATATTATACATCTGTATGTGCAGTGTACTTCACCTGCAAAATCCACTTCCCATCCTACTGATCTACTTCTGTCTTAGTGCTTTAAGAAACAAAAATAAAAAAGAATCTTTAAGTAGCACACAGCCCCTCAATGCTCATATGATGAACCACAGTATTCCTTCTGAATTTATTCCCTAGTCCTTCATTTACTCAAATAAATATAATTACAGAAGTTACGACCTTCAATCGAAATGCACACAAATTTATATTTCAAAGTCCTATTTTAATTTGGCATGATTATTCACTAGTCAATGTGGACTTCTTGCTTTGCCTAATTTCCTCTATCTCCAGGTGAATTTGCTACAATTACAAAAGAAAAAGAGGTCATTTCATTATGGCTTCCCTTCCTATCAATCCTTCCCAATGGCATTTACAGCCATTCTTTCCAGATACATCTACAGTGAAACTCGGTAATTTGAGTATTTTTGTATGAAATGGACCCTTTTCTAGTCGCATATTAGAAGTAACTCTCCTTTTAGGCCAAACAGATGATAATTTGTTAATTAGTCAACAGTAAGGTGATACCTTCATCCCTTACTTCAGTAACTATGAAATATGAGAGGGAATAATTTTCCAAATACATACACATTTTGAAAATATTCTTGATGCAAATGGATTGTTTCAGTTTTCAGTTTTTATCTAATGAATTTCAAACAGGATTAATTTATTTTTGTCTTGCTAAAGCATCACAAAGGCATGGTCAGTGGGCTAGTTTAAAAGTGCACACTGGTAGTGTTCACGGGCAGCTTTCAGACTCTGGGATATCCTGCAACGAGACCTTTGTGTCAGTAAAATTTCCAGTTGTTCCTGCAGCAGCTGTAGTTCCACAGGTAGGAGTGAATGGTGAGAATAACTGTACATAGAGCTACCAGTACTGTACTACACTCCTCGGGACTGGTGAGGCCACACCTTGGGGACTGTATCCAGTTCTGGGCCTGCACTTCAAGACAAACATTGACATGCTGGAGTGTGTCCACAGAAGGCCCACGAAGCTAGTGAAGGGTCTGGAGTGCATGTCCTGTGAGGAGGTGGGATTGTTTAGCCTGGAGAAGAGGAGGCTCACGGGAGACCTTACCAATCTCCACAACGACATGAAAGATTGTAGCCAGGTGGGGATCAGTCTCTTTCCCAGTCAGCCAGCGGCAGGATGAGAGGACATAGGCTCAAGCCGTGCCAGGGAAGGTTTAAGTTGGACATTAGGAAGAATTTCTTTACAGTAAGGATTAATAAACATTGGAATGGACTGCTCAGGGAGGCAGTGGAGTCCTCACCCCTGGAGGTGTTTAAGGGAAGACTGGACATGGCACTTAACGCCATGGTCTGGTTGACATGATGATGTCATAGGTTGGACTCAATGACCCCAGAGGTCTTTTCTGACTTAATTGATTCAATGATTGAGTAATTCAGTAATTTTTGTGCCCTTTGGTACTTCTGTGAGCACAGTTTGGCATTGCAGCTACAATCCAACAGTTGGCAGTTGCTGTTCCACAGAATGGGAGAGACTGCTTGCAAAGTAAACAGAAGCAGCACCATAAGAATGTGGAAAGAAGGGAAAAAAAGTCTTGGAGGCCCAGAGTATTCAGGAGCTCAAGAGTGGAAGAAATTAAGGTGAAAAAAATTCTGGTAACAGCTCCTCAAAAACATAGTTTGAAGTAATGAAAGAGACCATAAATCAAAATAGTGGCAGGGAAAAAAATGCTAGTAGTGAAGACTGTGCACTTAGCAAGCCTGAAAAAAAAACATATAAAGAAGCCACCAGGTTCTTGGTTTGCAGTAAGTAAACATGAACCATCTCTGTCTTACCAGCTGTCTCTTTCTGGTGTAAACCCAAAGGCTGGCTTGCTCTTTCCTTCTACTTCTGATGCCTTACTATTAACTTTATCACTTCCTATTGCATATCCACAGAACTTTTGCTTTATGTGTTCTGTCCTGGCAATTGGGAAGTCTCATGATTCATGTTTTTCTATATTCCCTCCTGCAATAAGACAAAGTGTAAAAATTAGCATTGATATTGAATATATTTGGCATCTAACTACAGTGAGACAGATCTGAGCTGAATGTGACATGCCATCACTATATTAACTTCAAGCAGTCTTATCCATGACTTCCTGACTTTCCATATTGACAAACATTCTTGAAAAACATGTTTAATCAATTTTTTTTTTAATTTACTCTGAAAAAGCTTTGGGGAGAGGTGCGGTAAATAATACTTCAGTGAAAGTAAAGAAGATCATAATTTGTAGAACTAGAAATTGGAAAGAGGCTGCTAGGTACCCAGGGATTAAGGCCAAGACAGAATGTTTTCACACTGGCATTAATGACTTAACACAAAAGAGAAAATTAAATGATATTGCAAAGTAATATGGAAATATAATCTAAAAAGAATCAGATGACCTAAAAGACAGACACATCAGAAATGGGACAGCAATTGAAATTTGAACTATTGATTTTTTTTTATGCACAAATATGATTATTTGGTATAACAGACAAGCTATTTCTGGACACAATATATGATTTCAGTTATACGTTTTGAAGATGAACTACACCAATAAAATACAGAGGACTCCTACAGTAATCAGGAGAATGGAAAGGACAACTGAAGAAAAGTTAAAGAAATGAGGCTTCTTGTCTTGACAAAATAAGGAGTAAGAGGATATAAAATGGACTGCTGCTATCCATAGCTGCGTCAGAAGAAGGATGGAAGAGCAGAAGACAGACAGCAAAAAAGATCATAGAGTGATGAATTACATCAGCTTAAATACAGTTTTGGTCAAAGAACTGCAAGGCCATGAACAAGATTAGGACATGAGAAAGATTAGAAAATAGGAGGAAGTGTTTTAATTACCAAAGAGGAACCAGTGGAGGAGAAGTGGGCTTGATGACCTAAAAGTCCTTTCCTCTCTCGTTCCTTTGCTAAGGGGCATTATTTTTTCAGTGAAAACAAGCACCTGATGCAGCTACTATCCTAGATTAATTTACACATTGTTAATTAATTTACTTAGACATTCTGGCATTTATCACACAACAGTGGGATTATGTGAGTTTATGTACATAAACTTAATGGCAGAGGCCACAAGCAAATACTTGTCAGCGTATGAGATCTGTGTACTATGAGAGCTCATTTGTACACAGTAAAAAAGCATATGCATCTGAATCACACAATAGATGACTTCCATGTGGATCTTCACAGTCTGCAAGGTAACTTCGTCCGCTTTCATCTCACAGTGTGTTAATATTGCTGACATGGCAAATTACTCCTGACTAGAAAGGATGCATTAAATTCACACCTCTTGCACATTATAAAAGAAGTTTTCCATGTAAATGCATCCTGAAGTTATGAGAAATCTAACTGTGGGCTCTGCAAGTGAAGGGAACTACAACTCAGGAAAGACCTCCTATGATGAGCAAAAGGATTCCATCAAGGAAATCACGCTGGCTTAACTGGCATGGTAAGACCTGACTTCCTAAACTTTGCCTTTCCTTTACAGATAAGTCCTAGGTATGAAAGATCAATTCTGGTGTTCAACAAGTAAAGCTTAAAAATTTATAGCCTGATCCACTTTTCTATCAGATCAGTATGAAACAGAGGTCACAACATGGTATAGCCCTTCTAATTCAAACAGTAGATATGGTATGCAGCTAATGAGCTTTCAGAAAAATTGGATAAAAAACTTCTATGAATCTTAAAACTAGGAAGATTATTCATAGAAGTTGGGCTAAACCTTTCACATTGTCCCATTGTAGAAGTCACAGGGTCATTCTACAAAGTTAGTGGTTGACAGATGTAAAATGAATGAAAGATTGAATTTAGCACGGATCTTAGCAATTTCAGGAACCTTATTTTGAATGATACTTCTGATGTGTAATAATAATGCATGGAAAACTCTCTTCCCTGTCTACCACACTTAGCCCAGCAGGGTGGAGCACACAGGTAAGAAAGAAATTCTTCAAAGGAAGCATTGGCTCTCAGGAGGTGTATATGCTAGCTGAGTTCATGTACAAAACCTGAACTCTACCTGCCTATAAAGTAAACAAAAACATGTTAATTTTAAACAAAACTACACTTATCCATATCCCCCCAAGTGTAAATATGTGTTAAAACATCTCTAAAAATAGAGTTCAAAGACAAATGCCTTTCCTATGGGGATCAATGAGAGAGAGTTTCTTTTCATCTCAGTAAAACCTCAATTCAAAAGGAAGGCTGCAGCCTTTGGGGAAATACCCAAAACCAATGTTAAGATGTTTCAAAAACTGTTTTCCACAGTTTTGAAACAAGCTCACCTGAGTTTAAATTTCTGAGGTATGACAGATCTTGTTAAGTAATTTAAAAAACAAAAGCAAAAGTAACAATACAAACCCAGTAAAACTCTCAGATGTCTGTTTCATTTCTATGCCTAAAAGCAAATATGTGCCTTCAGCATTGTTTCGCTCCAAAAAACAAAGTTCTAATAGGGAATAAACCCCACTGTTCAAGGCACTGCCCAGATCGGCTATGAAAAGCTTCAACCTGCCTGCTGTGCTCTTGGGAAAGGTCCTCTGCGGAGTCAAATCTCCTCCTCTGCCTCCAGACATAGAACTACAAGTAATGCAGCCAACACAGTCATTGTACCCTGCAATCACAGAAATCCTCACTGCTAGCAGCACTTTAAATCACATGTGTGGCTGGCATTAGAATTGAACCTTTATGAGACAGACCCACACTTAGAGCTAGTACCAGGCACGTGTCCTATGTGAAGTATTATTTAATATTCTAGAAAACACTTAACTGAGGAAGACTTGCCATTGATAATTATGAACTACAGCAAATGTTGCTTATGCATCTGCTGTTCGATAACTCCCAAAAACATGAGAGGAATTTTTGTCATAACTAAGTTCATTTCCATGTATGAGTATTTTCTAGACAGTCCCAAATGATTTTGCCTTGTACACACCCATAGGTCACCATTACAAGGTCCTTAGCACTTTGTTGAAACCAAAGGTCAGTTTCTTGAACCCATTATATCCTTGGTTTTTAGTGTAGATGGGATGCTTCCTATTTTTACAGGAGACTTCATGAGCTGACATTGCAGTCTGGGTTTCTGTTATACCAGGCACCAAGTAAACACAGAAAAGTGCATGATCCCTGTTTTGAACAGCTTCCAAGCTAAGTAACTCTAAGACCTGTACTTCATTTTTAACATACAGCCTCACACACACAAAAAAAAAAAAATAAAAAGGACAACTGGGTTTTTTGACTTATGCAAGATCTGTTTCATTATTTTCTGGCTCATTTCTGTTTATTTGTTTATCTCCAGCAATACTTCTTTATCATCTCTCTCACATACTAGTTTTCTGACAAGCAGATTACTAAAGACTTAGGTTAATGTGCCAGAGTATTTTTTAGTGTGTAGCACTGGGCTTTATGTGAGACATATCTAACTCAAGAAATATTGTAATAGTAATTTAGGCCCAAAATCTAGCTGCCTCTGGCTTGATATTCTTCAGGAGAAGAAGATGAAAGCCTTGTCTGTATGTGTGCGGGTTCGTGGAAGAAAGTCGAGTTTCTAAGTAGCTACTTCTCTTCCAAAGTCAATGTAACCCATACAGAAAGGCCTGAATGCCTTTGTCTCCTGCACAAATTTAATGCTTCCTGCTCTTGCTGATTGGATGGTATGTTTGCTCACACTCTCTCTCCTAAAACCCATGAGTGAATGTCATAAAATTCATGTAAGCTTTTACTAAATTACTTTTTAATGTGAAATGTATGGAGGGAAAAAGCAAGATTTCATACTAAAATTATCGAAGGTAAAAAAGAAGGAAATCTGTATTCTCCTAAAATACCTTTGATTAAAATACAGACTTATTTTCCTTTGAAGAAGAGAGGAATTTGATTTTGATTTTAAGCCTCCTGAAGTGCCCATGAGTGTATCTCAACTGTAAGATAGGAAAATGAAAGACAGGACAGAAGATCTAAACCAGAAAAGAATTTTAGAGCAAGACGATAGTATTTCAAGAAGATAAATATTCCAGCAATTTTAAAGAGAATATTTAATTTTCTATAAAAATAATTTATTGTACCTTTTCAAAACCTCAGCCTTTAAAATGGCTGAAGTTTATGTAAAGATTTAAGCTATTCAGTGTTTGAGATAAATACAGACAATTTTTCCCTCAACAGATATTCTGCTGAAAGTGTAAAGGAGAAAATTGCCAGGACCTATAAAGCACATGGTTGATTTTAAGTACATGGAAGGAATTAAATATATATGTATATGGAAAGGAAATGAAAAAGAAAAGAAATGGTTCTGTAGAGAGGATAACAGACGGTTCAATTTGATTAGAAAGCTGGTTAGGACTTCTTTGCCATAATTTTTTAATAATTTCTAAGAATTATTTTCTCAGTTCGTTTAACCTGTTGATACTAATTGTCTGTTTTTATATATCACTTACTGAATTTCTGACTTAATTAAAAGGTAAGACATCTGTTGACTATTTTTGATATTTATAAATAACTGGAGGTGATGTAGAATGACATTACTAAATTAGAAGAAAAGAAAATACGTGATAAGAAGGCAAAGCCACTTGTTAAATTTACTCTTTTCCACTTTCCTGGGTGATACATCACAGAAAGGTTGTCCAAGCTGTCATTGTGGCATCACTAAGAGGATGTACACAACATTTTCCATTCAAATTACCTTTCAGATCAATCATCTTCATCAGGCTGCTATCTTCATCTGATGGCTGTAGGACAAATGTCTTGGCTTATAGGTAGGAATTGTTAGCATTTGAAAGAGCTCAGAGAAAGAAGTTTCAATGGTTAACTTTGATAAATTGTATTAAAAAAGGGCAGTAAACAGTACAATTGTTGAAATACTTCATCCAACTGTCTTGCAATTTCTGAAATCTTCTGAAGTAAAAAGTCTGTTCTATACTTTCTTTCTTTCTTTCTTTCTTTCTTTTTTTTTTCCTTTTTTCTCCCAAACTGAGAAAAAAAACATGCCCCTCAAAAACCTAGAACAAAGTCTTACTGGGTTTTTCCAGAGATATATTATTCAAAAATGCACTAACATGGCACATCCTTGTATTGGTTATAGAACTGTTTTTGTGAGTCCTAAATTACTTGGTTTATCTGAAAGACTGTGAATTTTCCCACTACTGTGTGCATGTTTGTGTACGTATGAAAAAGCATGAGGCAAATAGCTGGGATGGCATGAAGGTTTGTGTTATATTCCAGTCAGATTAAACTATAAATCAGAAGCCTAGGTATTTTAATAACACATTAAATAGTCCCTATGCCCTTAGTACTGCATAATTGTGAGTTAAATAGCAGCGTCAAATATTTTCTGTGGTATTCTCATTTTTTATACAGTAGCTTTTTAAATGTGATAAATGATACTCAGCTTCAAATGCATTGTAAATACTGCGTGTGTATTACCAATACACATTTCAGAATTTTCTAATCTTGCTTTAGCACATATGGTATTATCAATTACTTACAGTATTTTAATATAATGTAACATTACTTTAAAATGGCATACAATTTATACTGCATGTCACTACTCCCTCGACTACCTTGGCACATATTTATATATTTCAGCTACAATTTATCACTTTGTGAAATATACTTTGTGTAATTGAAAATAATGACACGAAAATCATCTACTCTTATACACTGGTAGTATGATATACTATCTTGATAGCTTAGTGTACTATATGAAGTCAGTCTGCAGAGCCATGCCTTTGAAATATGATTTAAAACAGAATTTATAATGTCACAGAATTACATAAAACTGTGTGAAATTGTGCAGATAATCATTTAAATCTCCCTACATGAAAAGATAATTGCTCCAGAAATTAGCTGTACCTGGGGTTCATTCATTTGGTCATGGCTAGTTTCTTATATAGTGATGATTTGATATTACAGCTAATTAAGATCAGGTCAGAGTTGCTGAAGGTCAGACATTAATGCACAGGATCATTGAAATGATAATTATAAACAGATTAGGAAGCTACGGTCTTTTATAAGGGGTTATTAGATAATTACTGTGAGAGTGTACGGCTTACTGTAATAATGGATTATCAACTACTTACAGCGTTTTAAGGGTGAGAGTATATTACTTCCTCAAGGACTAAGAGGAATAATGTTGTTGGAACTCAGGGCTGTGTAAATAAAATAGCACCAATTGCTTTTCAATTTTCTTCTAGAGAATATGTTTCCTCATTGGAATAAACTGTATCATTTTATCTCAATGAGACTTTAAATAAGAAAGGTCTTTAATTTTTTTCCCCTTTCATAGTTGAAAAAAAATTAATTTTAAAAATAAATATTTTATTCTATTTTAAACACATAGCTAAGGCTGCCAGAAGCTTTACAAACAACAGTAGAATGGGAACAATAAGCATTTTACAATGATTCAGGGAAGAGGAGAAGGTTAGCCTGAAATTTACTTATGTAACCATTGCACACTTATTGCAATGGCTTTTATTCTAATGTACCCTTTCACAAATACAAAAAAAAAAAAAAAAAAAAAAAAAAAAAAAAAAAAAAAAAGCAAAATAAATAACTAAATAACAAAATAATTGTTGTCTAGCTGCAGCATACCTTGATCTACTACTGGTTGGACTCCATTTCACTTCGAGCTCTGTGCATCACAGCATGACCTATAAATCAGTACGGGGGAAGTGGGCTTGAAAAGAGCTTCTGGAGGGATAGTATCATTTAAGTACTGCAGAAGACACTCACAGACAGGTTCCAAAAGCAACCAGTGTAAAGGAAAAGAGATATAATTTTTGTCACGTATGGTGACAGTGACTGTATGACCAAAAAAGTAAAACAAGCATGAGGGACAATTGTGTGGTCTCCTTTGAAAACAAGACCGTTTTTATTGTGCAGTCCCTCTATACAGAACAAAAGAGGTAACCTTTGGAGACACAGTACTTTATTCTCTTGGACAAAAATTGTCATATATAATAGCAATGCTGAGTTGTAGATGGAAAAGGATATATTTAGCTCAATCTTTTCCACAGAGGGTGGAACAGGACATATGAATGTATCTTCCCAGATGGATTCTACACCCAGTTGTTGAGAAGGAAAGGCTACAAGGGAGCTGAGTGGCACCGGCAATGGGGGAAACAGACAACTTATGCCTGAAGATCCCTGAAAATATTTTGGTACCCACAGTGCAGTAAAAGCAGCACAAACCAAGAACAGAAAGGGGGCTTTCCTTGCCCATAACTATGAGATCTCCAACCTCTGCAGATCTTTTGCCGTCAATGGCAATAAGAGGTCTGTTATTTCCTATTATGACTTAGGATATGACGCAATACTGGGCCAGTATTTCAGCACAGGAAACAGGAAAGTCCCTTCTCTGTATCTTGGAAAAAAAGCAGGCTGAGAGGAGCTTTGAGTCATGGGTTTTTTCACCTAGAAGACAAAGGCACTCTAGACATTCTTATGGAAGCCAGAAGCCAACAGTTCTGCCTTAAAAACTCTTCTGCCTTAAAAACTTCTGCCTTAAAATACTCCCCTTGTTAGATGTGAGTACTTCTCTGACCTCCACTGCTCTTACACCTTCAAGTTCAGGCATCAAACTGAAAAATAAAGTCATTATCTTCCAAGTTTTATCCATAAAAAATTGCAAATATGAGTCATTCACAGAAACATAGAATCAACAATGTTGGAAGGGACCTTCAAGATCATCTAGTCTAACAGTCAACCTAACATCACCATAACCACCCATGAAGCATACCTCCAAGTTCCTTGAATTAAATAAATAAAAGGCAATGAAATAAAAGGAAGTGTTAGTACTCATTTAACATTTAGCTTAAGTTTGTTATACAGGCCCTAATTTCCCTACTAACACATATGTATATCAAAAATACTCAAGATGATTCAATTTTCATTTGCATATGTTTGGGGTCAACCTGTCCTCTATCTTTTCAATCCATGGATATAAATCTTGCAACACTGTCACATAAACCCAGGAGTTAGATAAATCTATTGGGCCATATCCTCCATCTTTTTTTTTTTTTGAGAGTCCTGGAGCTTCTTGGTGCAATGGACAAAAGAAAAGTCCCCAGAATATTCTGCAGGTATAAGAACACTTCTCCTGAATTACAGAGAACACGTCACTTTGTCCTCCTCTTCTCTTCATGTGAGGGAAAATCTGGCACACCAGTCCAATTTCAACAGAATAGCTCTTAAAACTGTAGTTCTTCACTGCCTGTGTGAAGAAGATTTTCTTGCATATATGTAAAAGAATGTGCTGCATTAAGGCCTCCAGGATAACATCCCATGCTATGTTCTTTACGCAAAAGAATGATGTTTCTGTTATGGAATAGTTACATTTATTATATTTAATGCTGAACAATGGATACTGATGTCCTACTGCCTTTGAATATTGCTGCACTATGAATATTTTACATGTTTTCTTACTACATAATATGTCCACTTCTCATCTGAAAGTTATTTTAAGCTTCCACTAAATTTGTGCAATTGTTGAAAGTGGCGACATACTGATTTCCCCCCCTACCTACACAGCTGAAATAGTTCATAACTTACAGATTGTCATTTGCTTACTCCATATCAATTGATTATAAGTGTTGAATTGTGATGGATATCCATGTGATACTAGCAAAAATCCATGCTATTTTTAATTAGAATTTTTATATATAATTCTATAGCTAAATATAAGCGGCTCCAATGTAAAATTCTGACTTTTCCGTAAAGGAATGAATCCGAACAAAACAGATATCTGATCTTTATCGTGTTAGGTTTTTAGGCATTATTACAAACATGTTTTAAAACAAAGGCACTTTACCTAAAAGAAGGAATCTAATTATACTAGATATGTTAGATGAAGCTTTCTGTGTGTGAGTCACCAGAGTTTAATTGAAGAGAGATTTTGTTTGTTGCTATTCAGTCACTGAGTCTACGCTTTGTACAATGGAGGTGTTGAAAGATGATTTACACAATCATAATGTTATACCATCTCTTTGTTCAGCTTTTGTGGAAGAAAATTACATACATCTCAACAGTTCTCGGAAGATTAAATCTACAGTTCAAATTTGCTATTTGAACCTTGTATTCAAAACAGCATTCCGCAATTAGTAAGCCATGCTGTGTGGCCTGGGGTTAAACTAAGCAGGAGACAAGGCAAGGGGTGCCTTGGATCAGTGTTTTCAGGTAGGGCATGTAAACAATGGTGCTTTGATATTGCAGTGCTCAGCCTACACACTGCTCACTCATATGTGTCCGCTTTTGACAGTTATGCAGGTCGGAAAAATTCCTTTCTGTGGGTGAATAGTGGCAGCACTTAGGAAGAGCATAACTGCCTGTCAGAGAAGTGAAGAAAATCCTGGATGTTTGGCTCTTCCCTGTCTTTCTTGCCTTGCATGAATGATACTAAGATGGCCTTGGAAAGAGCGAAAAAACAACTCTCTAAGAAACTGAAAAAAAAAAGTAAATAAATGCTGAATATTCACCACAGTTCTCAGGCCATAAAATACTGTTGACCATATGTCAGTTTTATCTGTTTGTTAGCAATGAACACTGGAGTGCACTTTCCTGAGATATGAGAAAAGTAGGGGTGGAGGAAGAGGAAGGGAGAAACAGGAGCGGAGGGGCACTTGCAAACAGCAAAATCATAGAACACATTCAGGAGCTGCACATTACACTGACTGTTTCTTGAGGATCTCACAAGATCTAACCAAAATTTCAGAAAAAGGACACATTTACTGTCTTAAGGGTGGGTGCACAGACAATACTTTATTTTTACCTCTGATATTTATTTCTATTAATACAGTCCTAGCATTACACTATGTCTTTATTAGACATTGCACACATGATTTAGATACTTTATAAGTAGGTACTGCCAGTATATGTATTTGAAAAGTGTTTTTGTTATAATGCTGAGGTATTTTTTCTATCTCAGTTATAGCAAAACACTTACAAGTAACCCTAAAGACACAGTGTGTGCATGAGTTTGTGAGTGTGTCTGTGTTAATATTATAAGCTGTATATATGTAGAATGTTTTTCAGAGCACTGAAAGGCCAGAGAGAGTTTAGAGTCTAACAGAATAATAGCCAATTTCTCTATGCCCGTGGCTTCACCAGGAAGCAATTCCAAAGCAATAACTTCACCTCCCTTTTCTTTTTTTTTTTTATTTTTTTATTGCTTCTTTTTGTTTTTTGTTGCTGTAGGATAATGCAAGTCACAGGTGGGTTTAAAAGCACTGGTTGAAAAGGTTTACTTTTTCTCCTTGGGACCCAACAGGATACTTGCACCCACTAGCTATGGTACTACAACAAATAATGATGACACTTCAAAGCATTCAAAACACACGAGTAAGACCCTCAAGAAATAAGATTTCAAATGAATCTCCTTTTGGAATTTTTCTTTGATTTCTTCTACTTTTTTTGTTTTGCTTTTTGTGAGGTTTTTTTTTTTTTTTTTGAGCTACCTTTGTAGCTTCTGCACAAACATTTCCACTGCACGATGCTGAGATTTTTTTTGTGTTGCTGAATATGAAGTTCATAAAGTGCTGTGTTGAAAACTGGAGTACGGATGAATGAATGGAGACTGAGAGCTAGGGCCAGAACAGGACAGAAGTGAGAGGGGACAAGAAATAGTTTGTAGGGAGAGAAATAAAAGTTGAAACAGGTTGGAAATGCACAATAAAAGTGAAAAAAAAAATTAGGAAGTGCAGAACAATGTACTTAAGTTAAGCAAAAAACCTGAACTTTTAAGTTTTCTTCAGAAATCTACAGCTTTATACTGTTGCTTGGCAGCAGCATAACCTGTCAAGCCAAATGTGGTCTGTCTGCACACCACCACCTATTCGTCTTTCTCTGGCAACAGAAACCCCATCACACTACCATGCTAAAATATTGTACCTTTCCTCAATAGATTATTTGGGTTTCTTTTAATGTTTTTTTAAATTTTCTTCTCCATTGGAGAAATGTTATCTTGTCAAAACAGTCACTATATTTTTGTTAGCACGAATGTAAATTCAATGAATTTTAGAATGTATTAATTAAAAGTATTTATATTCAAAAAAATTTAAAAAATAGGGTTTTTTCAAAGTTACTATGGTTGAGACATTTACATTAATTCACTATTAAAATTATTAAGCATTTCAATGTTGATGCAAAAATGAAACATTAAAATTATTTTAATTCATTTCATCTCAATTATTTTTGGAAGTTAAGGGTTTTAACTTTCAAGACACATGTAAGATGGAAAACTTTGAAATCTAAGAAATTCTCAGGGGATGAATTTCTTTTTTTCTGGTTATCCCTTACAGTATTAAGTCAGCAAGTGCAGAGCAAAGGAAATTTGTAACCATAGTCCAAAAGACCAGTTAATAAATATCTGACAAAATCCTCATTGCACGAAGGCATTGTGAGATGAAGATCCTAGCAGGATCTTCATTGAAAACATAAAGGAGGCAGTATGTTCTGCTTTCAAAGGCAAAAACCACCAGTGTTTCCATTCTCTTATCCAACCTCTCTCTACTATGGAAAGAAGGAAATGAAATTCCCGTTAGATCCCCTACTTTGGTTTTTACTAGATGGCCAAATAAAAGAAGCAAGTAACAATCTTCCATTGTTTTTCAGTTTAGGTTTTTGTCCTCCTTAATCTTCTGGATTATTCTTCAGAAACAGTGGATAATAAAAACAAAACAAAACAAAAAATTAGTAAAATATTCTATTATTAACTTTGTGATAAACAGACTTATCTGCATACTCCAGAAAGTAATGTAAGGATTTTCAAACTCCACTCTACGCTTTGGTATCTCTCTGCTCTAAAACTGAAGCACAGGTTAAGAGATATAGAAATATTCAAGTCTCAGCGCTGTTCAAAGTTTACAACTGAGCAGGGCGTACACTTCCCTTAATGACATTACAAGAAGTGAGAGGAAGGTACAAAAGAACGATTCTGCTCTCAAAAAGAAGTTTCACTTGCTCAAATGTTATAATTTTCCAGGCTGAGACTTAGAGTGGGGAAGGCAGAAAGATGCATTCTCCTTACAGGATGCTAAGTAACTGGGAGAGATCCTAAGTACACTGAGATCAGGGAGAAACTCCCTGATGTAAGGATGATCCAGAGGGGAGTCGTGTTACGGGAGTTTATGGATCGCCAGATTCCCAAAGCACAAATTTTGTGTCTGAAGGTGAGGGATATACCCTTCAGTTGCCTTTCTAGCCATTTCCCTATTATCTTTTCAGTGCATATATGTCTATACCAGCTAGTAGCTGCAGTTGTTGCAGCCATTTGTCCCATGACTGTGGCATGGTCATCAGGAAGGTGGGAGACTTGATTGGAGTTCTGCCCTGAGCTGGGTGATACTGATCTGGGACCTTCACCTGAGTGCCTACGCACCACAGACTTGCATTTGCAGACTTACTAGTAACTCCTTGTGACTCCATTATAACTCCTGGAGAAGAAAGGCTTGGTAAAACAGATATATAGGGAATTTTGGTGCTGATTTTTAATTTTATTAGAATGCTACAAAATACCTATTCATTCTTATATGCATGGTAATGAATTTTAAGATTTCTAAAGATGATCCAAACTTCTTTTACATTTCTTTCATTCCCACTGACTTTGTTGCAGAAGATTACCTTTATAAATTGAATGAACTAATTGAAGTAAATATGAAGTGAATGAAAATAAATACAGAGAAGCCCAGTTTGTGGTTTGATTTTGATTTTTTTTTTATTTATTTGACCTAGAATGATTTTCAGAATGTGGAATGTGGTTTAACTTACTTCTTACCCAGATATATGATCTTTTTTAAGTAAGTGTGTTGGTTTGTTTTTATTTTTTTAAGCACTATACCTCTTCCCCTTTAAAGCTGATTTTTTTTGTTTATCTGTTTCTGACTAACCTTAGGGCTTTGGAGCATATAAAATCTGTAAATTTTTGTTGTAATTTTCACTTTTTTCTCTTTCTAAGGCCATAAAGCTATATTTTGGGGCAATCAGCACACACAAATATTCAGTTTCCCTGAAACAGAATTAATTATTATCAGTTCATTCACTAGTACATAAAACATGTTTTTTCCTTTCTTTAAATTTTTAGAAAATATATAGAAGTTATATTTTCACCTCTTGATTTTCATTAATTACAGAACATTTCCAAATATGTTTATAAGTATATTCTATGCTATCTAAAAACGTCTTGGTATTTTGGTGAAAATAAGAGATTGATTCTTCTTCCTTGGCTTGACTAAGTCAGTGCTCGCTGCTCAGTGTAACAAATCTTAAGGTTGACCTCAATAGAAGTCAATCGATACATCTTTATTATTCTGTGTATGTGTGTAAAACATCAAAGACTAACTGACAAGAGACAGCTAACATTTCATTTCTAGGACATGAATCTGTGAAATTTTACTGTATGGTTAATGGCTGAATATTAAATAATTTTAATCTCTTCTCATGTTTCAGTGCCTCAAGAGCTCAAAAAGTTGAAGTAGAAATATGAAGTGAAATAGAAAAGAATGTGAGCACAGGAAAAACAAAATACAAAAAAAATATGGGCACATTTATAGAGCTATTAGAACCATCTTTCAGTGTGAGGATCTTCATTATATTAGCTGCCTTTTGAGAGCATGTGCGTCTAGGCAACATTTATATTATTCAGTCTGGTTGATTTTCTCATCTGATGAAATGTACACTTCAGAAACACCTCTAGTTAGTTCAGAGGAAGAAGTCAGTATTAAATGCCTGTATTTAATTCCCACAGTATATTATGAATACACATACAGTTGAAAGAACAGCTTCCCAAATGCATGAAAAGATGCTGACAAATTTTCCCACTTCAAATGGGAAATAAATGAAAAATCTTGTGTCATAAAATATAAATCAACTACCTCTGTTAATTTGGTATGCCATTAGTATGATTTCATAAGACAATTACTCTATAAAGAAGTTGATTTAATAGGAATATTATCACATGATTAAAAACAGAGGGTTGTTTTCTCAATCCGATTTAAGTATTTACAGAGCATTGCTACCTTGTATTTTCCCTAATCTCCTTTTCAAACTGCATGCAAACATTCAAAACAACATTGTTCAACTGTTTATTATTATATGAAACTAAAGTCAATGTGAAAACAATTGCCTTAAAAAAGATGCTTTTAAAGGTTGAGAATATTATAGTCACAGTGTCATCTCTTTTGTTGTTACCTTTCCTACAAAGACTTCTGACATTACCCTTTAATATTTGCATTGTGTAACAGCCGAAGTCAAATCACTTTTAAACTTTTGCAGGATGAAACACCTGGCCTAGTTCTATATATGCCCCAATCCAGTGTTTACACACCTCTCAAATTAAGTGCCATGAAAATATGACGTTCTTGTATCCCAAATGGTGTAGGAGATACACATTAATACATTCCAAAAAAGTCTCAGACTCACGACCAGCAACCATTTTAGACAAGAGAGGCTCACTACATACACAGGACTGAGCATGATCCAAACTGCTCATGATTCTCATATCTGTGTCACTGATGCTTGAGGAGAAAGATGGGCAGGAAGGGAAAAAAAATCACTGAGGATGAGGAACGTAGGATTGTTTAAATAAATCTGCAGTCTATATTTGGCGCAATAGCTGCCTATTGAGTAAAGCGGTATTTTACTGAAGAGTTTTCTGTCTAAGTAATGTGAAAACATAAGTTTAAGAGAAATTGTGGTGGGCTAACCTTTGCTACCAGCAAGCTGCCATCCATCAGCTCACTCTTACGCCTGTCCCAGGGGGGTGGGACAGGGAGAAAATAAGAATAACGTGAGTGAGAAACAAAAACCGTGTGGATCAAGGTAAAGACAGGATTATTGTTTCTCAGTTACTCTCACAGGTAAAATAGACTTGATTCAGGGAAAATGCATGTATTGAAAATTAAAAAAAATGTTTCTAGTAGTAAAGTACAAGCAAAATCAAAAATACAAAGATTAAAACATCATTGTTCCTGTCCCATTTCTCAGACTCAAATTCACACCTTGTCTAGATTCCTTTACCCTCCACAGACCTGTCCCAAGCTGCTCAAGGGGATGGAGGGCGGGCATTGTAATCAGCAGGTAATAGTTTTTTTTTTTCAGCTCTTTCTTCTTCATGCTTTTCCTTGGCTACAGCATGTGCTGCCCACGGGCCACAGCTCCTGGCAAGACTATCCACCTGCTCCAGGGCAGGTCCTCCACAGCCTGCAATGAACAGGCTGGTGTCACGGAGCATCTCCTCCTCTTCCTTCTTATTTGATCTGGCTTTTCCCACCACTGCCTCTCCCTCTGTGCCTGTGTTCCCCCCTGTGCCTCCACGGTCTTTTGTCTTTTCCTAAATACACTTTTCCAGAGGTTGTACCAGTCTGGATGTGGGGCTCAGCTGTGCCCTGCGGTGGGTCTGTTGGAGCCAACTATAAGTGTCTGGAAGAGTCTGTGTCTGGCACAGGGCAGCCCCTGATCCCTTCTCACAGAAACAGAGACCCAGATACCCGTTCAACCTTGTTTTGTCGTAAACATCACAAACCAGAGCAGATTCTTGAAGATGATAAATTTGCTACTGCCTGTGAGGTATACCCTGATTTTCAGTAGCATCATTGGCTGTGAGAAATTTTTTTCAGAGTGCCTGTCAGCAGAAGATGAATGCAACATTTATTTTTGAGCAGCTGGATCTCTAAAACCTGGTCATTAGATAAGAAGCTGATTCAAAATCTACCAGCCTTAATGTCAAAGCAATTGAAATTGACAAAAAAAATTTAAATGGACTCAGGGAGTGATCTAGGCACTCTCGGTCTAGAAAAAGCAATAATGAAGGTAACAAAGTTTCACAAGGTCCTGTGATACTGAATGACAGTGGTCAAATTATAAAAGAAATAAAGAAATAAATTATATGAGAAAACATAAGCCTAACTATACACGCAGAGTGAGTGACCTGAAATTATTACCATTGAAGAAGAAAGTCTCAGAATTATTGCTTTAAAGAGTTAGTACCTTAAAACCATCAGTTTAATGTTCAGTTCATCTGACAAATAGATGCCTAAAATGCAAAGAATTATTAGAAACAGAAGAGAAAACACATGAAACCAGAGCATAAATCTAGTGATCTCACTTTTTAAAATATTGCGTCCAGATCTAGTTCTAGTTCTAGACACCATATCACACAGTAAAAGTAAACCATCAAAGTTTTGTTGCAGGAAGGATGATTCTGTGAATGCTGGATGCCTCAGTTTTTGAAGGTAGGACATACAGGAGGAATTTTAGGTGAGATATCCTCAGCCATTTACTTAAGAGCCTTGAATAATACAAGATGGGATTTTTGTGTGTGTTTTATTTATTTTTTGTTTACAAATTTGTATCTCTAATTCTAATTGTAAGTTCTGTTTAATTAATTTTTCTCTTTATGAAATTAATTCTTGTGGGAAAAAAAAAGGGAATTATTAAGATATTTGAAAAATTAAGGTCCATTATGCCTTTAGAAGTCCTAAATCAAAATGAAATGGCTTGTGAAATCATTCTTGTAGAACCAGAGTCATAAGACTGGGCCTGGGGAAGGTCTTCTGCAATAATGAAAGTCACTTTAGTAAAATGTGATTCAAGATCATTTAAAGAACAGGAAGGTGCACAAGTCAATTGGCCCTGATGAGTTACATCTGTGGATCCTAAGGGAATGGGCAGATGAAGAATTTCAGTCACCATCCATCATAAAAGTTCTGTCAGACTGGTAAAGATCTCACTGACTGGAGAAGGTGAAATATAAGCCCCATTAAAAAGGGATGTAAGGAAGTCCCAGAAAACTACAGGCTTGTCAAGTTTCACCTCTGTGCTCAACCAGATCATGGAGCAGATCCTCCTGGAAACTATGCTAAGGAACATTTTAAATAAAGAAACGAGTTGCAACAGTCAACATGGCTTCACTAAAGACATCATGCCTGACAAGTTTAGTGACCTTCTATGATGGGATTACAGTAGTGGTGGATAAGGGACAATCAAGTGACATCTTCTACCTGGACTTGTGCAAAGCACCGGACACTATCCTGCATGACATGCTTGTCTCTAAGCTGGAAAGACATGGATTTGATTTATGATCCACTCAGTGAACAAAGAATTGGCTGGATAAGCACACTCAAAATGTTGCTGTCAATGGGTTGATGTCTAAGTGGAGACCAATGAACGAGTGGTGTTCCTCAGGGGTTCGTACTGAGACCAGTGCTGCTTAATATCCCTGTTGATGGCATGGACAGTGGGATTGAGTGAACCATCAATGAGTTTGCTGGTGTCAAGTCACCTGATGCAGTTGACACACTGGAGGTAAAGGATGCCATTCAGAGGGATCTTGACAGGCTTGAGAGGTGGGCCTGTGCAAACATCATGAAGCTCAACAAGGCCAAGAGCAAGGTCCTACACCTGGGATGGAGCAATCCCAAGCACAAATAGAGGCTGTTGAGAGAATGGATTGAGAGCAGTCCTGAGGAGAAGGACCTGGGGATGCTGGTGTGTGAGAAGCTCCACATGACCTGGCAGTATATGCTTGTAGCCCAAAGCCATACCCTGGACTTCCCCAAAAGAAGGATGGCCAGCAAGTCCAAACCTGACAAATGAATACATTTTCTGATGCACAAGAAAATCTGACTCCCTGGAAAAAAATGTAGGACAGCTAGGGCTGAGAAGAAAATATCTGGGCCCACGCCCTGGGTGATGGCTCTCAGGGCCGTGTGGACGCCCGGCGACGGTCGCTGCAGTCTCGGGGCTGGGCAGTAGAGGGCACTGCTTGGTTGTGCTGGGCTGAAGGAGAAGCGGCTCTCCCGAGCGCCCGGGGCTTCCTGGGCAGCCCTGCCCCTGGGGCCATGCTGGCCTGTGGAGCTGTTCCCTCGGCACTCCTCTGCGCTACCAGAAGTTGATGCCCTTGCATTGGGCAGGACAAATTGGTGCTGAGAAAGAAATCCCTGTGTCTGCCACATAGGTACGTACTGCCCGTGCACCTCCCACGCGTGCCTGCCATCTGCTACAGTGCTTGGGTCGGTGTTGGAAAACAACAAACTGGTACTTTGCAGCAGAGCTTTTTGAGGAATGAGTGTTGCTGCTTTGACACTGTCCTGGAGCAGGAACCAGCGCGTACCCCGTGCTCACTCTTTGCAGGTGTTAAGTACTATTTCGTTCCTGTTCATTTTTTTTCCCTCCCTTGTCTAAAGGACTCACTTCAGCTGAGCGCTTTGAGCTTTGTCAACACAGACCTGGTCCGAGAAACTGCTGCAAGGAAACTGATTCTTCCATGCAGCTTCGGAAGCTGAAATGGTCATAGAACATGGCACATGACATGATTACAGTAACGTCAGGCATTAAGGGAGTACTTATTGCTTGAATCAGCCCTATTACCTATATCAGACCTGTAACTGTTGCAACTTGACTGGAATTAGAGAAATTTGGAGTTTAGAGTAGAGGCTGAGGAAACTGGCATAGATTCTTCTTTTGTAAAGCTGTAAGGTTGAGAAACTCTTAATATACAGGGAAACCTGTGCTGTTGATGAGGATCTGCACAAAACCTGAAAATTACTATGATCTCAAGACAAATGCAAACTTTGGGGAAAGGATAGACATTATCTTCTGGCATTATCGTAGATCTCAATTTAAAATATGTGATGTGGCCTGGAGAATGAGTTCTGTTTTGAATATGAATAGTTGCAGTCTTGCACTGTTAATGATTTTGCTACTATGGTGAACTAAAAACCCAAAGCAATCTCCCAAAATCCCACATGTGCACACCAAATCAGGCTACTGAAGCAATATGTGATAGTGTCTCTGTATTTGCTGTATTTGTCCTGCAAAGCAGTATGAAATGCATGCTGGCATTTAGTTCTCCCTAAAGATCATGAATTTCTGTGGGGTTTGTGTGAGAACAATGACCTTACAGAATAAGTAATCCAGTAAGAGTAAAAAGTGCCGGGTATATATGTTTTTTGCAACCAGTACTTTTGAAGGCTGATCTCCATGATTTTCAACAAGCAGCCTGGACTCTAGAATTGCCTCGATGACATTACTGAATTTGGAGAAGTTTCTGGTGGTCATGAGAAGCATACACAAGCGTCAGTTCAACGAGGCTGAAACAAAATACCCAAGTGTCTCTGCAAAAAAACCTGCATAACTTCCTTGAAGGGTAAGGAGGAGCTGAAAACACTCTTTCAAGTCCAAATGATTTATTTGCAATTACATTAATTTCATAAATACCCTTGAAGATGCAGGGTGATCTATCTGCGGCCTTCCAGTCCCTGAAGGGAGCCTACAGAAAGATGGAAGGAGACTTTTTTACTAGGGCAGGACAAGGGGAAATGCCTTCAAACTGAAAGAGGGTAGATTTAGATTAGATACTGGGGAACATTCTTTACTGTGAGGGTGATGAGGCGCTGAAACAGGTTGCCCAGAGAGGTTGTGGATACCCCATCCCTAAAAGTGTTCAAGGCCAGGTTGGGTGAGGCTCTGAGCAAGATAAGCTAGTGGAAGGTGACTCAGAAAAGTGGGGATCTGAATTATCACAGAGATGCTGAGATTCTTTCTGTTGTCATATGACAAAAGTTATGTTCAAAGAACCAAATATTTAAGACAAATGATCACTTTGAGTGGTTGTTCTTCATTAGGCACTTCACCAGAGGATTGAAATCCAAGGACAATTTTTGCAATTACGGAATTCTAAATTTAAAGCTGTTTGCCTAACATGTCTGAATTATCATAAAGCAGGTGAAACTCTTGCAGTGACATGCTCAAAAATATTGAAAAGCTTGCTATAAGGTTCACTTCTCCATATAGCATTTGTCAGAAAAGCTATGAACTACATATATGGTATGACGTACTCATTTGCTGTGCTGAAAAGAACATATGAGAAAATACCATGCAGCCTAATGAAATGTTAGATCAAAAATATGACCTAAAGATATCACCATAGGATACTTAGATTTAAGGAACTCTGAACTCTTGTGTTTCTTCCTTGTGGCCATTTGGCATGCATGATACCATGAAGTGGTATAACAACCCACTCTTTCCTAGATTCATCAAACCTCAGCACATTTAGTGTCAGCTCTTTTGGCAAGGTAGCACTTAATTGTCTTGATTTAACCACTGTGATAAAGATTTCAGAACAGTTCAGAAGTAGCTTTCATATCTACATGCTGACCTACATTTTTCAGAGAGAGAGAGCACACATCATTTCATCTGTGTACTATCTTCAAGTTAACTGAAAAGTGGAATACATCAGTATAACTTTGAAATAGGGTTTACACATGAATAATGTGACAGGGAAACCTTTACTACAGACTTTCTTTTATCTGGTATCTTCTGAATTGCTGTTTTGAGCAAAGGTCTAGTAGAATTCCACTAGATCATTGGTTCTACTAGACCTCTACTAAAACCATCAATTCAGAAGATGCCAAATGAATGTCTATATGGAAAGAGATGTGCTAAATATTGCTAGGTTATGGATGCCTAAGGCTAGAACATAAGTCCAGATGGCTGAAGTTCAACAGATGCCACAGAACTACAGAACTTGCATAAAAATGTTATGTCAAGTGTGGAAAATCAGAGTGACGTTTGTCTGTGCACGTATGAGAGCCTGAGTATTTTATTAAAAAATAAGAAATAAAAAAAATTTGAAGTTCACAATCTTTCACAGTTGTGTTAAAAAAGAAAAAGACCATGTTCTACATCTCTATCCCATCTATCAGATATCTATGGAATGTTTTTTGCAGGTACGTGTAAGAAATTTCAGAATATCTATTATAAAATATTAAAGATACAGTCTTTGTCATCTCCGATCTAATCGGTTTCTGAAGATTGATGTCATAATTAGAAACATACCAAAAAGACTACATCGTCATATTCAGCTCTTAAAATACAATATTGCATCGCTGAAACATAGGTTTTCACAGGACCATTCTCTTCAGCAGAGAATGAATGAAAATAAACATGCTTGTACTGTGAGAAAATCTATGCCAAAGATTTGGGACCTCCAGATGTATCAGGTGGCACTGTGTGAAATAAAAAGCTAACTATCACTCGCATTTGGTGCCACCACCTCCCAGAAATATATGCTGGGCATTTGTAATGAGAAACAATGATCATATGCAATGGTGGTATCCTGAGAGATTGGTCCTGTGGTCATATCAGGACCTCAGTGCACACAGACACATTTGGCAGGGAAGCAGCCAGCAGTTCATTCAAATTCCATGAGGGAAAAAATTGCGTGAGTCTCTGAGAGCCTCGGGCAGAGCGCCAGAGCAGGTGAAACCAGCTGAGCCATAGGATGCGTCGTGGCGAGAGCTGCTGGGCTCTACAACAGCAGTGCTGGTGTCTGAAGGTGCCTCAGAGTAACTGAGCATTGGTGAGTGGGTATCAGTTTGCTCCTTTTCAGCCATAAAAAAGCACGGTTCCTGATTCCTTTAACCAAACAGCTACCTCTGTTAACATAATAGAAAAATTGTTTGGAGAGCCTAAGTTTGAGAGGCTCTCGTGGGATGCCTTGCAGTGAGGAGTCAGATGCTGATTATCTTCAGCATCTAGCCCTGTTACAATATTCCTAGGCTCGGATTATTGCATGACATGCATTGCTCAACACAGAACACTATTCTGAACTTTCACCAGAGTATTTTTCAGTGATGTAGGTCTATACCTTGACGAAAATGAGATAACTACATCCTTTTAATCTTTGTATGTTTATATTTTGTTCCTTGTAAAGTTTGTGCATTTGCATCTCAAAAATCCATCCATTTCCTCTGCTAAGAATTTCCTACAGAAACATCTCCAGCTTCTCTAAAACTTCCTCTGTCCATTTGAGATCCTTTTTTTTTTTTATATTTTTTTTGGTTAGACACAAAGAGGATGAAATTATTTGCCTTTGGTATCTAGTTATAATTCTAAACTAAATATTCTAACTCTTAAGTGGGTGAGAGAAGATGAAAAAGCTACCACAGGTACTGTGATCAATAATAGTTTGCTATACAGGCAGGATATCCGAAGTACACTTTTCAGTGTCTTTACAAAAAGAGTGAAACTGCAATTATATTGATTATCTAACCTTCCCTGTAGAAAACAGGTTTCATCAGTGATGCTGGATTTGTACATTAGGCAGTAGCCACTACATTTGGAATCAATGATTACATATCTTGACTTTTGCCATTAGTTATAATAAAACAAATATGTATGGATTCTTTTTTCTTTTNAAAGTTTTTTTTTTTTTTTTTTTTTTTTTTACAGTGAACATTTTATAGGACATGAGTTAAACACATGTGCGGCTCCAGACTGGATGAGCATAACCCAAGCGTAAAACAGCACATTATCTCTGAAGTCTCATGTGTCCTCACTTTAAACCTTCCAGTTGGGTCTGAAAAACCTTGCTAAAAAGAACTTTTGTATATAAATAATTGGAAGAAAAGTGAAGATTCTTTGTTCTGACCTTGCCATAATTTAAAAGTATTTTTAAAAATACAGGAAATTATGAGGGCAGTACATAACACTACAGATCATTTGATAAAAATGAAGACCCTTTGTTGTTAATAAAAAAAGAATTACAGTTGTGGAGAAGTAGGCCCTCTAGCTGACAAAAAATAATGTCTGACTAGGACTTTTCAGAATTCAGTTTTTTTAGTGAAAAAAAAAAATAATCAGGCTGTCACATGAAAGTTAGAAAGGATGATTGCTTTTTCAATCCCCATCTTTCCCTTCTTTGTGTGTCCCCACACAAGAAAGCTCTTTTTCAGTGTTTGGTTTCTGTTTTTTAAAACTGTAACCGGATATATATTTGTCAGTCATGAATGTTTATGTTGCACACATTTATTATATGGCTAATTGTTTTGATTAGATGCTGTAGCAATTTTTTTCCCAAGGCTGAATCTTTCTCCTTAACTTTCTACTGGTTTTTAATATTTATTGAAGCTACTTATTAGAATACTGTATCTAAATAAGTATGGCAAGTCAAACAGCTTCTAAGAGTGGGACAGCCAAGAAACGTGTGTAGAGAAGACCCAACATCTGGTATTTTTCTTGATAGAATCTTTTTTGAGATTCTGTGATGCTTTCAGTGTCTCTGAATATCTAAAGAATTTAGAATTTTGTCATATGTTCAAGTCTGCCCATTTCATAGTAAGGAAAACCGACAACTGCTTGAAAAAATATGTCATGAATGGCAAATGATCTAGTAGCAAATGAAAATATATTAAATTCTCCATAAATGTCTTAGTTTAAACAACTTTCATAAAACTGTTCTATCTAGAGAAACAGTTATTAAAAGGACAGAGGCAGACTCTTCTCAGGCATGCAGGGGCAAAAATGAGCTAAGTCACAAGTTGCAGCAAGGGAAATGCTGAGTGCATATGAGGAAAAGAAAATTCACAATGAAGGTAGCTCAGCAGTGGAAACAGATTTTTCTAAACCTGACTTTAAAAGACTATGAGCAACACGATCTAACTCTGAAGTTAACTTTCCTAGATGGTCTCCAGAGGTCACTTCCAACCTTTTCTGTGACATATATATACACATGTATACAGACAGAAGTGTGTGGGTATATATGTATGTATTCTATAAAATATCTAATACAATTTGTTTTCTGCTGAAAATCCTAGCAAGGAAAAGAAAGAGTAGTGTCTTCTGCCCAGAGTCTTTTGAATTGCTAACCTGAAGAACACCCCAAGGAAAACAGATATCCAACCAAGAGATCAAAGGCATAAAAGAGGTATTGAGACATTTCAGAGCCATATCTACATCAATGAAGGAAAAGCTCCTTTCGATTGTTTGTTTTCAATTGTTTTGTTAGGGAATCAGATGAAAATTTTAATTTTTTTTAATTATAGAAAAAGGAAACCAGATTTGGACAGGGGAAGATCTAGAAAAGCAATCTGTCCTGCCTTGTAGCCAAAATTGAAATTAAGTGGTCTACCCTTTCCTATTTTCATTGCAGGCACTAATGCATAATTAGCTGAATTATTTTAGAGTGTAAATGCATTTTGTCAATTCAGAAGATTTTTAACCAGCAGCTTAATACTCAAAAATTAATTCCCTTTCCTACTTAATTCATCGCTCTCAAAAAAAAAAAAAAGTTAGAAACGTTTTTGGATTTCATCAAGGCGGAAGCTTGAACTTTTGGCCCAAAATCATACTTTACAGTTCCGAAGATCAAAGTTCTGCAATTCATGTCGTGAAACCTTTTCTTCAACTAATTTTTAATTGACCAGAAATTTTTACAGCAATTTTTTGAGAAATGCTCTGGCTGAATCTCCTATTTCTGCTACTGGGAATGCAGCATTACTGCAAGAAAGGTTTAAAGCAAGCTATCTGACTGAATGAAAGAATGATTGCCCGTTCTGGAGTTGCCTTATTGAAACCTGATACTCACACAATTTTACTCCTAGAAGGAATAAAAATACCATGATTCAAAAATATAGAAAAGATTAATTTACAAGCACTTAAGACTGACTCTTGAACAAAAGATCCTGTATAGTCTTACACACATACCAGTAGTATATAATTCTGGACCTCTTACAAGGGTAATGCCTCATTACCCGAGTCATAGCCTGGGTGAAGACCACCTGAATGATGTTAGATTCAGGCAACACAGAGGTGGAAAGAGGGAAATATTTAGTAATATAAATCACAACTAAGGCCATCTGTCCTGCAATTGTCAAGGCAGTAGACTGCCTCAGGCTCCTCCTGGGCTCTTCATCACTACCAGCTACCTGAACAGTAACAGCTGCTGCACTTTCTTTCATCTGTGGATAGTGAGGAGGCAGTATTCCAGCTTGTCAGCTGCTAGTGTGCCCACAGTGAGCCATATATTCTTTATCTTTTGAATCAGGGTATTACAGTAACACACTTCACATGGGACTGCATTCCTATATATAGAATAATTTCCAACGTTTTAACATTTAAATACAGTAGTTGCACTTCAACAACTTCTTTGATTAAACGCTGCCTGTTCCTCAGTTATCAAATCAAATTTCAAATCTTAGTTCTTGGTCTTCAAAGCTCTCAAGAGAGTGGATAAGTTTAGAAATAGAAACATTATAATCATAATAGGCTGGAAGGTTGCATGAAGAGATCATCTAATCCATCTTGCCTGCCAGAAGGCATAATCAACAAGGCCAATATCACCTCAGGTATATATTTGTCCACGCTATTTTTAAATATCTCCAAAGGAGAAGTTTCACAGACTCCCCAGACAATCTGTTCCCATGCTTCACTAACTTTGATCACTATAAAAAAATTTCATGTTAGTAACCTAAATCCTCCCTGTTCCAATTGAAACCCATTATTTCCTGTCCTATCCAACTTGAATGTGGAAAACAGATTTTTCCTTTCCTTCCTGCTGCTGCCTTTTGCATAGTTGAAGGCTTTCATGCCTATGTTCAATCCCCCCTTTAGGTTAAACAATCCTGCCTCATCAGGTCTTTCCATATAAACCTTCTTATAAACCTCAGTACTGTCTTTCAGATTCTTTTTGATTGGTTCAAAACTGAATACAGTGGTGCAACTAAACCTTTATATTGACTTCTGAATAGAACAATGAAAAAAGGTTAAATAGACAGAGAACATTGTAGCTAAATTCTGGTAGGATATTAGTAAGGTAATGCTTTCCAAAGTCAGATGAAAATACATTATGAAAGTTGAGACACAAGGTAATAAATACATGAACAAACATGGGAGGACATATTAGATGAAACATACTGAAAGACATTACAAAACAAATTCCATCTGTTTCTGAAATGTTTAGTGAAAAGGCAAAATAAGAGATGGCACAGATAGGTATCGGCCTAAGAAGGGCCATAACCTCACTGATCTTCATCCACTGAAAGGGGAATAGTGGAGCACCTGAAGTAACAGGAATAAAGGATTAGGAGTGTGCTTTAGCCAAGGTGAGTTTCAGGTGACGTGTAAGTATCTGCAGAAAATACTAGACAGAGGATTGTGACAGGAACTGTGAACTGGGCCAAGAGATCTAAGATTCATTTCTTAAACCTACAAACATGGCCATCAATTCCATTCATCAGATACTTTTACACATCCTGCCAATAGAACTAGAAGAAAGAAGAATTTAATTACATTCCTAAAACCAATGTGGCTTAATTCCTAGGGGAACCTATAGAGGAGTACACATCTGTCTTTGTCCAGTACAGTCCATGGACAGAACCTTCCCTCCCTCCATTAAAAGTCATGCTGAGAAATTAATGTTTACTGTGAGCAGTTTTACTGTGGACCAAAGGTGACGGTGGTCATTTTAAGTATGGCAGTCTATCTTTGTGAAAGTTCTTTCAGGTCAGAGGCAGTTATTAGTTCTTTGAAGGAATACTAACCAATAGCAAAAA